>CM070032.1:48250659-48278720 GCA_036250615.1 Ptychadena robeensis | reverse complement strand
TCGATCGGGCTTGGTTGATCGGGCTATTTATCGGGCTGTGTATGGCTAGCATTAGAGGAGTAAATTAGTCTAGCAGCAGTATTCAAGATAGAATAAAGAGGTAAAAGTCTAGTTTAGTGATTTAACTGATCCCTATAAAGTAAAAGTATTTGATATTTTTCATCTTGATGCTAACCCACCAGATAATGGGACATATAAATGACAAATATCTAAAGGTTCAACACTTGTTGAACTGGTGTTTATAGAAATGAAAGATAACAAGTGTTATTGAAAAATAACACTGTACCTTGTGTACTCTGTTCCCTGAAGGACTGAACTTAGATTTTTACTCTTTTTGTAAATAAATATTTCTTTTGTGTTTTATTTGTGTTGTTTTCGCTTTTCTTCTTCTACGGCTGAAGAGACTGAAGAATTGCCATCTGTCTGAGGTTTGCGATTTATGTTATTTCCTCTGAAATCTCACCTGCCCTGTAGCGATGGGTTTGTGTAACTGGGCTTTTATATTCCAGAGTAATTACAATATTTATTTTGCATGTGTTTGACTTTATTCTGGTTCCTGTTGAATGTGAAAAACTACATTGTATTACTCTTCTTAGATGTGTTTTTCACCTCGAGGAAGGGAAATTTCCAGCCTTGATCTGTTGCCCTTTTTTTTTCAGTAAATCTTTGAAGTATCTTGGACTTTACATCCTCTATGTGGAGCTGCCCGGGAATGTTCTGTTGCTTTGCATGGAATCTATTTTGGCATGTTGCTGCCCACCATGCTGGAATGAACTATCTGATATCTAGATAAAAGTAAAAGTAGAAAAGTACCCTGTTTTTCTACCTCCCCTCCAAATAACCATTGGCACAATAATAAAAATAAACAAATAGTTATATAAAGCTTCTGGCAAACAAAACACCAGCCCGCAAAACACACCAAAGAAGAAACCCTATTCTTGAGAGGAGTGGTGACACATTGTTAGGTGTCCATCCTCTCTGGCAAGCACTATGTGACCCTAGATTATAGAGTTGGCCAAATGTTTGTGAGTTAATTGCAAAACATGGTATCATCTCTAAATTGCTGGAGATATATAGAAGTAAATATTTAAAAATGTATGTATAGGTATTGTTTTTATTATTATATTAGTTTTTGCATAAATTAAGTTTAAAGTTAAGCCCAAATTTTGACTTGAAATATATTTGGTGATATCATGATAGAGGGTTTTGCATTTCACTCACAAAGATCGCCAGAAAGATAGCTTAAAAAGAGTCTGTATGGTGGATGTAGGTGTCTATATATATGTGGTAAGAAAATCAATTACAAGGAAGATGGGTTAGACTAAACTGCACATTTAATTGTATTTTGTCTGCAAATTGGCTTTATAGTTTATATCATTCCAAGAACATTTACTATTCCTAAGTGCGGTTGCTGTATTCATTTCATGGTTTTGGTTTTTTTTTAACCTTAACCTGATGAACAACTCATTGCACTATATTTTGGAAAAGAAGCATTGTCACCATAGGGCTGGAAGTGTTATAGCACCACAGAGCACCTCTCCAGATCCTCTCCTTCATAACAATGAGTAAAGATATACCGTCTCAGTAAACCCTGTCTTTGATCGAGGTAATCTTAGTAATCTGTGTAATCTGGATTGTGCCAGGAACAAGTAAAGAGGTGATGAGATTCGCTTCCAGGGTTTCTTCTGTGCCTCATCTCATCACCTCTTTACTTAGATTACCTCGATCAAAGACAGGGTTTACTGAGACGGTCCTGGGCAGTGGCCCCCCGTTCCCTCCGGTGTCCTCTTCTCCTTCTTCTATGGGCAGCCTGAGCCAATGTCCAACAATAATCTCACCAAGGGGACCAAACCACGCCTCCTGAGGAAAATTGTTAGAAACGCGCGTTGAGGCAGTGTGAACAGTCGTTTCTCCACCTGGTGGGATTTATAAATTGCTCAGTGCGCTCGGTGGATCACCAGAAACACCTATGATCGCCCTGAATTTTCGTCGCCCAGAAAGAATATTAAAGACCTTTTTAATGAATTTATGGACTTGTTATACTGTATAGTGAACACATATTTAGCACAGCACAACTGTTTTTTCTTTTGAACTGCATTAATCCCCACTTGGGGTCTAATTGTAGAGCTGGGGTGGCCCGTTCGAAAGTCCCCGTGTCTTTGCCCTTTGGACAAAGAGAAAAAACCGGATGGTTGGCTGGTCTGGTGTACCATCAGAACCCGCTACCCATCCAATCCTCCTCTTATATTGTATTTTGGGATGGTGGCCACACCCACATAAGGTGCAAGTGGTATCTTATATGTATAGTTATTTAGAAATGTATTGAGGTCACATTAACAATTATTATGTCATCACAGAAACATAATTTAATTTTAACATATACAACCCCAAGAATGCTTCAAGATTATTAGCCCAGGAACACGGGCCTTTGTGAAAACCCTCTCACTGCCTGAACCTGTGCCTAATACTAATACGGACATATGTTAATATAATACAATAGTGCTGTCCTATAAGAAATAGCTTCCTAAAATGAAAGCCAAATGTTGGTCATAGAAGCTCCTTACATAACTGCAAACTAATCTCTTGTGAGGAACTCACATTTTCACATGGATAAGCTCAATTTAATAGAAATATGAGACGAGCCTGTTTCATGTTTCTGGAGATGCTCAACATTTACTCCTTTTGTGCCAGTGAAGCCAAATTTCACAGTACCAGTGCAAGAGACTGGGACATTTGTACAGAAAAGGTTAATATTTCATAATCACATTTTCACAGATGAAAAGAGCAAACAGATGTTCCCTCGTCACAATACATCACATTGACCAGATGTTCAGAAATGTTCCAGGGAAAGCACCCGAGACAGAATAGACAGAACACACATTTTATTACCAGATAGAGACTCCATAAAAATACTGTATCTATACAACTATATATTTTTTTTTCAAACTCATCTTTCATCCTTTTCTACATTTTTCTAACTAACAAAAAGATATCTAAGAATTTCTGGTTACAATATTTTGGGTAAAATTGTGCAACCCATTCTACTTTGAATTGGCAAGAATTGTGCAAATAAGGAAGACTCAGATTAAAACAGTAATTCAGCATTGAAAGCAATCATTTCTTTTAGTCTGGTTTGATTTCTGGAATTTCTGTTATAATTCAGATGTATACTATACAGTGAATAAACAATTTTACAAAATTGTTTACTAAAGATATATATCGTAAGGCAAAGCTTATGTATTAATTAAATTAGAACTATACAGTACATACATTTACTTTACATTTACATACATTAAAAAGATTATTCAAATTTAATTTCTTGCCATGTTGCTGCACCTGTGATTGGCAATGGCACAAGCATATGGGGGCTTGTTAGTTCTGTTAAAAGGAGCCATAAGAAACCTGGCAATTAGTGATGGCCGAACATTCGGCGTGTCCGTCCGCGAACGGGCGGAGCGGACTTTTAAAAAAGTCCGCTGTCCGCCCGTTCGTGGACAGATTCAAATTCCCCGCCTCTAGGCACCTGCAACGCATAGTTCCTGGTTGTTCTAACCGTTTACGAGCCGGATTTTCACTGATAGACCGGGTTCTCTACCCGGTCTTCAGTGAAGTATTCTTCCTGTGGTGGGATCTCGCTGCTAATGATCCCACCGGAGGAAGAATAGAGGGATCCTTCTCGCTGGCGAACACGGCGGGTCGAACACCCGTACTGTCCGCCAGCGAGAAGGAGGGCGAACATGCTTGTTCGCGGCCGAACTGTCCGCCTTGCGGGCAGTTCGGCCATCACTACTGGCAATGATAAAATTTTCTATGAAAAGGCTTGCTTTAAATGGTTTCTCTTTGGTTTTCACTTGAAAAAGATGTGGTAATAAACACACAGTGACAACTAGCATGAAAACAAGCCTATTATCATGGCCGGTTCTTCCAAAGCAGAGGTGACATAGCTGGTGTCTCCCATGATGCAGGAGATGGTACCAAGGCTAACCACAAGGTTGGCAAAGGTGCAATCTGAGGAACTGCCTAGTATTCACAAGAGCACCCTGCAAGAAGTCATAGATTTTGCTGCAGATGGTTCACAGGTTGTGGCCTTCAGATGCACCCATGCAGAGAGCAACTGACAGACAGTTACTGAGTCTAAGTACCATGGAGTGAAGCTGGGGGGTCAGCAGCCAGGTAATCAGACAGAAAAAAGTAGCAGTAACAGGAACCTGGTTGCCAAGACGAAAATACCTTTTGCTCCGGTAACTTCCTGTTGCCTGATGCTTCATTCAATAGGGACACGTGACGGAGGAGCACAACACAAGGAAGGGGAGCGCTGCTTGCAGTCAGCAGAGGGAAAACTTCTGTGGAACACTTTAGTCCTTTAAGACAAAGGAAAACCATAAGGGACAGAGCAGGAAGCAGACATAATGGATGTGGACTAATGATTTAGAGACATCTGAATCTGAAGGTCATCTATGAACCTTGCCACTGAAAAAGCTACCGAAGCTTCTATCTAGTGATGGCCGAACTTCGGCCGTGTCCGTCCGCGAACGGGCGGAGCGGACTTTTAAAAAAGTCCGCCGTCCGCCCGTTCGCGGACACATTCAAATTCCCCGCCTCTAGGCGGGGAATTTGAATCGGAAAACCCGGATGTGATGTGGAACGCATAGTTCCTGGTTGTGTTAACCGGATGTGACGTCACTGACGTCACATCCATGTTTACAAGCCGGAATTTCACTGAAAGACCGGGTTCTCTTCCCGGTCTTCAGTGAATTATTCTTCCTGGCTGCTAATGATCCCACCGGAGGAAGAATAGAGGGCTCCTTCTCGCCGGTGGACAGGGAGGGTCGAACACCCGTACTGTCCGCCGGCGAGAAGGAGGGCGAACATGCTTGTTTGCGGCCGAACTGTCCGCCTTGCGGCAGTTCAGCCATCACTACTTTTATCAGTACAATCGGCCAAAACTATTTCTTTATTAGCTTTCTAATATACTTTTTAGCATGATTAGCTAATTAATACTAAAAACTGATAATTGTAAAGTGACACGTTAGCATCCGTTAAGCATTTGGTATGGTTGAGCTGATATTCAAGAGTATGCTTGTTCAGAAAACCCTGTTTGTACAGTGATTTAGTAACATAATAGTCACAAAATGTGAGTGTTTATGATTATAATAAAACAGTGTAATCTATAACAAAACATATAGAGAGAGGAATTCAAAAGTATGTGTGGTTCAACCAATAAATACATTAAAATTCAAAAGAGTGCAAAGCGCAAAATTACCTACAGGGTGGGTTGGGCAGGATTATTGTTCAGCTTTTACACATTTTATTATTTTGATTAATTTACAGATCAATATTGAAGGAATTGACAAAAATATATTAATCTATTAATAATATTGATGATAATATTATTATATAAGTTATAATGAGCTCTATACATATCCAAAAAATGCACACCAAAAACAAGTATAAGCAACATAATAAACATTCAGCCACATTCTGAGCAAAAGTTATTGTACACCCAACATCAAATTGCTATGCTATGAAAAAACTAATTGTAACACTTTGCTACTCATAGGAAATAAGACAAGCTTACACATTTGTGCTCAGCAGGAATTTTGATTTGTTTGTGAATAGATTTTTTAGACTATGCTACTCCTGTAATAAATCAGCACTGATTTTCTATATCTGAATTTAGGAAGTATTGGGAAATGTATTTCACAATAGCCAGATACTCATAACATAATTTAATTTGAACATATGAAATCCAAAATTCTTACAAAGGAGATATTCATCCATATATTACACAATAGAACAGCTTGACAATGTGTGGCCTCCTTGTATAGGGTTTACATGAGTGTTGACCTTCTATAATCCAATCCCCTCTTCTTTATTCCCTACTTCTTCCTTTTCCCTTTATACTGCTCTTTTCAAAGATATTCTATTGAAGCACGCCTTTTGTATCAAAAAGAAGTGTAACAAAGAGGTAATTTCTATAAGTACATGCAATGTTATAATAAAAGACCTTTATAATTCTACCAGAAATAAATGTGCAAGACCATGTGTTTATTTCTAGCAGTTTTTCCAAATATAAATTAAAATGATCAAACCTTCTCTACAACTCTTTTTTTTGTGTAACAGGGTAATGCCCAAAGGGTCGCCCAAAGCAAGAATGAACTATGTTGGCCATTCCATCGCAAAAGGAAAACTTTGTAGAAAATGTAATAATGTTAGAGCTGCAGGCTGACTTGTGCATACATAGACTTAACATGGGTCAAAGTAAATTGTTTTAACTGGAATCCTCCCAGGTAATGCATGATTCCAGGCAACAGGGGCAATTTTCTAAGTTGGGCTGGTTGCATTGTCATGTTGATATGTATGGTCTGACCCCCTACCTAATGTACCTGACCTCTAAGATTTTAAGCCCTGTTGGGCATGCTCCTCCTTCTCCTCCTGTGTCATAGTTTGTACCGATATGTTAGCTTGTTTTGTCCTTAACCCCCTGTTGGGCTGTTACATATGTTAGTGTGGTAAATAAATTTGATAATTGCTATTGGAACAGAATTTGAAATATTAGTTTATGTCTACCTCATGTATACATACAATAACAAATGACCTACATGCAAAGAAAATGTAAAACTACTATAGGACAATAAGGAAGTGCATTTACTGAACAATACATCTTCACCTTAATAGCCAAACCTTTTATTTTTGAGGCCTTTATAAGTAATGTCATTTTGGGACATTTCATTTAGTTCATCTCTGCCTTCTCATTTCTGGATTTTAGGAAATGAATGCCAGGGGCCTGAACATTTATTGATTCATTTTTCTAATAGAATGTTCTGGTCCTCATTTTTTTAAATTGGAGTAAGAAAAATGGAGATGTAGCCAAAAGCAACCCTTTATTATCAGGCTGTCACTTTTGCAGGTTAGAAAATATTAAAACCTGACTGATTGCTATGTTCAACAGACTTTTATCTTTTGGAAACCAACGTCTTTCACAGTGCAGAAGTCTAGGCTTTAATTATTCAAGTATAATACTGTTTTTTTTTTCAATTGATTTAAAAATTTCTTTAAAATGGTTGTTTTTGACAACTCTCAGAATTTAATGGAATACATTTTTTTTTAATGTAACAATAATACAAAAAAAAAGTTAAGTGCACTAAGTTTAAAAGGATGTGACCTGGCAATTAGGTCATTCAAAATAGGACAGTGGAAGTAACGATCTATACTACTTATAACTCTTGTGACTTTATAAAGTCCAGCATAGACTTCGGCCGGGCCGATTTTGTGGCCGATCGACCACTCATGATGATGTCATCATGCATGACCAGCTGTGCCAGGAATAGATCTGGCACCATATGTGTTCCGGCATTTACTTTGGATGGGGAAGATTTAAAAATGTCTGTAATTTTGCCAATCGATGTCCAAATTTTAGGTGGGTGCGTTCGATTTGCGGCTGATTTCGTGGTAGAACAATCACCGCAAAAGCACTCTCGGCGGTCGATCTGTGGTGAAATCGGCCGCAAATATAACCAACTATGGCCATCTTTAGCCTTAGGCTATGTCTCCACTGAAATAAGCATGAATCCAGGTGCATTTTGAATGTGTCATGTAAGTATTTTTATAAGATTCATGGGTACTCTAATGTATTTTTTTTTTATTTTAAACCTGGGGTCTAGGAAACACGCAAAAAATGCATCGCAAATGCGCGTAACACGTGGGTCAGCCACCCTCAGCTATACACGTTTTTCCAATTTTTGTAGATTAAATTGGGTACCTTGGCTTATATTAAAGTCAGCTTATACTTGAGTAAATATGGTAGTTGTCTTCTGTGTGACTTTATCAGTCTCTCATATCCTCGTGGAGGAATTTTCACATTTTTTTTTTACAAAAATAGATTTAGTTTAGGGTTGGCTGCCAGAGCTTTCTTAAGGTCCCCCAGAGCATTTCAGGTTAAGATCCGGACTTAATTTAGGCAACTCTAACAAGTGCATTGCTATAGGTTTTGTAATACAGTTAGTGTACTTATTTTCACATGTTATATTTACCTAACTTTAAGACCTGCCAAGGACCTGATCAGTCATATTTTAGCATTCAAAGAGGGTGTACTGTCTTTTCCCCAAACCTACTTATAGACAATTATGCAATACTTTAACAGCAGGCATTAGCTACTTCTGTCACAGGATACTTTGTAAACTTTGTGGCTGACCATTTTGATATCTATAGTCAGGGGTGCACATAAGCAGTACACTGGTTTGCAAATTGGTCTACAAACTCACTCTGCATACCTTTGTTGTCCTTTATAATAACATCTGTGGACTATAAAGACAGGGGACAGATTCACGGAACTTCCTGGGCTCCTGCCAAGGAACGGGGGACCAGGAGAATACCCCACATCCAGCACAGTGGCTACCTGCTCCAGGGCCAACCGAGGACCTCTTCACCTAATAGACAGCATTCTATGGTCAACACACACCCTAACTGGATTTACTTTATTGTCTACATACTAAACCAAATTTGACCTATGCTGGATGTGTGGTATTCTCCTGGTCCCCCGTTTCTTGGCAGGAGCCCATGATTGGCTCAGATTGACACCCCCCAAGGCTCAACAAGCCTAATGTGGTTCCACGAAACAAAGTACTCCCGTATATACCCCTGATGAAGTTTCCTTAAAACGAAACGCGCGTCGGGTTGGGAGCCATGCTATCTTTGTGTGTATAAGACCACCATCAGATTATTATTCCTCTGTTGTTGTTTTGTTTAAATCTGGATGTTGGGCCTATTACTGTTTTCTAGGGCCTGTGATCCATTTTCTGATGTTGTATATAATAAATTGTTTGTCAACTTTTGCATATAACCTGTTGACCTCTCTTACCTTATCTTTCTGGAGCCTGTAAAGTGCCCTAGCCCCTGTCTCAGGGGGAATCTATTGATCTGGGCTGGTTCACCCTCCCAGTGATAACTTTTATACATCTATAGTAATGTTGGTGTTAATACCATGTTCAGGGGCTTTGCAATGAACTAAATAATCTGGGCACTAGGAAAATGTACCATTTCCAAAATGATAATAAATAGTAAAAAAAAAATCATAATCTTGCCCTATACCATAATGTAATCCTTTTCTTGCAACTTCAGTACCACATGCTGACAATATCACTGTTGGGAGTCCTCCTCTTCATACAAAGATAAATGGGTTCAGCTGATGGGGCAAATGTCTACTTGGTGGTTCACTATATGGGGAACAGGTTAACTTTTTTGGGTCAAGCATTTCATAATTCACATTAGGTAGCAGAAAATAATGTGTATGGGGTAAGTTCACATACTGCACTGAGAACTTGAAGGCGGAAATAAAAAAACTTAGACTATAATTTATTAATTGTGACATAGTTAAGAAATAATCAAAATATTATAGCTAGCATTGAAGGTTCTCCCATAAATTTACAGAATATAATGAAATATGACATTTCTTTAAGATTAAAAGAAAGGCTGTCATTTTAAAATGGAATATATATACCTTTCATTTTGTTACAGTGACCTTTAAGCTGATGCATTTTACCCATGTGAGTTTAATATGAGATCATTTATTCTAATCTTTGTTCTGCAGGGCTTTCTGCCTATCAAATCCACATGTGAGGCAATGCATAGGATTACATACATCGAAGATTAAAAGAAACTTTTCCCAAATCAGATGATTAGGATGAATATGCAAGCAGTCACAACAGGGAGCACACAGCACCCACTTTTTCATCTCTGAAATTTACGCACCATATCAAATGAGCATTAAAAAATACAGGAGGAAATCCCAAAGAGCCACCGTGAAATAATTAAATACGAAATGTACTGATTGGTCTTTTTCAAATACCTGCAGTTGTTCCTCTGTATAGGGTATATTTAAGATTTTTTAAGGTCCATGCATGCCACAAATAGAGATTATGACCATGCCCATGGAAGTCTAGCACCATTGTGTAAATAGCCGCGGTGTCTATGTTTTGGGTAAATCCATAGTTTTATTATGTGGTAGGCGAGGCAACTTATATTGTGTCCCTGTTCTTTTCTATGGGGGTAAGGGGGGCACACTCACCCTTCATCTCAGGAGCTGCACACCACCATGCAAGTTTATAACCCACAAGCTCAGGAACTCCTAGACTTTAAAATACCAGCATGGACATAAACATGAACCTATCAACTAATACATAACAGGACAGGCGGCTCAGGTGTCTTTTTGAGGAGCATTAAGGGGAACATCAATACAGCGGTGTTAATGGGCCCTAAAAAAAGAGCTACGGTGGCTTCTAAAAGCAGAAGAAAGATCATGACATACACCAGCATTGACATCTTCTCCTCAGATTCTTTCTGGCCCTGAGTTTTAACCGTATTAATTGGCCAAAACACATGGGAATTCTTGGTGATTCAAGGCATGCCTAGATTCTACACTGAGCTCAGCCTGGACAGCTCAAAGGGCAGTATGGAAAGTGCTGACAGGCTATTAGAGGCATCTTTGACAGAACTGACAGTTACCCAGAGCCAATAGTTGGTCTATTATACAGATAAAACTTTAACACGTTTGTGAAACAATATTATCTGATACCTAGACTGGGATATGAAGGCATAAATCTTGCATACTAATATTTTATTTTATGGATGGGCAAGCTGCTATATAGTTTTGGGTAAAGCATTGTTGTGGTGGGCAATAAACAGCCCTTCTGAGTTTATCTCATTGCCATATGGGTCATATGAGCATAGAATCACAAGCTTCTAATTAGTTATGTCCATATGAAATATTCCCCTCCATCCTCTGGAATGTTATGAGCACTGATAGAAACTGATAAGCCCATTCTCCAAGCACCATCTTCTTTTCCACATTGCTTTCACAGTGGGAGGGGTGTTGAAGCAGCCATTTGCGCAGGAAATATGGAACAGTAAATATGTATACAGAATTAAGTCATTACGAAAGAGAGAGACGGGTTGGAGAGGGCGTTGTTAGAATATAACTTGTAAAGTCTTTCCTTGGGTTAAAGTATTATTTTCTGCAGAATCTTGTCTCTTCTGCCCGCCAACCTTAGAATGTTAGAATGTGGCCATGAAGTTTCTGTTCTACTGGAAACAAACTGTGGTAATTTCTGAGATATTATTTTGAGGTAATATATAGCTGAGATGAGATGAGCATATATGTATATAACATTTATATGGCACAACAACAGAAGTAAAGGAGAATTAAAGGAATACATTTTTTTATCCAACTCTGGTAACGCTATTGACCAGTTACGCTATTATCTAGTTACCATGGTTCCCTAATTGCAATTGGCCCCCACAACAGTAGTAATGGGTTAGAAACTAGATCAATTCATGTGTGCTGTCTGTTGGGGAAAGATTCTTCCCTTCCTGTCCCTAAGAAGAAACATAAGATTAAAGAGTATTGTGAAGGAATACCTTGTAAAGTAAAATCCTTAAGCTAGTCATACATGTGTCGATTCCATGGACGATCGATCACCTATCCGATCGATTCCGGCGAAGCCACAGGGGATCGGATGGACGAGTGATCGCCCAATTAAGTCTGTGCCTACCACCTTAGGCAAACGATTCCTGGACGATTCCGTGCCCAATCGATCACTTCACAAATGGCAACTCCCCTTGATGTGTGCTGAATCGGATCAGAAAGACCAACATGTTGGTTCTCTGGCAGATCCGATTCAGGGGGCCATGTCGATCGGGCAGGGTCGATCAGGCAAGGTGGGCTGCACTCAATTCTTAGCCGATCGATCGGCGTGCACGCGTCTGGTGATCGATCGGCCAGGAGTTAGTGCGGAATCGTCCCGTGTATGGCTACCTTTAGATGTCTTTAACAAATGATTTTCTCCTAAGGCTGGATCTGCACTAAGTTTCTGCACAGCGTGGACATCCCCAGCTTTCCTCCATGGAAAATGGAATGTCAGTCTTTATTGGCGCGTCATTTACCGCTTCTTGGTACATTGTGGGCCAGGCATTGTGCCAGCATCATGCAGACTCCGGGAAGTCACATAAGGCACTCATTGATAATCAATGGCTACGTTATGCGCCGTGTTCATTAAAATTTATATGGGGTGATATTGCCGAAATGGCAAATACCACAACATGCTCCGCCATGATTACCTTCCCAGACGTTCAGTGCATAAATCCAGCATCACTGGAGACGCCGGAGTTGAACTGTAAAAAGGCGACGCCCCTCCATTTACATGGAGGTCTATGGAGCCGCCTACCCCCGCCCCCTTCACGTCACCTCAGCCGAGTTAACTCGGGCCAAACACCCAGGAGGTTAAAAATAATTTATTTTCCTTATCGATCAACCACAATAAATCTAGAATCTGTTTCATGCTATAAAAAAGTAAGGTGGCACTGTAAATAGCCGTCATGACATATCCAGGCTGCTATATTTAGTACCCAGATCTATGTTATACAAGTGAGTGTTTTGTTTATGCTGCTTAGAAAATATAATGTTTGATTATTACATTTTTGCTTTATTTTCTTTCCAGTTCAGTTTCTGAGAGCAGAATCCATGTACATCACAGTAAAAATGGATTGATGTTCCTGCGTTCTCATCTCTGGATGTTTATCTGTTTCAGAAATGATAAGGGTTATTTTTCTGCCATCAGTTCCAAAGCTATCTTGTTATCCTCATAATGTAGGTGTTGTGACGCTCACGCGCTATGCTGCTGCACCCTTATCTCCTCACCTAAGAATATAATTGGATCATATGATGCTGCAAGCTGTATTACCTTTCTGAGATACAGATATAGAACTGTTGTGATAGGCTACCTCCGTCTAAGTTCTCAAAAAATATATCAAACGCTGTTGATGGAACATGTTTTATTTTCTTTCTGTTTATTCTTTCCAGAGGTATAATGATGACATGAAAAGAGAGCAATCAGCACTCAGCACATTTACACATTTATATCTGCTATATACTATAGATTTGGTCATTTTCTTTCTTGTTGACATCAGCAATATGTGTATTGGCAATGTACATGTGCTTAGGATATTCTGTTATTACGATAGCCTTCATCCACATTGCAAAAAAAGGAGGAATTGTAGTTTATATTAACAAATATATTTAAATCTATTTACAGAGATTAAAGTGGGTACACTACAGAAAATGTACATATATCTGTGAAACATGTGAGAACACATTGTTACTTGTAAAAATGGGTTTAGATAACTACTCTCATTAGAACCCAAATATAATGCATATAGTTCAGCTATAACACCATGTGCATCCATGTCATCTCCCATTTGTGTTTTCATGGTTCAGTTCTGCACTTACCTATTCTACATAAACCAGCAATAGCTAAGGTGAATATGTATGCATTCATATTAGGCCATGCATATAATCGATGACAAACATCTGTCCTGTTGTGATGATATTGTGCCAATGGTTAGCATGTGCACTTTAAAATTGACCTTCATACCAACTTTGAAGCAGCTTGGTGGGCATGGTGGAATGGTTTGGAGTTGTGGAGATTCCAGCTATTAAATCACCTTAATAGACACGTGTGTCAAACTCAAATGCAGAGTGGGCCAAATTTTAAAAATCAGATTGGGGCACACATGGACTACATATAAGGTGAATGTAGCTGGTAGGGGGGCTGCCAATAAGGCAGCCTAAAGGGAGAGGGCAACAGGCCAAAATATTTGCATGGTGGGTTTGAAATCAGTCAGTTTTGGGCTGTGCTTCATATGAAAGTGATTTGACATGACATTAGCACAAATCCACTGAGCAATGGCTCAAAATGAACCATAATGGCTTTATTAATATATAGCACATATATTTCTGAGCTCTGTTTAAGAAAGACTAAATAAAAAAAAGCACGATTTCAAAGTACCTGAGTCATTCTCCACACTGATAGGAGGGGGTCTCTGCTCTCCTCTACCAATCTTGCTAGTACTGTGTCCGTGGGAACTGCAGAGTGATTGCAGTTTCCACGGATGTAGAGAGGGATAGATGTCAGTTCATCTATGCCTCTCTTCATTGCCTATGCCAGCAAGGCTCTGAGCTCTGTTGGCATGGAAAATTATACAGTACAGATGGGAGAGCAGGACACTGGTCACATTTGACAGCTCCTTCTGCTCCCCGGCAAAACTCTGTGCTGGGCGAGCTGGCGGGAAGGCAAAGTACTCGGCCACAGGGGTCGCGCATTTGGACCATAAGATGCAGGCACTTTTTGCCCCCAGTTCTGGGGGCGAAGAAATCCATCTTATGGTCTGAAAAATACGGTAGTTTTTAATATTTTTTGGAAAGTAAGAATATTTGTGTTGCTGTACATGATAACATTACAATCAACAATGTAAATCCATAGCAATTCTTTTGGGTATGGCAAATGTTGATCTTGTTTTGTGAATCAGACAAGTTAAGGAATCCATTCATGGTTAGATATTTCAGTTTCCAAAAAAATCATTCCATTTACGGTGATCGGATGGGAATCAATTACTGTCAACGTGTTACGATCGAAAAGTGATTGGAACATGTCAGTAAATTTCAGTTGATTGTACAAATATCTGATGGGCTTTCTAGGTATTTAGATCGATTTGTATCCAATGATACTATGGAGCATATACACAGAACAGGTTGGGAATTACTCACACTGCATGGTGGTAAATCAATCGTTGTTTGACTGACAGTTCTGACAGTTCTAGAAGTGCTGATAATAGGGAGGAATCCCTTACCTGTAATGAGTAATTTAAGAAGATCCCTCACGGCATTCTCTCATTTCCTGGCCCTGATGATGTGCCACGTCATAACACCAATGTGAATGCCGGGTAATTCTATGATGTCGGCTCTCCATTAAAGTATACTGTCAAAAATTCCCATTTTAAAACCATTAAACACCCCCAGTGGACACTTGTGATATCACACCCTGTGTTAAGCCCTAGAAGCCTGCCAAATAAATATGGAACCTTTCATACAATTCCACGGAACAGCAGGTAAGTATATTATTTTAGGACCGTGGAGCACTAAGCCACCATCATACCAGCTCAGTGGTAAGTCAAACTTTAATTGTACATATGTATTTGTAACATATTGAGGATAAATCCGCTTTAAGTCTCATGAATACATAAAGATCAGTGGCCCAATATACTTATATCACAATCAATAACATGTCAAGAAACTAATTTGCCTCCTTCCCATCAGTTCCGTTATCGTCTAATTCAGATATTATTATCGCAAACCATTCTATTCTATTATTATTCTACTTTATAATACACGTAATAATCCTTAATACTTCATTATTGATGGTGCATGCAGAGTCCTTAATAGGGCCTTTCTGGAAATAGGTGGATGTCTTTTATCATTTCAAAGAACGTTAAGTGTTAAGTGAGCCTTAAATGATAAGGCAATATATTTTAAATCTCAGTAAAAGCTGAAAAATCGTCTTTATCATGAGTAGTAGATTGTATGTATGTAGTGTGTATTAAAGGAGTGATCCTTATATATGTTTTATTTAGTAAACCAATAAGGTAAAGCTTTTTTTGTATATGATTAAAGTGGGCCTATATTGGCCTAATATACTAAATGTCCCTTGAATTCAAATGCCCCATTAAGCTGAAAAACAGTCAAAAACCAAAAAAAGAACTGTAATTAAATCTCTATTGACCCATGTCACACCTCCCATTCAATAATGTACTGCCAGACAGTAGCACCTCATCCTCTGCCTGGCACAGAGAGCCTTGTAAATGGAGATAAATGGAGATGCTATAATGATGCTAACTTTAAAAGTCTTGGGTGATACATATTCAGCATTGAAAACAACTCTCTCTCCAGTGCCATCTAGTGACTATTTGTGATACTGCAGGAAGATGTGTTACAGGGAAAACAGGTAACATTGATAAAACTACAAATAAAGACTGCTGGGGCTAGATGAAACAGTGCATAACAATATTTTTTAGGATTGTGGATCTTCTCCATCATCATTGTAGTTCAGAGGTAAGTAAAAGTTACATTTTTTTACAGTCAAGGCCTGCTTTTATGTTTTTGAAGTCTTACGTGCTAATTTATTTTTGTGTGATACCGCCTTCTCATGCAAAAGTGTTAAACTTAAACTTAAAATTACCATGTATGTTAAGAACCCCGCCCCAGTGCTATCCCTGTGTTCATGGACCACTTCAGACTCAGTACTCTCTTGTTATTTAACATGCAACTAAAGCAGGGTACAGACGGCTCGATATTTGAGCTGTCCGATGTTCCCTGCATCGGCATGATGACATCATCACGCTGCTGTCAGATATCAACGGAGCTAGAGAGACAGCTCTGCTCTCTCTCCAGCTCAGCCCATGCTTTGCATGGAGACCTGCTGTTTCCATGCAAAGCAACGAACATCGGCCGTATTTAAAGGTCATGTCTGATATCCCATATCGTATGCGGCCATCCTAGTTTTCGAGGGGGACCAATCAATTCTGCTCGAAAACTAGGATGGCCGCATATGATATGGGCCATATAGATGGCCATGAGCGTGCATGGCGCTCGAAGCGGCCATCGATCTGGCCCATATCTTTATGTGTGTACCCTGCTTAACACTACTGGATGAGGCTATGGCTCCACTATCCGTTCAAACCCTGCATTGAACACAGGGTGCACAAGCAGCCGATTGACGGCAATGGGGCTTTGACAGGCCATCAGAGTTCCTGATCCATCGATCCCCACCTCCGTCACATTGATGTCAACGCAACGGAGGCTTGCGCTTACATCGACGGATGCCAGCTCATAGTTTTATTCAAAAAAGGGGTGTTAGGTTATTGTAGCCACTTGCTGTTTATGATGTTTTGGGTTATGTATCAATGGAATTCTAAGTAAATACCCTCTGAAGATCTAGGAAACAAAAATGACAATCCTTTTAACTTATACGATTTAGTCTGCTTAGCAAAGCATACAGAATCAACATTTTCATCTCAAATACAGACAAATCTCAGAAAAGCTGACATTTCTTACAATACACTGTAGATATGTTTATTTTACCAAAAGTATATAATTGTGAGCTGCAGTGCGGACAGTGCTAATGTCATGTATACAAACAAATTGTAAAAAAAACTGTCATATTTTGTGCTCACAATAATCTAGTCTAATCTATTTGTATAACAGCTGTAATGTTAGCCATCTGGGTCTCCCCTTATGTTACAGTATAATGCATTTGTAACAAAGCCTCTCACTAATTTTCCCAATCTCTTCTTGTTAATATCACCAATCTGGCCTGCCCATTCGAATCATTAAAAGGCTGATAACCAGGACACATCATTTTAGACTTTACTTTAGATTTTAATGCAATTATCTAGGCAGCCTAGTATGTCATTTATGGTTTTGAGTAATCAGTGCAAATGCCAAGCCTATCTTGACATTTCAGCAAACACACAAGCATGGTATTTTTTAGTATTCTTTTTTATTGAATGTTGCATATATATGTGTTTGTATGAATATCTAGATTTCATTAACAGAGACTGTTATCCATAGAAGAATTCAGTCTGTGGTTTCCTACATTGACACTCAGGCTGCTGAGGCTCACACAAAGTTGGCTAAAACTGCTGAGTGCATGATAAAGTTACTTAATTACTACAACTGTATATAAATGGTACCTCTGAATTCTTCTTGCTTCATTAAAACTGAATTCATCACCTAGAATCCACTGTGTTAGTGACGGGGATGAGTAAAATTCTCTTTATTTTTTCATTTAACCTCATGTTTGGTCATTTTATTTTCTTGGAAGTCAGTGGCTGACAACTAGCCACGTGAACATTGTATGGTGGTAGTCAGAGGTGTAGCTAGAAATGACTGGGCCCCATATATTATTTTATTCATAGGACCCCCTCCCGGGCTTGTCACTCCAATCCCTCCTAGCTGGACTCCGGAGTACCATCCAGGAGTTTAACTGTCAGGAGCAGGGAGCGAGAAATATAAAAGATCTCAGAGCAGCACGCCCTTTTGTAGCTATGGGCTCCAAAGCACCACTACGGCTCCTATAGTGATTCCTATGCCACTGGTGGAAATTCCCTGGGTTAGTTAAGATATTTTCACAGTTTGTGTACTGTCTATAGCCTACTTTATTTCTGCAAAAGTTGTACTATGTACCCTGTTGTTCTCTTGTATAAGGGGATGGGTATCTGGGATCCCACTTTTCAAAGTGGGCTGCCATATTCCACATTAGATCCAACCCACCACCCCCAACTGTTGTGATATCCATTGTTGAGGAAAGTCATGACATATGGATAGGAGGGGAGGACACACCCTTGCTGTTTCATCCTTTTTCCTAGTCAGCTAGGCTCCATGTCAATTGGAGGATGCAACTGCTACCAAATCTTTTCTCTTTTTTTATTCATACAATAATTAAAGATATTTACAGCCTTACAGTATTCCAAACACATAATTTAAAGGATTTGTGTTCAAACCGATTAAAATGTTCTCTGCATAGAGAACTTGTGAATAAATGCAATACTGACATATAACATGGGACAAAATTCGCATTATAAATTAATGCATTCTGGATTCAAATACGCCAAATTATTATGCAAATTAGCCTGCAGATGAGGTTGGATCATAGCTGTCAACAAAAGAAAAAAAAAAACGGTGACATACAGGAAGCGACGCCATTGATGTCATTTCCGGTATGTGGATCGTGGTTCTTCTGCATTCCAAGTACCGGAATTTACATCACGGACATCACTTCCGGTACTGGGCTTACCTCTTGGCTGATCTAGCAGGGAGAGGGCGTAACTCTCCCTGCTAATGCTGCACCCCCCTTGTGCTGTTAATGTGCGGGGTGGGACATTAGCAGGGAGAATAATGTACTCTCCCTGCTCGATCAGCGCGATTTTAAGAATCCGAGAAAAATCCGGTATTTCTCAAAATTGGGATTTGGCCGGGAAAGCCACATAAAAAACGTGACTTTCCCGGCCAAAACAGGCGGGTTGACAGGTATGGGCTGGATGAGTTGGATATGTTTAGGGTGGCGATATCAACATGTTGGCAATAAAATATCCTATTCATTCTAAAGGCACAAACCATACTTCAGTACACAGTACTTAAGTACACATCTGGTAGTTTTTTTTCACTTCATATTATTATTTTTGGGTGCAATTGTAGTATACAATGAAACATGTACCTATGTCAACCTGCAGCTTCCAACACAATTGGATGCGGTGTGACCCGCTATTCCTCCACTCCCTAAAGTGCAATAAAAAAATATCAAATAGTATTGGCTTCTGAGTTTGTCTGCTTTCTCTTGCGGAGTCAATTTGATGTTGACTTTAATTTGTTCAGATGCATAAGTAGTTTTTTAAGTATGTGACCTGTTTTTTGCAACTCTTAAGCTAGCCATACATTGTCGGATTCCATGGCCGATCGATCACCTATCCGATCGATTCCGGCGATGTCAGCGGGAATCGGAGGTCCGATAGATCGGCCAATTAAGTGTGTCCGATCGCTACATACCACCTTGTCCCACGGATTCCTGGACGATTCCGTGTCCGATCGCTTACTTCCCAAATGGCAACTCCCCCTGATGTGTGCTGAATCGGATCAAAAAGACCAACATGTTGGTTCTCTGTCAGATCCGATTCTGGGCCCCCGAAATCGATCGGAATCGATCGTCCCGGAATCCGTTGGGAAACGGACCCGTGTATGGGGACCTTTAATCATTTCTATTTGTTCAAGCTTAGGGGTATGCACAAAAAGGTTTAACTATCTTAAAACAGGGATAAGATGGGTGAAAATAAAGTGTTCACTTTTGCATTAAAGATGGGTGGATATTTTTGACTAACAGTGGATATTTATATATTTGCCAAGTTAAATTGAAATAAGATTGAATTAAAGTCAATGAGTGTATGACTATCTGTTTCCCTCAAAGAACATGATTCCACAGTCCATATGTTGGTTGTTGACCAAACCATAGTTCTAACCTAATACAGATTTATTTTTCCTTATCACTAGGAACAAAGATTAAAACCAAATGCATTGGTATTACTTTAAGCCTTGGTGTCCTGAGTTTATCTACTTTGATCAAGTGTAACGGGTTCACTTTCCATTTACATGTCAAAATCTCAGCTATCATTTAATGTCTGAGTCCTTATCTGCTCATATTTACAGCAACCCTAAATCAAGCTGACTATCTGGTTTGGTAAGAAGGATACGATCTACATAGTAAATCAGTGTGTATTATTAATAAAGGCTGGGAAAGGCAATGTTCTGCACATCTCTAAAGAGATTAGTAAACAAATCTTTAGATTTCTTGTTCAGTTAATAAATAGGATGTTTTCAAAAAAGGGGAAGCTTAAGCTTCTGCTTAATTAATCAGCCATAGCTTCATAAAGAAAACCAAATACTGCTGCTGTAATGGGTAATATATGCTTGTAGACAAATTAGTATGTATCTGATGGCCATGATATGATATGGAAGAGAGATTTTTATATCATATTTAATATCCGTCTCAAATATACGGTTCAGAGAAAGTCATTAATCTTCTACATCAGCCATGGTGACTCCTACTGAATAGGTAATTAGAAAAGAGGTTAAAAATCGAAATCTAATGCTAAAGAAATAAAATGAAGTTATGGCTTTAAATAGTGAGATAGTAAAGCTGGCCATGAGAATGAATGTATCTGGAAATGTAATGTCTACAGGAAACAGCTGTATAAGAGTCATCTCCACCTAGAATGGTTGACATGGTACCAATCTCTAATACTAGAGTTTATGAAGTTATGTGAAGCTGTCAAGTAACTGAGTGCGAACCTCAACCATTAGCAGACTATTCCTCTTCTGTGTAGTATTATAAAGACAAGACTGACATAAGAACCAGTACAGCTGACAGAGATTAATGTGTTTACATCAACAGAGTCAACCAGCGCAATCATGTCTAAGTGCTTAGCCTAGTGGCCTTGCAGTGGTGGGGTCATGGGTTTGTTTTCCACCAGGGACATTATCTGCGTAGGATTTGTATGTTCTTTCTTGTTTGCGTGTGTTTCCTAAGGTTCCACTAATTTTCTTTTACATTTCGAAATAAGTTTGTAGGTTAAAATGCCTCTAGAGTATATGTGCTCCAGTCTCTGGTCTGTAACCCCTCAATTTAATACATACAATCTGTAAAGCACTAACAAAAACGTGGAAATTACGTAAGATTGCACTTCTTACCATGTTTGCTGAAGTTTGCACAGAATTAATGCAGTACTTTAAAGACTTAAATGGCAATATGGATTTAATAGAAATACCCGTATGTTTAATGATTATAGCTAACACATTAAACAACATGTGCAATATATACTGCAGATACACACATGTGTTTTTGTATTAAATGTCAGTCCAGAAACGGGTTAGACCCCATACAGAGTAAAGCAGAGTTCATGCATGTAGATAAGGGCCAGATCGCGCGCTCGCGGCCATCTGTCTGGCACATATTATTTGCGGCCATCTCTGTTTTCGAGCGGGACCAATCAATCCGGCTTGAAAACAGGGATATTGGACCGTTAATCATGGCCGATGTCTGTTGCTTTGCATGAAAACCATGGGTCTCCATGCAAAGTATCGGCTGAACTGAAGAGATAGCAAAGCTGTCTCTCCAGCTCCTCCGATATCTTACAGCAGCGTGATGACGTCATGGAGGGAACATCGGAAGGCTCCAAAATCGAGCCGTCTGTTCCCTGCTTAAGAGATTTGTTGCAGTTCAATTGCATGGAAAGGCACAATTAACTTAAAGAATTATGATAAATGACTCCTACTTTTAGCAACGATATCTAATAAAAGTTAAAACCAATGGTCATATGGTTGAACTGCTGTTATTACAAATGCATTATACGCTGCCTGGCGAAATAAAAAGTAATTTAACTAAGCAAATAGGTACTAGCCTTCTATTGGTTAATAACTGCATGGGCGATTAGCAGATATAATCAGACTACCTGAATATAATGAATGACCAGGTTATTCCATCAATGGATTTATTCTTCCCTGATGGCACGGGCATATTCCAAGATGACAATGCCAGGATTCATCGGGCTCACATTGTGAAAGAGTGGTTCAGGGAGAATGAGACATCATTGTCACACATGGATTGGCCACCACAGAGTCCAGACCTTAACCCCATGGAGAATATTTGGGATGTGTTGGAGAAGGCTCTGCGCAGCGTCAGACTCTACCATTTTCAATGGTATCTTGGTGAAAAATGAATACAACACTGGATGGAAATAAATCTTGTGACATTGCAGAAACAATGCCCCAGCGAATGAAATTATGTATGACTTTTTTTGGTTGCAACTTTTTTTGGCCTGGCAGTATATATTAGTGGTTTTAGCCTTCTGTCAGTGACTCCAAATTGCCTCTATATTCATCTCCTGAAAAAGGTTTTACTTTTAAAGAACTTATGGAGAACCAAAATTATTTTGATGAGTTGTGTTTCTGTGATTGACTGGCATTGTTTTAGGATCCTTTCACACTTTATGCGCTGCGTCCCGTTTTTGTAAATGCGCATATTTTTTTTAACGCATGCATTTTTACAGTACTACTTTTTCCTCATAGAAAACCAATATAACCATTCACACTGTATGTGTTGCGTTTTAAAAAAAATGCAGAGTTAGTATATGCACTTTTTGTAGCACCATGCTGCACTCATTATTGATGCATTTGATGTGTAGTGTGCAAAATGCATTAACATATACATGCATTAATTCATACCTTTAAAAAACGCATATAGTGTGAAGGGGTGCTTAGCCTACATAGGAAGCGAGACAGGATCTAAGTATCCAGACCAGTTAATGAGGAAAGATCAAATGGATTCATTGGTCAAACTGACCATATACATGAGTGTGAGTTTTACTGCAATAAACTTTGGCTTGGAGACCTATGCCTAACCTAAAACTCTGTGAAGACAATTAGGAGATGCAGTAAGGGTCCATTTACACTGGCATTTTTTAACTGCCAGGTAAACGACCCTTTAACATGACGTGACATTAGGCGTCCACGGGCCAATATCGGGCTGCCGCCCAATAGGACCTCTATGGGGTCCATAATTAGACAACCTGCAAACGCCTGCACTATTTTGCAGACGATCGCAGGGAGTCGTTTCTCCCACGGCTGCGAAAGCAGCTGAAGAACCGACAGTGACAGCCTAAGTGAGTTACAGGAGCAGATACACAATAACTGTAGGATGTTTTAAATACTTATGAAAAACTGGTGCCATAGCCAAAAGGTGAACACATTTAAGGTATCAATGTGTTCCTGAATGCAGGAACACATTGGTTTCCTCCTGCAAAGCCAGCACAAAATGTACTACTGACCATAGTGAATGCTGCTAGCCTACTACACAAATCTGGGGTCACTGGCAATTGTGCTGGGAAATGTTCGTTTGGAAACAAATATTTTGCAAATGTCAACTGCTAAAAACTATTTAAAATCATTGGAAAATGAATAGGAAATAAATATACATTGGTCATTAATTCATTTGCTCTTAACATTTTGTAAAATATTGGTAAAATCTAATTATTCTTCTTCTACCTAGCAGCCAATGTACCAGTGTGCTCACACAATACAAAATAAGGACTTAATTAGTACAGGCTTTCAGACATGTTTAACACTCATTGGAAAGACCACTTTATATAGTAATTGAGCAGTGTGTGCACTCTGCTGGATAACAAAGACATATATCCTCAGTGACCCCACTTGAGCTGATTAAAAGGCTGACTTTATAGCTGCGAAAAGGGAATATTGTCAGTGCGAAGACAAAATCAATGCGGTAAAGTAGTCAGAATTAACTCCTATATTTAAATATCTTAATCAGTGTTCTTGAGAGTTGATCATCACTTTTAAGATCAAGGCAGCTAACATTCTTCTGAACTAGTTCACATTTTAATATTTCTGATGAGCCAAGTTTCCCATTAGTTCCCCTGGCAAATCAAGTTTTGCATACAACAGCATGCCCTCCGTAGACATATGCAAATAAAGGCACTCTTTTTATAAACACATTTTTCTTGAAGATCCATTGAAATCAAAATCATGATGTTGTCCCCTTCAGCCATCTATAGGACATCTAATTAAAAATATCATGGGTTGCTTTAGTGGTGTTGAAGCACATTTTCTACCCTGAGGCCAATCATAGTCCTAGTTAGTGCTATGTCAGATGAAGTTAGAAAATAGCCGTTCAAAAAAAAGGGGTGGGGGGCAAATGTCTTGTAAAAAGCAGGCATAATTAGACTCGTGATCTGAAAGTTGAGATTTCATCATTCTCTTTGGCTTCGTTGGTACAGAAGCATTTCAATGAAAAGATACATATATGCAATGAAAAGGGTCCATGTTC
This sequence comes from Ptychadena robeensis, assembly GCA_036250615.1. Classification (NCBI taxonomy): domain Eukaryota; kingdom Metazoa; phylum Chordata; class Amphibia; order Anura; family Ptychadenidae; genus Ptychadena; species Ptychadena robeensis. The sequence goes on along the minus strand of CM070032.1, from coordinate 48,254,442 downwards.
AAATGAAAATTAAATTGCACTTTATATCATTTACAAATGTAATTAAACTTTGAAACATAATTGTATATCATGCCTAATGTGATTAAGAAGGCATTGAATCCATTAAAGGGATACCAATAAGAGGTATAGTTTTAATTTAAATTACATTAAGTTATTTTGTTGAAATGCATGTCAGGGTTTAGAAATGAACTATGTAGCTGCCATACTGTACATGCATGCTCCCCCATGTTTAACCCCATAAATAGACTAAAACAAAACAGAACAATCTATTTTAATTATCCCAGCAGAGCTAAATGTCTGGTAGTCTCTAACTGGTAGGCTCAGGCAAAAGTAAAAGAAGCCATTTTTTTTTATCTTTACACCAGAGCCTGCTTCTTCCTTCCATGCGTTTCACCCATGCATGGGTTTATTCAGCAAGGCTTGGACAATAAGCTACACAAGCTAATATAAGGATGATATTTTCAAACAAATGACATTTATTTTCTGAAAAGAACATGTGGCTGAAATAAAGACCATTATCCTTATCTTAGTTTTATGTACTGAGCCACAAATGTTCATTCACTGAATAAATTCTGTGTATAGAGCATGTGCAGCATGTACTGCACAAGCAATATGCAGGTGAGATTTTTAGAAAAACTTGTAGAAATATTAGTACAATATTGTGTCAGACTATAACAGCAGTGTTAAAATGAGGAAATAGTGGAGATGCCAGCTCCGGCATACAGTTTTATGGTAGTCTAGAGCCCCTACACCTGTCCTTACAGCATGAAAGAGAAACCAGAAACAGATGGTGCTCATCTATTAGGCAGCACAAGGAGCTTTTCTTATATTCTGTCAGTGGAGGTCAAGTTGGCCCATTTCATGTCATTGGCACGGAGAATTATAATCACAATAGTAACTGTAATGTTGCATCTTTGATGTTGACGATTGTCCTTTCAGCACATTTCTCTGCACGGGATTTCTGGGAGTAGCACCAGCGTCTTATCTTTTTCAGCATCTGTCACCAGTAGATTTTATTCCTCTACCAGTTGTGTCTTTATTGTGTGTGCTCCTCCCAGGTTGTTGATTTATGACAAAGACATAATTTTATTTTTAATGAATAATAAGTTTAGTTCTGCTGTTCAGATATCTTTGATTCTGCTTCCAAGTTCTGTTCAAGTAAGTGCACACTTTAAAGGAGGGTTCCACATTGACTAAAAAGAAGAAAACCACTTCATTTCATAACTCTTGCTCAGCAGTGGTGCTTTCCCATCATTTCACTAACTGAGATCCACTCCAGCATCACAGATATCTCAGCACTTCTTAGAAGCTGAATGCCAACAAAGCCCCGTCTTCAAAACCCCTATTGTAATAATTTGTTCTTCTTATACTGCGGGGAGTCAGTCATAGAACTGATCATATGCTGTCAGAAAATATTCATGCTCTGTTCCATTACAGTATTTCATGTTCCTATTCATGTTCCATCTACTGTATGTTACAGCCTTTCTTTAAAATAAACTTTACGCTAAGTGGTGGAAATAGAGCTTGTGTGTTGCACTGTGTATCATAAGCATTTGTCATGCCAAAGGACTTAACTGACCTGCAATTGCTGTTTATTTCATTAGCGAGTCCAGTTGAACCCTGGGACTCTTTCTTTATCAATACCCATTCCCAAAGCATTTCTTTTTGGAATACCTCAGTTCCACACAATATGTTTTAGCGTTTTGCAATTTAGCCTAACACCTTTATCGTTAATCTTATATTAACCTCACTGGCGGTCCAATTACCTCTGGAATTGGGTGCCAAAAGAGGTACAAAAAATGTAAACAGAATGTCGGGAATGTGAGGACTTCGGTCTGTAAGATAACAGTCCACAGACAGTACCCAAGAGATCCCTGAACCTTTTCGGGGCAATATTTACCCTGAGCTACAGTTGTGAATATTACTTGACAGGTTAATAGTCTCCATTGAACACATGTAGGCCACCACCACTATCCTTGATCTTTCGGTGACTACAATTTCCATCATTAAATCCCATGATGCTCTGGATTCATTGCAACCACTTATACCTGGAAAAACTGTCACTAGGCCCTCATTGCATGTCTGAGATCAAAAATGCCTTGGCTTGTTTATTGTCTATAACACAATCCAACTGTTTGTGTGATGCCATCATTGTGCTTCCATTTCCATTGGTGGTGATAAAGCAGCTTAATGGCCTGACCTGTGAAGAGTAGAATGCACAAATCAGCAGAAAAATAGGAAGTGTTAAGAAGAAAATAGAAAAAGAAGAAAACAGGGACCAAGATAGGAAAACAATGGGCAGAAAATCATGGCATGCATTTGTTTGGGTTTCTTTCTCCAATGGACTAACTATGAAAAAAACACATTTGTCAAGCACAACTGTGATTTATGTAGTTGTGTTATAGGTTCTTCTAGTTTGATTTAAATGCTTTAACAAAATGTTGGAATTATATAGATATAGATAGAAGGTACCTTGCTAATTTCTGATCAATGATCCAAACAATCTCTAGTCACACTAATCATTCTTTGTAGTGGTAAGCAGAAAATGAGAACTGAATGTTTAGAATAAACACCCATAATCTGCATCTTACACTTCACCCTGCATATCACGGGTTTCCTTTCTCTACAGCTATATTATGGGTACAAAGGCTGTTCTGCAAAGATCTATGCCAGCATGTTCATTGTTCCGCTAAATGACAAATAACTGTATTGTCATAATGCACTTAACAGCACAACACAATCTTTTTTTCACATGCTGATCAATTCTTTTCCATTTCTCGATAATAAACATTTTCTCAGACTAGAACTTGAAATCATATAAATAAAGAAATGACCTTGCAGCTGCAGAATAGTTGGTAATACAACAAAGCTTTAAAGTCACTTTAGCAGCGATTTCATTTAAAGCCACTTGAATGTATTTCGTTATGCATGCCAGATCCCATCATTTGAAGGCTGTGAAGTCCATGATTTAGTATTAGGTGGCAACAAGAGGTTGCTGTGTTTCATCTGCCATTAGGAAAAGTAGAGGAAAGCCACTTTTATTATATCCTGTGCATATAATGCTTCTGTTACTTACACCCCTTCATCTACATTTAGATACCACTGAGACACTAGTGTGTATTACAAGAATACAAATTTTTTTATAAAGAATAGACGTTTAAATAGAATAGACATTTAAAGGAACACTCAATTTTGTGCAAAACAATGATATAACACACTTGATATATTCAGTCCCAAAATTGCTCCCACCCTATATTTCAAATGCTTTCATTTGTTAATAACTGTGAACATTTTAACTTTTTTATCTTTTTTATTTTGTATAATTTCTAAATAGCTTTAAATAAAATGTATAGTTAACATGGTATGCAGTTTTTAGATACAATTTTGTATGATATTATCACAGAAATAATTTCCTAAATGTGCCATGCGATTGATAAGAACAATGTTCTTTATTCATTTCTAATCAGCGCAGTTGTTTCTATCTAGAAATTTATCTGTCTTTCATTTAGTATTTTCTCCCAGTTGTAATTAATGTTCACTAGTGATGTCACGAACCCGAATTTTCGTGTTCGCGAACGGCAAACGCGAACTTCCGTAAAAGTTTGTGAACACGTGAACCCCCCATTGACTTCAATGGGGAGGCGAATTTTAAAAAACAAAGGGACCCTTTCTGGCCACAATAGTGTTGGGAAAGTTGTCAATAGTGTTGTCAAGGGGTCAAACACCTGGACAATGACATGAAGGGGGATCCAAGGCAAAACTCCCAAGAAATTTTTTTTTCAC
>CM070032.1:48178367-48226285 GCA_036250615.1 Ptychadena robeensis | reverse complement strand
ATTGGCTTCTTCAGGAGAATTCAATGTTTCCCATTGCTAGCAAATATCCAACAGAGTCATCTTAGTCATTTTATACAGCATCATAGTAAACATTATGTAGCTTGTTTGTGGGCATTTATACCACAGCCTTTAGTTGTGATGTAGTATGTTGGAGAGGACTGGGTGCCCATTCCACAGTAAGGACGAGAATCAGGGGCCGAATAGTCAACCACCTCGGCGAAATGCATCGAGAAAATGTATTCCCAATCTCGCACAATGTGATTGCTCTGTATAGGTAGAACCTCGGTGTGAGATACATGTCTGTAATATTTTATCTTATTGATACATTATGTTTATGTATTAAATTGATGACATTGTAAAATTTCTTTTATTGAGCTTTCTTAGTAGATTTTATACCAAAAGGTGAACAGGACAAAATAATAAAAAAATTAAAAATAAGCAATTGACAGGCTTTAGTAACTTATATTAAAATGAGGTTAACTATTTCTATTCTGGGACAATGTAGGACCCACAATCAAAGACAGGTGTACATTATATAGGACGCATGCACATATACAATCAGAAACTTTTGTCAAAGGAAAGAAATAGGTTTATTATTGTGCTCGCTTATGACCAGATTGTAATCAATATGTGGAACATGATTCTAATTAAAATATATACTTGATTTATTTGATACCTGAGTTCAGTGCCTTAAAAGCCCAACCTTTAGGGGGAAGAAATATTTGGCTTAACTGTTATATCTATCGGGGTGTGGCACATAAAAATCTTCTGCTATATATCCATGGCCATTATGTTATTTGTTTAATATATATATATATATAAAATAAACCACCATTAAATACTTCATGTCATAGAATCTCTGTGCTTACAAAACATGTCACACTAGCTCCTGGTCTATAAACCAAGCACTGAAAATGCCATGTTATTAGAGATAACTTAGAGATAACAAATGTTTTATGTTTTCCTTTAAGACAGTTTTATACATGAAGGCATTTGTTTTGTTTGTTGTGTTTCATGTTAGTTTTGTACACATGCCATCTGCTCATCTGTTTCACATTATTGGGTTGGAATAGAACATGGTGGATGGCAAAAGAGAGATGCAGTGGACAGATTTATAACAAATGGAAAAAAAACAGTTCTCTGGGTTCAGGATTTTCAAACACTATTCTGCACTGTAAAATATACTTTAAATTAGAAAACTTCAATGTGGGCACATTACAGGGGGACTTGTAAAATTTGAGATAAACTGTGAGGAAACTGAATAGCTGAGACAGACAGGTAGAGTGATACAAAAAGGGATTGGGGGAACTGAAATACTGGGAAACACTACAAAACTGCAATTTCGGCTTACCATATTTCTTGTATGTAGTCCTTCTCACTTCAGACCACATCCACTACCTACCCTCCTTATATCCCACAATAGTCACTTGGTTTTCTTTGGTCTCCAAGGCAGTCTGTTCCATTTCTTCTCTGGAGGCTGGTCAGATCACATCTTTTGATTTTCATTTTTATAAATCAAACATTATTATTGTGCTCTTACTCATTGAAACCTTATCTTCTTCCTGAATAGGAAAGCAGAACAAAAGTGACAATTCAGTGGCAAAGTGGTGTAAAAGGTTGTATTTGAAGTCTCACAAACAAGGTTTCAAGGTGTATTTCTTGTCTGCGAAGGTTCTTAAACATAGTCCATATGGACGCTTCACAGAAATTGACCTTTGTGATCATCATGTGCAGGCAATGACCGCAGCGGCTTACTAAAGCTAGGCTTTCATGATTTGATTTTAGTATGATCGATTTCCAATCCGATTTTAGATCTTGATATTTTCATTGGACACCGATCATAAGCGTATGCAAAGCAGATCCACATGGAAGGTTCAATCGTTATATGATCATAATACGACCAAAATAACAGATTTTAGTTTTGATCACAAAACACAGGAAAGAGTCATATATAAATGTGTTCATCCAATACAATCGTCTCGACCAACAAACACAATGCTACAATTTTTGTACGATCGTTGTACAAACGACAAAAAATTTTCAAACATGTCCGATCATTTTCCGATCAATGTTTTAAATGATATCGAATTTTTTTTGCCAATCTAACCAAGTATACGATTTAAATCCGAACAATCTAAACTTTAATTGTTTTAGGTCGATTGAACGCTAAAATCGAGACGTGTAGTGACCTAGCTTTAGTCATAACTGGAACGGTTTAGCAATTCTTTGAACCTTTGAATTTGAAGTTTTGACAAATTGGCTACGAAACATTCTTTATTATTATGATTTGCATCACTTATACAGTCAAATTGAATGTGATCAATTATTGCTAATTATAATTTTCCTATGCTTAGTGTCTAAAATGAAAAAATACACATGTACCTTTTATGGTATTTTAGACAACACTGTACATCAACACAATGGGCTCTACCAATTGTTGCTGTCATTCTTGTTAAATAAACTATCTTTTACTAAACGTTAATCTTTCCTCAGTCTAGGTCATATGAAAAACATTGTGGAAACAATAACAATTTCTAGCATTGGCTCCTTGTAACAGGTTATTACCAAACTTAATAAAAACTTCATAAACTCATTGTAAAACATGCTTAGATTAGATTAGATTTGCAGTATACCTAATTGCACGTTCTATCTCATGCTGTCCCTGTGACATCTATTCATCTGCTTATCACTGCTCATCTACATTTGTGAACCACTGAAATAAAAATAGACACAAGTTGATATTTCCAGACAGACTATTTCAGAGTGTCTCCTATTCCTGCAGTGAGTCAGTAGTATCAGTTAGGCTTCAAGGCATTTTGTAATATTCAGAGCAACAGTAATACCTGAAATTAAAGTAAATCTGAAGTGTCTGGTAGGTAGCAGGGTTAGTAACTTTTCTTCAGTGTATCCAACATAGATGGATAGTTTTCTGACTTCTCACAGCATATTTATATCTTATGTGTTCCATAGTAACTAGCTTCCCATTTATAGTAGCAGACCTTAGAAGAGGTCATATATAGTCAAAGGACAAAGATGTGGGCCTAGTAACTATTTTACCCAAACCCTAAAATGAGAGGGAAAAAAGAGTTCATGGTTTCAGTCTGCCAGGTGTTTTTTAATGCTGAGCAGAAAAATGTCCTCCTCTGTCATTCAAGGCAACCTTCACTGATCCCAACCAACTATACAGGTAAGGGGTCCCCAGTCTGGGTCAATGGCTGGAAAAATACTAAAACAAAACCATCAATGACAGACATGGAATCAGAATTGTCAATTGAAAATCCTTGATAAGTCTCCTTACACAAAAGGTTTCTATGTTCCACCCATACTACATTCTACAGCCACCCCTATTCCTAATACTCACCCTATGAGCATCAACATGCATATTGCCCTACCTGTCAAGCATCCCATTTTTCCCGGGAAAGTCACGTTCTTTAAAAATCCTGCATTGACCCTAGCTGCCCTGTACTATACCACACCGAAGCTGCTCCGCAGCTAGTGTGAGTGAGCCCTTAAGCAGAGACTTACAGAAGGATGAAACCAATAAGAACTAAAAGTATGTATTCATATCTACCAATATTTTTCATGTCAGGGACACATTAGGTTGTAAATAGGGATGGACCGAACTGTTCGCCGGAGAACAGTTCGGTGGCGAACGAGCATGTTCGCCCATCCTCTCGCCGGCGGACAGTACAGGTGTTCGACCCGCCCCGTTCGCAGACGAGAAAAAGATCTAAATTCTTCCTCCGGCAGGATCAGAACCTGCGAGATCGTGCCGGAGGAAGAATCTTTTCACTACAAGACCGGGCATGCAGCCGGTCTTGTAGTGAAAAATCCGGCTTGGAGCAGGAAGTGACGTCAGTGACGTCACATTCTGCGCCCGTAACCAGGAACTATGCGTTCCAGGTTGCGGTCCAAGGACCGGATGTGACGTCATTGACGTCACATCCGTTTTTTCCGATTCAAATTCCCCGCCTAGAGGCGGGGAATTTGAATGTGTCCGCGAACAGGGCGGACTTATTTAAAAGTCCGAACCGCCTGTTCGCGGACAGTAAATGGCGATGTTCGCCCATCTCTAGTTGTAAAGCCAAGACAAAGAACGTAGTCCTGAGGCTTGATCAAATGTACATTGTCATGGGTCTGGATATTTCAGAATTTCTGCATGTTAGTCATAGGTGAACAATAAAACCATATTTGATGACTAGTTAACAATCAGTCCTTTAGAGCCCATCCTCTGTAATCCTATGCAGTTTTAGAGTATTTGAACAAAAACGGAAACTTTGACAAGTGCTTTCTGTCTAGTAAAGCAGCTATCTGATCATATCAGGTTTAGCAACTTAGCTAAATAGAAACTATACAAATATTTCTAGCCAACTGGATCCCATAAATTACCATATTCAGTATCCAAAGACCCACTGATATATTTACCTTTGCAAATTCATCATTACAAAACTTTAGTAGGTAGCAGATATGCCATACATAACCTTTTCAATCTTGAAATTCTTTTTATTTAACTTTCTGTTCCTACTTTAGTAGCAACATGTAGAATGAAAAACAATGTCCACACTAAAACAGCGTTATGTTATTAGTCTCTGGGCAGCGCACCATTGCCAGCAAATTAATCGGGACAAGGCTTCCAAATGAAATACATCACTGTTCATTCATCAGTATGGGGCATTAGGCACAAGGGACGCATCACTCATACATATATTCCTGCATTTCTGTAATAAACTACCATCTAGAGCTGTGAAGTCCAATAACAAATAGAGCTAATATTTCATTTATTTGAAAACTTGAAATATTGATATACTACATGGAATAATAAAATATTTTCCAACAGGAGTCTACTATGAAGGAATGTGGATATTTTATGAAACAGTTCTGTGTAATTGCCCTTCAGTGTTAATGTTGTTATAGCAAGTGACTACTTTACTGGATGCATTACAGTGTTCCTCATCTGTGGCCCTTTGGGATAGATGAGACTCAAGTATTTTTAAGCCTATTCTAGTTTAAATACAGCCACTTGGCCACCTTAAAAGAGTAAGGTCCTATAAAAGCAAATGAACATCTGTAGTCTTTTAATCAATGTTTCCTGCCTCCTGCCTCTTATTAAAACTAACTCTATACTGTGTTAGAAGGTGTTTTTCAGATTTTTTCTGATGCCAAAGCTGGGCATAAATCCAAAGTAGTAGACGACATAACATCATCGCGCTGTTGACGGGCTGGCTCGATCTGCCGGCTTCCTCTAAACGTGTGTGCCTGGCTTAATAGCTACTGAGATATTTGATTGCATATGCTGTAAGATAAGACAAAATCTTCACTTTGGGTGGACAACATTTGGTTAGTCCACTCTACTAAAGATATAACCACTACGGTTTGGTCACATTTTGGAAAAAACTAAGTGGAGTTTAAAGTCTCAGGTCGATCGATCGATCAGGTCCGATCGTTCGGGGGCTCAGAATCGGATCCGACGGAGAACCAACATGTTGGTCTTTCTCATCCGATTCTGCCCGGATCAGGGGGAGTTGCCATTTGTGAGGTGGAATCGGAGTCGGAATCGCACGCGGAATCGCGCCGGAATCCGTTGGACAAGGTGGTATGCTGCGATGGATACTCTTAATTGGCCGATTGATCACACCTGCGATTCCCGGCAGAATCGCCGGAATCGATCGGATGATGAATCGATTGGACATGGAATCCGACACGTGTATGGCTAGCTTATGGCTGTTATTGTTAAAAACACTTTACCAAATACTTGTACTTATAATTTCTGCATTATTTGTGTGTTAACTGCAGACTTAACAATTAGAAAGAGGTAACTGACATACTTGCCTACAATGGCAATTCTAGAAGACATTGTTTTGTGTGAGAAAACCTCTACTTTATACTCTTCTGTGCTTGCAATTGCTAATCCCACAGCTGTTCTATACTGCCAAGTGTATGTGTATGGAAAGAAATCCCCCATTCCTAACTTCTCAGTAGGATAGTAGATCATCAATTTATTAGAATTTGCCTAGCAGACAAGATGCTAACAGAATTGTTAGAGATGCACCATCTGGGAGGACACAAATTGATTGAAATACCTAGAACTTATAAAACAGTATGATCCCACTGCCTGTTGGACTGGGCAGTTATATTGTGCAACAGTTATAACAAGAAAGCAGAGGTTATGGCCATGTGTCCACTGCTTTTTCCCTGCATTGGACGAGTGATGTGGACGATTTGCAGTTAGATTTTCCACGACCTATGCATGGGCTAGGAAGCATTCCTCTAGCCACATCGGTGGAAGCACGACCTATTAATTAGTATATTATGTTTCTTGCAGACATGTCCATTGGTTCTCACTGCAATGAACGTGCAGGTTCTAAACAAAGTGGACGAGCTGCTTTGAGAACATGGAGTGGACACTGTTGCATTCATCAGAATGGGAAGTGTCCTCTCTGAGTCCTTTTCCCCATGGTGGACGCATGTAAACAGGGGGTTTATAATATTTTAATGGAAAAAAAACACTGCTGTGTGATCCCCCAGCAGACTAAAACATACCTCAATTTGGTATAGGATTTATATATCTAAATCCCAAAAAGAATCCATTGTCCAAAAAGGGGGTCACATCCCTGCAGCTCCAGTGACAATGTGATGTTTTATAAGCTCTGCAAGGTCCCCGCTCCAGTGTTGGTCACTAGTATCATTGATGTTTCATACAGGAACCCCAAGATCCTGCAAGCATATCAAAGCTTCTTCCCCTGAGCTACTTACACATGCTTTATACGTGGAGCCAGAATCGCCCTAGTCATACATTCCACAGATTTTGTTACTGGACAGAGAGCATCAAAAAACATCCTAACAGGGCTCAACGATTTTACAAATGCACACTATACTATACAAATTGGTTGTACGATACATTATACAATTCTATTAAAGTTTAAAAAGATTCAAAGCACCCCTAACTTGACTTTATATTGAATGACTGTACGATGAAGATGCCTTATATAAGAATACCACCCATCAACAAATTACAAAGACCTCATACACTTTGGTATTTGCTTTAATATCATGCAGATACACAAATAAATGCATTTTGCCATATATGGAATATTGGCTTTAACTTTTCATTTCCTCTGGAAATATGTACAACAAATAAAAACGAATTGTTTCTCTCTCACTTTCTTTATCTCTGCATGAATATGCAGGCTGATGAGAACCACTTTGTTCTATAATTCAGCCAAAGAATGGCATCTTGCAGATTCTCTTAGAAGACATTTCATCTTGTGCCCTGATCAGCCCTTTTGGAACAGAATCAATGGCAGCCAAGTGTCCACACAGAGAACATAAAAACAAAGCTGTTTTCTTACTCATCCTTTAGCCCTTTGTGCCATGATATTTTGCCAGCTCTGCTTCTGTTCTGCATGGGCCTCTATTCTTTATTATTACATTCACTTCTGCATCTGGAGAGGTCAAATTCTCAAACATCTGTTCTTATCCAAACCCCAAAGCATAGTGCCAGACTGACAAAATCTCGCCTGCACAACTCCAGCGAATTAAATGCAATATAGATTATATATTACTTTTTTAGTGAATGAATTTGCAGCATAAAGAACCTGCTGGGTAAGTTTTACAGTTAACAACAAATTATGTTTTGGGAAATTAAAGGCTGACATTTTGTTGTGTACCTATGTCATATACAACTCACCCTACTGTGAGTGAACATGAATCACGTGCATTGGCTTGGCTCTTGTTTTTACGTTTATTGAAAACAGAATATTAAACAGTTAACCAATGCTGTATAACAGTGGTGGCCAACTAAATTGATATGGAGGGCAACAAGTGCCCACTAGCATCACTAAGGGGCCACACATAAAATTTTCATTATACTGACTTGTATAAGCATTTTATAACTAATAAATTACAGCAGGCATAGCTAGAAGACATTATTTTTAAATAAAAATTGTTTTAAATGAAACTTTAAGCATTAGGGAACACTATAGTGTGGTAATGCACATTTTGTGTCATATGCATTGTCAAAGGTTATTTGCCCCTATTCTGAGGTAATGTTCCGCAATATACATTATACAATCACCCCCGTTCAATGGTGGAATAGTGGAAGCATAGTCACTCACCTGTCTGCTGATCCTAGAGGAGGAGAGCGGAGGGACTTGCTCAGGCACCATCTGGGTCGCTGATTGGCTTTCTTTGTAATCCTATTACATAAAGTTTTTCGCCTCTCCTCCTCTATCCACTCTATGATGATCCTGGATGAGGACCTGTTAGCAGAGGATCAGCAGACAGGCGAGTTTCTATGCCCTATGCATTAACAGTTAGTTTTCAGGGGCAAGTGGAGGACTGAGGGGGCTCACTGAAGAAAGCACCGGGCCACAGGTTGGGCACCTGGGCTGTATAATAAGCAAATTGTTATAACAACAATTTGAAACATAAGTGCCTTATTTTTCATAAGGAATGTATACATTATGCACACTATTTGCAAATATATATTTTAAATAATAAAGCATTTTTTCAATTGGTTTATGTTCTACAACCTAAAGCAACTGATCTCAATTTCCTCTATGATGAGAACAAAGATTAATTCCACCTCACCTAGGTTACTGCTTTTAAAAATACAAGGTTAAGAAAAAAAGACCCTATGCTTACCAGAAACATTCTAAATGGTACATCATGCATGTGTGCAAGCTTTTGTTAGATATGATTGCAAACATAAATAAAAATAAAATAAAGAAACAGATTGGACTTCGAAAGGTACTTAACATTTTCATACATTTTAATGATCATAAAAAATGCATGTAAAATCAAATATGGGATATAACATATATGTTATAAACAAGGGAATCCTAGCCTGCGATTTTATTAACAAATCCATGGCTGGCAATTGTCTTGGCAAATCGTGATAACCCACTATATGGTGCTTTATGGTCTCCCAATATGCATGTATAGTTAGAATGTGCTTTGTATTTAATACAGATTTCTTCAGCTTGATACCACAATTTTTTATTTACCTTTTACTTAGTTGGGTTGATCAATATTGGTATGGTCCTACATCCAAGGATTTGTTTATGTGGCACATCTTCTACTGCATCTATTCTTGCACATTTGTTCCGTCCACTTTATTTCTCTCTTAAGGCCCCCATACAGGTTAAAATTTTCCCGTTTGATCGACTGAAAATCAATGCCTGTCCAAATAATTAGATCGACCTAGATCAATGGAAATAATAAAAAAATAGATTAATAAGTGATCAGACATGTCAGAAAATTTTGATTGATTGTGTATATCTCGAATGTTTATAAAATATAATTTTGTTGTGCCTGACCAATTTAGGTTTGATCTAAATAACTAGCATACTTGTAAATTTGGTGGCAGACATTTTCATGTGTTTAATATTGACTTCCTTTGATTATCCTATCAATCGATTGAACCAACATCGATCAAATATCGGTTTCTCCATGTGGGGGGTTTTCGATGGCAGTTCGAACAAACAAACATCGATCAATAATTACGATCGATTCTGACATCGATCGCAGGGAAATTGAAAAGTGTATGGGGCCATTTATAAGCAGCAGCAGGGGCAAAGAGGAGGCTCACAATTGGATAAACAAACCATCTACGATCAACCTCATTACAAGCAAATTAAAGATATGCCAGATAGGCAAAACTTTCTCTGTTGGACAATATCATCATAAACAATGATGACCCCTATTAAGGGGCCTGAAGGATTGCTGATTTTAGAATAAATTACTATTGGCCATGGTAGCTACCAAGTGTCCATCCTCACTGAGTGAAAAGCAAGCTTTTGAGATGTGTGCATCTAGCTAGACATTGCAGAAATGAAAATGTACAGCCAAAAGAAACAAAATCTTGAAGTGAGCCAGCAGTGTGCCAGTTCCAAGTAGAAATGATGAAAAGTCAAGTTAAAAGGGGACCCCCAAAGGAGAAGTTAATAAAAAAAGTTTGCAAAAATTGCAACCTATCCTTAAAAGAGGTTTAGCTCTATCTACAGACACCAAGGGTTGTCTAGAATGCATCTTGGAACAGATCTGTAAAAGTCTTGTCTCAGTGGTAGGCTTTTATCCCCAGTTCAGCAGATGCCATTACATCTCTCAGAACTCATTCTGGGATTATCTGATACTCTGAAATTGTGTCCAGTAATGCAGTATAAAAATACACAATGTATCTTTCTTGATGATATACTCTGAGTGTAATCACAAACAACGTATGTTCAGAGAAAAAAATGTTCTCCCTAGCGCTGGGATTTTCATTTTATAATAATTCTCCATTTAATCAGATTGGAATGCCACATCATCTTGTGTTTTTCATCTAGCGAACTCCACAATGGCACTAGGGTTACTAAAATATTATGCATGTCCAATTGCACTTCCCATAAGATTTTCCCAAAAGACTGCTTTAATTATGTGTGCAGCTGTTGGAAAAAAATGACTCATTGGATAACAAAGGAAAAATGGGGAAATAGTTTAGCAGTCAGATTATAGATAAACTGTAAGAGCATACAGACCTAGCAGATTCCCTCTGTGCATCTACCTAGTATGTCAACGTATTAGGCATACAGTTGCATAGAGGAAGCAATTATTTAGGATTGGACCAAAGAAAACGAAGGATACGATCCTATAAAATAAAGTGAATCAAATGCTAGGCATACACATGCCGATAAGCGGCCGATTTTTAATCTGACCGATGGGTGTGCGCGCTCGCGCCGTCGGTCAGGTTAAAAATCGGCCGCTAATCGGCATGTGCCCACATGGGGCGACAGATCACTGTCGCCCCACAGCTCGGCCGGCCAGAGAACGGACATGTCCGATAATCTCTGTCCGGCGCGAGCCGATGGAAGCCGATGCCATAAGCTGCAATGAAGACGGCGTCTCCATCGCAGCTTATGGCCGGCACACAAAGGGTGCCCAGCCGATTGAAGGGGCCCCACAATGCAACTGGATGCTAACGTGATGACGTCATCACGTTAGCATCTCGGAACACATCGGAGTAGGTCGGTCTGACCTACTCGGTGTGTGTATGCCCAGCATAACCTAAAGCTAAATTTAAAGAATGAGATTATTAAATAAAATTAAATGTCTGTAAAAAAAATATGTGAAAAGCTAGTTACCTGTGTCTGTTTCTAAGCATACTGCACATTGCACAACTATATATATATTTTATTTATACATTTCGGGTTCCTGTGCTGTACAAAAGCACAACAAAAACAAAGATAAATAATTTCATAACTTTTTCTGCCTTTAATGTGACCAATAAACTGTACCACTCTATTGAAAAGCAAACGGAAATCTTTTGGGGGGAGGGAAGAAAGAATATAAAAATAAAATATTGTGGTTACACAAGAGTGCACACCCTTAAACTAATACTTTGTTGAAGCACCTTTTAATGTTTTACAGCACTCAGTCTTTTTGGGTATGAGTATCAGCATGGCACATTTTGGGTATAGGTCTATAAACATGGCACATTTTGGGTATGAGTCTATCAGCATAGCATGTTTTGACTTTGCAAGATGTGCCCACTCTTCTTTGCAGATTCCAAATCTGTTAAGGCCCCCATACACCTTACAATCTTTCCATACAATTTCTGTACAATCAAATTTTGTTCTACCAAAATCATGTAATATGAGAACCTATCTAACCCTTCCAAACACTATTCTATCAGGGAGGCCACTATACTACACAGTTGCTGGTAGATCTAATGGAAATTGTATGGATCGATCGTAAGGTGTATGGGGGGCTTAAGATAGCGTGGGCATCTGTTGTGCACAGCCCTCTTCAGATCACCCCACAGATTTTTAATCGGATTCAGGTCTGGGCTCTGGCTGGACCATTCCAAAACTTTCATCTGCTGGTAAATACATTCTATTGGATTTATGTCTGGAGGCAAGGTCACTCCAGAACCTTGATATGCTTCTTATGGAGACACTTGGTAATCCGGGCTGTGTGCTTTGGGTTATTGTTGGAAGACCCAGCCACGACCCATCTTCAATGCTCTGAAGGAAGGAGGCAGTTGCTCAAAATCTCACAATACATGACCCAATTTATCCTCTCCTTTATACAGTGCAGTTGTCCTGGACAATTGAAAGAAAAGCATTCCCAAAGCATGATGTTACCACCCCCATGCTTCACAGTAGGGATGGTGTTCTTGGGATGCAACTTGTCCTTTCTTTTGCTCCAAACTGGATGAGTGAAGTGAAGTTTAGACCAAAAAGTTCTACTTTGGTTTAACCTGACCACATGACTTTCTCCCATGCCTCCTCTGGATCATTCAGATGACCATTGACAAACTTCAGAGGGACCTTGCCATGAGATGACTTGAGCAGGGGAACCTTCTGTGCAATGCATGATTTGAATCCATGATGGCGTAGTGTTCTACCAACAGTGACCTTTGAAGTTGTGGTCCCAGCTCTCTTAATGTCATTGACTAGCTCCTCCCATGTAGTTCTGGGCTGATTCCTCACCTTTCTTATCATCAGTTTTGTATGGAGCCCCAGTCCGAGGGAGACTGACAGTCGTCTTTAACCTCTTCCATTTTCTTTTGCTCCAACAGTTGATCTTTTTTCACCAAGCTACTTGGCAATTGCCCTGTAGCCCTTTCCACAATTTTGTCTCTGGTGTCTTTTAACAGCTTGCCCATAACAGTAGTTGGATTCTGACTGACTGTGGGTTGGACAAGTGTCTTTAAAGAGCTCAGACAGGTGCTGCTGATTTAGAATAATAAACAGAGTACAGGTGGACTTTTTAAAGGCAGAGTAACAGGGCTTTAAGAGCCAGAATTCCAGCTGATTGCTAGGTGTTCAAGTGCAGCAATTCTTTAAAAATCATACAATGTGATTTCCTGTTTGTTTGTTTTTGGGGGGGGGGGGGGGGGTTAAATGCTGTCTCTCACAATGAGAATGCACCTACAATGTAAATTTCAGACCCCTCCATGATTTCAAAGTAGGATAACTTGCAAAATTGCAGGGTGTTTAACTACTTATGTTCCATGGAATGTATGGTGGAGCTCAGATATTGATGTTAAAAGCTGTCTTATAGTTACGCTATTTTCCCTTTCCTTATAACATATGTAGGCAAAGTATAGTATACTGTGCTCTGGGCCTTTTTTATTGGTCATCCCTTAACACTAGTACAATTTTTTATTGTATTGTAGTAGCAACACATATTTGGAATTTATCGAAAACAGGTCCTAAGGTCTTTATCAAAGTGCATGTAGATCTAGATAAACACACATTCTAAAAACCATGATAACATAAATGACTTAAGCTGGGCATACACGTACCAATTCCTGCATGATCCGATCCCCGATCCGATGCCGTGCGCGCTCCCGCATCCCTTAAGAATTGGGTCGTGCAGGAAATGGAGGCTGCAACTGACGAGGATTGGGCTGAAATCAGCCGCCATGTCGGATCGCACAGTAATCTGACAGGACAGTTAATTTTAGCCCAACCCCATTAGTTCAGCTGGGGACCGCTAATGAGCTGCAGATGAAGAGTGCTAGCCGATTCTCAGCCCTAGCAGGCGGGCGTGATGACGTCATCACGCCGCTCCTAGTGCAAAGAATCGCATAAGGAATAAACGGTATATCGTACCGTCTATTCCCATCTTTAGATTTCTACTAATAAAAAAAAGGGAGAACACTCCAAATGCACATCCAGAACCACTGGTGTTCAGTGCACATATAGCCTTATGATACTTATAGTTTTGGAATAAATGGCCATATTTGCACTGTACGCCAGCGGCACTGGCTATGAAATTAACTGATGGGGTGTAAATGAATGATTTGCATGGCTCCACCCACTATCCTGTAGTGAGGATTTTTCCATCACCTTTTGTGATTGGTGATCAAGTGAATACCTTCTGTTTTAAAAAATCTTTTCTGTGCTCATAAGAATAAGCAAAAACCCAACCCTGTTAAATAAAAAATTTTTGAACCTCAACTGTGATTTTTTCCAACCAATCCCATTAAACCTGTACAATACTTGCAAATCCTTTCGGATCTACAGGCTCTAAAAGTATGAATGCATTACAGCACCTCCAGCTTGCTGCCTTCACCCATAACACCACCTTAGCTACTAATCCTTAAGCTGGGCATAGACGACCGTCTGCGCATTCCAGCAATTGATCGGCGGTCGGGTCAGCAGAAAATCGAGTGCGCCCCCTGGTCCTATTGACCAGGAATCTCCTGCATGTCGGATCGCACGGTGATCCGACATGCCGGTAAATTCCAGGCCGATCCCATTCGTTTTGGAAGGGGCAGTCCCCATCCGAAGTAATGGCCCGCACACAAAGGGTGCCCGGACGATTCTCTGCACTAGCGGCCGTGCATGATGATGTCGATCGGCTGAGCAGTCGGCAGGTTAACGACCCGTCTATGTCCAGCTTTAGTTATATTGACCCCACCCTTACCTATTCCCTGTCTGGCAACTTTTTCAACATCACCAAGCCAAGCCACACTTACATACAACACATCTGCTATGCAGACCCTTAGCAGCTAGCCTGCAAAATTGTATATTTAATATAATGCAGACAATATATAAAAAGCAAAAAAAGTGTTTAATAATATCACATACTACTTTCTTTATAGCCAAAACATTGGTATTCAGAACCTTTATAGGTTTTCCTGCCTCTAGAACCTCTAAGAATTTACTCACAGTGGTATTGCAAAGTGAAAAGACGTTCTAAAAGCTTTTTTGCTTGTTATTTTTAGGATTCTCAGCAAGGAAACACATATGAAGACTCATGCAGTTGCTGGAAATGGTCCTAATCCACAACAAATGGAAAGATACTCTTTTAATGTAAAAAAGCAAATATTTTAGCAGAACAGCGTGGTGCATTTCTATCTATGCAGCCTACAGGGAGATTTAATACAGAATTGAAAATTTAACTCACAATGCAACAAATCAGTTACAAAACAGCGCTTAGTAAATGTTCAAGACATTTGCATTACATGGGAAGGTTTAAATAAGAATTATATTTTAATTCAATGTGTAAGGTTTCCTTTGATCCAAAAACAGCTGATTAGAATGTGTTAAAGCGGACCTACCACCAGAAGTATCATTACATGAATGGCACTAGAAGTGCTGATTATAGGGAGGAAAGCATAAAAAAAACAACTTACCTGCAGTGATGTAATATCACCCAAGGCATTATACACCAGAGAGGGTAAAATTCTTGGACTAGCTCTTAACCGCCCTAGCGGTCAGGGCGGCAGCATCTCGTCCAGCGCTGCTACTGCTACTATAGCACTGGACGAGATGCTGCCGTCCAGTACACATCGGGGCTCCGGGAGCGCATACTTACAGTTCAGCGCTGTCCCGGTGTTCCCGATGTGACATGCTGGCTGGCAGCATATCCTCCGTCTCTTCTCCCCCCCTCCGAGTGACGTGAGGACGTCACATCGGGGAGGCGGCGGGAAATTCAAAAGTACAGTACATGAAATCAGTTTTCTATGTAGAAAACTGATTTCAATGTGCTTCTATGTACTAAATCTCGCCCAAATAAAAAGTCTCTGGTGCCCCAGATGTGCCCATTTGCAGTAACCCTCTCTAACCTGGTGTGATTTTACCACATTCGTCATACCAGGGGGCACCAGAGACTTTATTTGGGCGAGATTTAGTACATAGCAGCAAAGCTTTGTGCCCTAATTTTCTCATAAAATGTTTTTAAAAATGTTTTTTTTATTTGACATAATTGAGTGTTTCAAACATTATTATAGTCAGGATGTCTATTAGACCCTTGTGCGGACATATTTTGGGAAGTTACAGGCCTACAGCATAAAGAAACATTTACCATTGAAGTCTATGGTGCACTTTTGGTACAGAAATCTGGACCTCAGCAGTGTGCTAGGGAGGTTAATGCTTCATGTCCTAGATGCACTTTGAAATCAGTTTTCTACATAGAAAACTGATTTCATGTACAGTACTTTCGAATCTCCCGCCGCCTCCCCAATGTGACGTCATCACGTCACTCGGAGGGGGGGAGGAGAGACGGAGGCGCTGGCAGCCTTGTTACATCGAGGACACCGGGACAGCGCAGAACTGTGAGTATGCGCTCCATTGTCAACCTTAGGTCCTGTTTCTTATCCATGAAACCTGCATTGAATCTTTAGGTTGTAAGTGCTGCTCTTTTGCTAGGATCCATCTCTGTCTTAGTTCTTGTCGCTTAAGATGACTTTGTATCTGTGTCTATAAGCATCTTGGAGCCTTGTTTTTGTGCTAGAACCCCTGTTTTTTTTAAACCCGTGTGTGCTCTTGGGTTATTTTTTTTTCCAATCATGTGGATGCCATGAGCTGCTTTTCATTTTCTGAAAGATATGCAGACTATTGTTTACCTGTATTGTCCACACAAAGCCTAGAAGAACTTTCTGCTTCAGCCATGCACTGGATGATCCTTTGCTGTTCATATACCAGTTTTTAGTGATGGCCGAAAAGTTTGCCTGGCGGACAGTTCACGGTGAACATAGCATGTTCACATTTCGCAAGGCCAGCGAACATTATGGGTGTTGCCCCCAATACCTTAACATGGAGACAAAGTTTGACCCCTCACCTCACAATCAGGTGGGACAGTACAGACAATAACACATTTTTCCCTCCTGGAGGACACCCCTCCCCTTATAAAAGAAGCAGCCCAGCATCTATTTTACATTTATTCTGTGTCTGCAGTACTAGATAGATAGGGAGAGCTAATTGAGAGATGGCTTAGCTACATTGCTATTTTACTCCATCCAGTGATCTGTAACTATAGCTAAGGTGTTCTGTTACATGTAGTTCATCATTACTGAGCCACAAAAGTTTTTTTTCTGGGGGTGGGGTATGCTGTATTATGGGACCTGTGCGCTGTGTTATAAACCTGAGCTGAGGTGTGCTGGTAGTTGTAGTTCACCATCACAAACTAAAGCAGGACATTGCAGAGAGATCTGACTAAATGTGATGCGCTGCAGAAGGTACTGTCGGCTGGCAGCCCACTCCGGCGAAGTTTTGGCAAAATCTTAAATCTAGAGGTGATTTCCGGCCATTAGAACTGAAAAAAACTGCATTTTTAAAAATCTGTACTTTGGGTGGAAGTTTAGCCATTGATCCCCCTCTGGCGTGCACTGTGCAGGTGGTTGCACCCTTTTGACTTTTTTTATTGGTATTGTGGCTACACTTATGATCCGAAGGTTTGAGAAATTCGCCCTTCATTAAAGTCAAGTTCGCGAACAGCCACAGCTGATGTTCGGCCATCACTACCAGTCTTTCATAGGATTAAGAAGGCTTGATTGTACTATGCACTGCTCGAGTTGAGGGCTTTTTGATTCCTTTCATCCCTTCTCACCATAATCTTCACTGGTACTTCTCTTTGTATAGGATAATATAGAAGTAGCTGGTCAATATACAATATCATTTGTGGAGTATTCGTTCCTTGACTCTCTTTTTTATCTTAGAGATCTGAAAAATGTTTATTCCTGTTGTAACCATTTGCAAACAATGGATATTATTCTTATTTATTGATCAAGGTAAAAACTTTATTTAAATATAATTTTCCAGTTTACATCTGGCTATGAAGTAACCCAAGCAGTTATTTCAGACATCCAATAAATGAAGTCCACGCTTTGGAAGAGAAATATTTGAACTTTCAGTGATATGTTGCTTTCATAGATGGAGATCCGTGGCCTACATTCTTTGCCCTTAGTTGGACTCCTGACACGCATGGAACATTAAGATCTGTAAGGTAACTATGAGGGCGAATCTCCAGGGCTGAACCTTCACACAATGCCAACACTCGCAGCTCCCATATTTTTATCCTGCCAGGTTCCGCTTAAATGGATTATTATTAGCTGTGCTTTCTTCATACATAGTGTCATTTAACCGCATTTAACCCATAACTAAAACAGGATTTAAATGTCACTTGGAGGTTATCTTGAGTGGAGCGCAGAGTAAGAAGATCATAGCTGCAGTGTGTATATTCAGTAGAACAGACATATTAGCATGACATGACACAATTGGGTCACATATATTACAACTGCTAATACATTGCCTCTTCCTCATTAATTAGGAAAAGCCGTGTGTACAAGTATAATAAAATGGAAGGTGACATCTAATCTAGAAAATTGCAATATTTGTGGTTCTTTATTGTTGATTAATTTTGCATGACATAAAATAAATTATGCTGCACTGTACAGAGCCCAGTGCTCATAAAACAGCCAATATACTTGTTGTAGCAGCCAAATTAGGGTCTAGTCCTGTTAAAATGAAGCATAAGAAAGATTAAACTAGACAATATAACTAAATATGAAATACAACCCATGTTTTCACTTACTATGGCAAAGAACTATTTAGGAAGAACAGTAACCAAATTGTGGTTCGTGCCAAATATGAAGATATAGGAAGGGTTGTCCTGAAACCAACTGGAGACACGTGGAATATGTAACAATTTTCTACATAAACTGGAATTTATTTATAAGATTGTAGATTTGCCTAAAGGATCACAAAAAAATCTCCAATATTTGGTCAATAGTCAAAAGCTTTAAAGTAATTTTTTTGCCAAAATTACAGTTGGTGTTTAAATGTGTCTAATATTTGGGAAGCTTACATTGTACCTAAAACTCTCCTCTCTTAAAAATCGCTTTGGTTTTATAACAAAGACAGTCAATACTTAGAAAGCAGTTACATTATATTGTATGTATATAAGTCTATGGAGCTACATATTATGTGTTTCAAACCTGTGGTTCTCAAAATGTCTGCACTCACCACCTCAGTGATGGGTAGTGTTGGGGATCCTGTGGGTGCCGTATGTACCATCATTTCACCTCCACTTTGTAATAGTCCACTAGATAGATAGAAAGGTTTCCGCATTTAAACTCCATAGTTAAAAAAAAGTTCCCAAATAAAATGGAAAGTGACCTCATCAGGCTACTCCAGCGATGGGAAAAACTAAGGCCTGGGGGCCAAAACCGGCCCTTTAGTCTTTTCATTCAACCCTTTGTCACCTAGAGAATGATTGTCCGGGTCTACTAATGGCTGTAGTTTGCCAATAGAATGTTTAGGTTTACTTTTAAAAGCCTCTATTAATTCATTTTGTTTTATATATTATTCCTTTTTTTAATCATCTGTCTGGGCAAAAAGAACTAAGGACATCTATGGTGGGCGGCCCTTACAGGCTCTTGCTCTGGCCCTTCTGTCAAATGAAAAAAATCATTATGGCCTGAGAGTCAAAAAGTTTGCCCACCCCTGGGCTACTCCTTTCCTCTGATGGGATTCAATCAATCATTGGCTTTTTCGTAAAATAGGGGAGAACAACCAAAAGCAAGTTTATATCACTAGGGTACATTGCCAGCAGGGTTCATTATTGGCAGGTGTGAATGAGTGATATCTACTTGCTATTAGTTGTTCTCCCTCACTCTAAAAATAAGTCCAATAATGGGAGTAGTAGCCTGATGAGGTTGCTTCTTGTTTGTGAAAGTTTTGTTAACTGGAATAAAGAAACTATTGGATTGTCACAAACATGTGAGTAGGGAGCTACAGTTTTCCTATTTAAAAACAATATATATGGAGGCCTCCGGTGGCCATACCTGTTACTGCTGTTCACTTACCCTGCAACACTGGCATTTATAGACTGTGGAGTAGGTAAGTATATTGTAAAAGTATTGTGTAGTGACCACTCCACAAATAAACCATTTTGACAGCTCTGAGGAAATTTTAATCTAATCTTTTTCCGTTCTTTTGGATTTTGACTTTTCTACTAGGTGTGTTTTAATGGGCAGTACTACCTTCCAGTCTAATAGAGCAATGTAATACTGTAAGTACAAAGTAAAACATTTATAAATAGCCCCCCTAGCTATCATTCTTACGGACTTCCCTGCCAGGCCAGGTGTCTGTCTAATGAAGTCATTCAGTCATATACATATACATACTTTCTATGTGCCCAACCTCAACAGACTTCCCCTAGACAATACCATCTGCCTGTATGCAGCAGGTTTCACTTTTTTTTTTTATCGTAGTCTTGTTTTGTATTCCATAAAATATCAATAAAACACTTTTTCCGGTTTTCCCTTGTCTTCTGCCCAATTTTTGTTTGGAGCTAAAAAAATTACCTCTTGACAAAAATACTAACCGTCTTTGTTGTTTTGGGATTTTTTTTTAAATCTAGTATATCTGTTCTGAAATGTTCAACAATAATTGCATTTCTCCTTCTTCAAACACTTGAATTTGGCATTTTTAATAAATTGCCAGATTCCTACATTTACCTTCTAGTACAATTTCTTTATCTGATGAATAATAGTGATGGCCAAACATCGTCAGTGGCTGTTCGCGATCAAGCAGATCAAACTTTAGAAAAAGTCTGTACTCTGTACACTTGTTCGCAGCGAACCGTCAACTCCAGCGGTGCGTCTGCCCCTCAGGGTCTACCGTCGAAATGATCTTTAAAATGATGCTTGTTGCTACTTCATTGTTCTTTGATATTAATAATTTTACCATAACAATAATAATTTACCTATTTCTTAGCATACAATAGGTTGTAAAATTGTGTCTTATGTGAGGAGAGATAATTTCCATTAAGTGAATCACCTTTAAGTCACATGCATTGCCATGAAACAACAAACGCACTCCCCTTTGACTGGTTGCAAATGTTTGCGGGGGGTTTGCAGGAGGCTGCCAATCACCTGACAACTACTCCCAGCCTGTCCCTATGGCCTACTGCCCAGAGAATGTGACAAGGGCCATGCCATTTAGCATTTCTGATCTCTTATGCAAATTCAGATTTATTCTGTGCTGTTACCATCATATTTAAAGCAATAATGAAAGTAAATAACATAGTTCTAAGACTTCCAATCCTAACTTTACAGAAATGGGAAAAGTGAATATATTTGGTCTTAAGTGTAGAGCCTCACAAGATTGGAGAGCAGGGAGATATTACATTTACCACAGTCCTAACTGGGACAGATGGGAAGGTAGAATGCCATCCTGTTATCTATAAGGTTTGTGAGAGACAACCAGTATGTATTTTCTTCAAAATGTGCAAAACATTTCAGATTTAACATAATGTATTCTTTTATGGGATGCATCAAATTGGGCATGAAAGGATATTTCTAACATGCCTCAGGAAGTGCTCATATTTGTATCTAGATTTGTGTATATGGATGCAATACCCCATCGCTTAGATCCCAGGTGCCCAACCTGCGGCCCGGGGGCCACATGCGGCCCTTTGGGTGTTTTTCGGCGCCCCCCTGTGGTCCTCCACTTGCGGCCCCCGAAACCTGTTATTGCATAGGGCATAGGAACTCACCTGTTCAAGTGGGAAGAGGAGAAAGTGATAAGTGACCTAGATGGTGCCTGAGAAAGTCCCTCACCTCTCCTCTTCTGCTCTAGTGTTGGCAGGGAATCAGCAGGTGAGTGCCTATGTTCCCACTAGTCCACAAATGAATGGGTGGTGATTGTATAATATGTATTGCAGCACATAAACATTTGAATCAAAGGTTATGTGCCGCATAGATATCATCAAAGGCTTTGATGATATCTATAAGGCACGTAGTCTTTGACGATGTATATGACTATGTATATCTTCTAGCTCTGCATGCTGTAATTATTTCATTAAAAAATGCTTATACGAGTCTGTATAGGTTGAAAATGTTATGTGCTGCCCTTTATTGATGCGGAGGGCCACACTTGTGGCCCTCCATGTCAACTTAGTTGGCCACCACTGGCTTAGATTGTAAGCCTGATTGGGCATGGTCCTCAACTCCTCCTGTGTCATACCTTGTACCTGTGTGTTATCTTGTGTTGCATCTCAACTCTAATTCAATGTACAGAGCTGTGTAATATGTTAAATAAAAGTTAAGTAAAAAATCACACACAGGAAAGAAGACATGGGAATAGTACAAACATAAAAATCGTAGGTCATTTGGCCATGGTGTAAATCCTATGAAGCCAATTTAACTACTTTCATTGGTTATGAGTCCACAAAACATGGCTGTCCATAAAAGACAAGAACAAAACTACTGTTATTTTCCAATGTTAAGAATTTTGCTCAATCATTGTCACTGTTACATATTTCAAAGTCATTATCTGGTAGGGCTTAAAATGACTTTAGCACATTTTGCCCTTTGACTTCTGGGTTTGTACAGCTGCACCCAGGCCCAGTTCATACTGGGGAGTACGAGCATGGAAAGTAAATTCAATTACTCAACAAGCAAATTCAATTAAATCATGCATTAACACCTTTAGCCCCTCAATAGTGTTAAATTAAATCAAGTAAAGCAATTGCTGCCTTTTTTTCTCACACTTTGGTCCACTGATCTCTAAATACATAAAAAAAAGGTTTTATTTACGAGCCTGGAAGATTAAGTTATATTAAAGTTTCTCTAACATACAATCATGTATTGTTATCCTTAGCTCCACATACAGGTGCAAAATAATAGCAAAACATTCGGTTTTCCTTGGTGGATAAAGGTCAGACAACAATAATCCTTCCTAAAGCAGAGTTTTCAATTATATGTTCTGCAAGCAAATACTGCCCTTCAATCAACCCCAATGCAAACAGTCTTTCTTCATCAGAAGCTCGCTAACTAGAATCTCAGAGACACAAAAAATATTCTGGGAAAAATTCCACGTTTACCGAAAATGTGAACACATAGAGCATTGTTTCTAAACATGTCATTTTGTAATTCGATGGCATAACATCTAATGTTTTTTCGATTGACGACTGGGTGTATAAGACGACCCCCAACATTTCCAGTAAAAATATAGAGTTTGGGGTATACTCGCTATATAAGACTACCCCTTTTCCAACGCACGCCAAATAAAAAAATATGGTAATTTAAATTCAAGTTCTTATGATGTGGGCAAACTGCCTGCAAGTCACAGGAAATCCATTGGCAAATGTGCCAGTGCACGTCAGGGAAACAGCAGTGGACACATGGCCTTACATATTCCTACTGTCACTTTCAACCCCCAGATCTCCAACAACCTTAAATGTTTTTAGTATTTTACATTCCCAATTTCACTCCCCTAACTGCAACCTTTCATAGGCATTAATATTTCCCTGCAGTTATCCAAATGACAAATATTTTACAATAAAAACTGAAATTGTAACTTTTAAAAATCTAAAATGTATAACTTTTATACATAAGTGAAGGTGTATTGAATGTGTTTGAGCTGCAATACCAGTCTCAGCCACTAGGGCCACAATCTATAGTGAGCACGTCAGCTTTGCCTTGGAGGAGAGAGAAAGGGAGGGGGATGAGGGGGAGCTTCCGCTGTCTGACAGGAAGACTTCTCCATCGGCGGCCATCTTGACGGACTGGAACAATCTGTCGCCCTGCATAGGGTGGGGGGAGCTCAAAAACGGGCACCCGAGAAGTAAAAGCACCCGGCGTATAAGACAACTCCTGACATTTGAGCAAATTTTCATGGGTTTAAAAGTCATCTTATATGCCGGAAAATACAGTAGTAAAATTTTTTTTCCAGGTCAATCTATTGGTTCGGTGATTTTGAAACATTGTCAAAAAGCTTACATGTTGTTTCTGCGCAAAATGTCAGCGTCCTGAGCAATGTGTGAATCCCACTTGTGTGTTGTTCAGTAATGTATCTACTCCTAAACTGAACATTGAAAGGAAAGAGGCCTGTCTTCTATCAACAAATATTTATAAAGTTAATATCTTTCTTTATATTAATTCCAACAAAGCAAATAAAAAATGATAGCATTATATACATTTTGGGATTCACTTTTAGGTGACACATGGTATTTGACTGAATGCTCTATTAGTATATAAGCTGGTTGTGGGATTTTGCATTTGTTTGGAATTGAGGTCAGAGACTACAGTTCCCTGCATTTCTTTTAGGCCTTAAATCAAATTTACAAAAAATAGTATTGTAAATACCCCGTAAGACATGCCCCGAAAATAAGACGCAGGGCATCTTTACGAGCAAAACTTAATATAAGAAACTGTCTTATTCTCAGGGAAACACAGTTATAGAAGTTAGTTGGGAGTATACAATACATTGGGAACATTGCTTTTGAACTTTATTTAATATTTAATTACTGAATGACATTCTAATATTATATGCTAGGCAGACTTGGTAGGCCACTTGGTCTTTCTCCAATGTCTCTCTGCTATGTTTCTAACCTGTATCTTTGTGTTAAGCTAGCCATACACGGCACGGATTCCCTGGCTGATCGATTCAGCACCCGATGGATTCCGGCGATTCCGCCGGCATCCACAGGTGAGAACGATTAGCCAATTAGGGAATCCGATCGTGGCAGCCCACCTTGTACGGCCGGATCCGGGAGGGATCCGTGTCCGATGGCTCGCCTCCCGAACCGCAACGCCCCCTGATCAGAGCAGAATCGGACCGAAAAGACCAACAGGTTGGTTCTTCCTCGGATCCGATTCTGAGCCCCTGATCCATCGGATGCGATCGGACGGGCAAGGTGGGCTGCAGGGGATTCCGGCACGATGGATCCGCGTGCACGCGCCCGGAATCCATCGCGCCAGAATCCGGCACGAATCCGTGCCGTGTATGGCAGCCTTTAGTTTGTGTTGCATTTCAACTCTAATTTAATGTATAGCGCTGTGTAATATGTTGGCACTAAGCAGGTAAACTATAAGTTTCCTTGAAAATATTTTACTAGTCATGTGACTGGCTTTTGCTATTTTAAAATTAAAATTGAAAGTAGCGAATATAAAAAATGGTGATACACCATTAAGTGAAACACTATGCGGCCAGACATAGGTCACTGGTCATAGGAGACTTTGACAAATGGTTAAATCAAACTTTACAGTCAACTTATAAGCTCAGGCTGAAGTGGTTAGCAATATGAATGACCCTTATTAGCCATACTTTCTGCTTTGACAGAATAATTTAAATCTAAATTGTAATTCACTAATATATTGTAAAATCTGGTGCTCATTTGTAAAATGTTTTCTTTTTCAATAGTACAATAGTATACATATATACTATACATGTTGTGGACCCCAAAACAGTGTATATGTGTGTTTAAGGATGCTCACAACTGGAGGGAGGACGCAAAAAAAGGAAGCATGGTCATGTGTGATGCTGGGCCAACGACTCTAAGGATTTCAAATCCAATGAAAATAGGGGGTGGGGCAGTGACAGCAAGACTGGCGAGGAAAGGGTTACATGATCCTGTTTGTCCATTAGCCAGGAAAAGAGGTTGGCTCTTTCAAACTTGGTTTAGCTACTAGTATTCACACATTGTTAGCTTTCTGACCGACTAGGGGGATCGGTGGTTTAGTTTGTATTAGGAAAGTAATTTTAGAGGTATGAGTTTGTGTCCTTTAAATCTGAAATGGTAACATACTGTATTTTTTAACCCCCAAAATTGGGAGAAAAAGTGCCTGCGTCTTATGGTCCAAATGCGTGTCACCCGTGAGTGGCCTTGGCTCCCCATCAGCCAGGGAGGTGGAGGAGCTGTCAGATGGGAGATCCTCTAATGGCCGGATCTCCCATCTGAGCTTTATTGTTTATATAGAGCCCTGCTGATATAAGCAATGCAGAGCTGTGTGTGTGGGATAGTTTTCACTCTGGCAGCTTCCTCACACACACAGCCTAAAGGCAAGACATATGCAGCAGTTCCTCCCCGGGTGTGAGGAAGATGAGATGTGCCTGTGAAATATGCTGAAGTTGTTACTGCAGGGGATTGTTTCCCCCTTTTTTCTTGGTTTCCGGCTCTAGACACTGGGTACGTCTTATGGTCAGGTGTGTCTTAATATGGTATTTAATATTCTACTTGTATGTCAAGGAAAAAATACACTCATTTATATAATGAGAAAACTTGGGGGGGCCGGTTATTCCATTAATTGCGTTATGTTGGTGCTTCTTTCATTTCTTGTAATGTTTTCACAATGACTTTGAGTACCAACTATCTTTCCACTGAAATATCTATGCATAATAAATACCGAACTATACCTCCAGACCAAGACAAGGACATATCCTGCTAATTAGATGAATAATAAATATGCCAACAATGAATTTGTGTTGCAGTTCCACATCTGTTCACATGAATTAATTCATCAACATAGACTGGATTTCTATACAAGTTTTCAGCAATAAATGAATATGAATAAATCATTTAGTCAATCAGGAAAGAGACAAACAGCTACAAACAATTATAACATATACTGTATATGATTTAAACACTAGGAGCCCATTTGGTTACACGATCAGCTACAACTTCATGACATGTACAGAGAACAAATATGACTTGGTTGGATGGTTGAACTAGCCACAGAAAAGAATGAAAATCAAAATTGCTAAAACTAAAAGGAAACATTTCCAGAATAAAACTCACTACATTATCTGGATTCTTTCCCTTAGCCATCTATAATATTCTGCTTGGTGAATAAAATGCTATCGCACAACACCATTTATCTTCATAATGAAAGGCATTCAATAACAGCAAATTGTATTTGTTTTTCAGGAGAAATTGCTGGATAAATGTAACATGACATATCCACCCCATAAAGGATGATGTGTGCTCTGTAAAAACCTGCCACCACAGCTTGATGGCAATACGGCTTTCTGTCTAGTGGCAGCTCAGGGTTAGCTGGGTCTCTATGTCTTCACCATGCCGAGTCCTTGACTTGGTACAAATCTTTCTCAACCAGAGCACAGCCTGACACTACATGGACGGCAGGTCTTGCTTATTCCATCTGTATCTCACAGATGGCACACAGTTTGGGATAGGACGCATCTTGTCTCTTTCCCATCAAACACTAAGCAGCATCTGAGCTTATAATAAAAAATGGCTGGATATTCAGTACCTTGCAGATTCCCCCATTGGTAACTTAAGTACTTACAAATAAAAACTGCAGTGAAAACAGGACTTTGTGTTCCATCACAAAGTAATGAACGGATGTAGTTATGTTCATGTAATACTATGATCTGGCACCACCTAGGGAAAGGTTATTAGGAGGGCATTGCAGTCTATAAAACATGTTCACAGTGAATAGCACGGAGAAATATAGTTAGATTAAAGCTGAAGGTCTCATCAGAACATTTACAACCAGCAAACAAAAACAAAACGAAAAAAGTAGAATATGAATATGACCCTGTCTCATATGCCAGAGTTCTGAACATACTTATAGGTTATACAAGCTGAATGAGTTCAACATTATGGTCATAAGCAGCTAAACCCCACAACAAGTGAGACAAATCAAAAACCTGCTAACAAGCTCCTGTAAAGATAACCTCACCCGCATCACTAGAAGGAATTTTGCAGAAATGAGAGGTATAAAGGAGGTAATTGGATGAATATTATAGCTTAGGACTCATAAATAGATCTGCATTTCAGTAAACATCATGATGATCATAGGTAACAAATCGTTCCATCATTCTAACTGTAGATGTTTTATTGGGAACCTAAAAACATTTGCGTCTGATAATGCTTTTAGGGTCAACCTTTCACAGCGGCAAAGACTTGAAGTTCATTTTACAGGACACAGATGGTCAGCATTAGAGATCTTATCATTCTGGATGTCATATTAAACCCTAAGGAAATATTTCTTCAATCTCTTTGCTCACCTAATTATTATTAAAAATCATCAAGGGAAGAACGCATAACGTAATCAATGAGACCTAGATAAGAGGACTCGCCTATAAACAAATTGCCAATTATATTGCCATGTACATTAAGGTAATGGAGCAATTACATTTGTGCAGCATTATCTAGTTAAACATCCTATCTACAATGAGATCTTATTTAGTGTATTCTTATTTTAAAAGTGGAGAGCAGACAAAAGGCCAATGTGTTATCAATCCAAGCATCCAAAAAATAAATATAGCACAGGTTAGTAGGTGAATAAGTGCATTACAATAAAAGAATATGACTTTCTTATTGTTATGGAATTATGGCATGTGTCATAAAACGGCAACATATATTTATTAAAAATAAAATACTACAATGTTTAATCTACCATATAAAACACAATGAGTAAAATTCATGTGTCCATGAAAAGACTTATATAAACATATTATGCAATGTTTTGATAGATGTAAGCCGGGCACACATGGCTTGATGGAGAAACAGATAAGAGCAACATTGGGAGCTGTGCACGCTTACAGCACCCAAATGTTACTCTAATCTGTTACAAGATTTGAGCCATCCACGGTTCCTTCAGCTAGCTGCGGTCCTGGGAGTGTAAAGGGGACGGGGCCAGCACGTCCCTGTGCGTGAGGAGGGGGGACGCACAGGCTGGCTGACTGTTTCTCTGCACTGTCCGCCAGTGACCTCGGAAAAACCGGGTCCCCATCGGACAGGAATTAATATGCCCATGTGATGCACATTGACTACAATTCCATTGGCCCGCTATCAACCACAGCGTAGTGACGTCATTGCTGCCACGAAAGATTCCCCTCAGACTCTAAAGACTTCAGATAGCATGGGGATTGTAAGTTCATAAAAGTACAATTAGACAATAGCAATAAGTACAGCATGTTTGCATTAGTTGAGAAGAGAAAATCCATCTTGTTCTAACTAGAAAAGTGCAGCAACATGTATTTGTATTTGTCAGCAACATGTGTTTTATCTGAATGACTGGGTAGGGCTGATAGATTGACTGGGTTGGGCTAGGAAGATTCATATAAGTGTACATCTATCTATGTTATGTTGGATAAAATATTGGATATATATTGGCCACAGCTTAATATCAGATTACCATAACCTCCCAGCCAGTAGACTATATCTTATGTACCAGCAATCAGCCTTCTCTATACCAGTTCAGTGGGTACTTCCAAACCCCATGACTCCTTTCATTGCCTGTTATATCCAACACCAACGGGTCATTGAGCCACAGAAAAGCTCATAGCTTTACACACCAGTGACTATCCCTCCACCACAATATATATATATGTCACAAAATATCAATTTATAGCCAGTTTCCTTCCATAAGCACTGCCAAGGACCCATGCCTTCTGTAATAATAACAAGAATACATATATTAAATCAGTGGTTCTCAAACTTGGGGGTGCAAAACATTGAAGGGGGGCACTCACAGCCCTCTCTCTTTGTGTGAGAAGTGCAGAGAATCAGAAGGAGGGGAGAAGAGAGAACTGAAGCACTTGTCTGCCTACTGGCTCTCCTCGCTGTCTGTTCTTGTTTTCCTCTGCTGATTGCACAAAGTGTCCTCACTATCCCCTAACACTGCCAGCCAATTAGAAGCCTTGGGGTTGGACAAGTAAGAAGCCGACCATGGGGGAAGTAGCTGCAAGACAGTTAGTAGAGTGCATGCAATGCGTCTGTCTGTCTCTGCGTGATTGGAGTGTGTGTATAATAGGAAATAAAGGGGAGTTGTATTTCAAATAAAGTTTTAATCTGAACCTCTGTAGTTTGAATTAAGGGTGAGGTTTGATAACGTTCCTGTCTAGGTAAGGGTGGCCTGTAGGGAAAGTTTAAAATGCCCTTTTTTCAAAAATAGCTAATATATACTATTATCAGATTCACAACAACAAAGATCTGCAACAAAATGGCCGCAGTAACATCCGGCCAGCACTTTTTCTCCCTATTGCTCCACTCCTGCTCTCCTCACACACTTATACCTCATGCACAACCTCCCCATTCTATATAACAGGCCCCATTCAGGCACCCTTCCTCCTACTGCGCCCTGGCTGCGGGTAGTTATTGTACAAAAGTTATTTATGAAGCATGATAATATCTATACCTTCAGATCACATGGGTAGATGGTGAGTACAGACATTGTGATCCAGGTGCTGGGCTTGCCCAAAGCCCGCACATACCTGCACAGATATTCAGTGACGATACTTTGGCAGATTAAAATAAGAAAAATAGATTCCTGTTACACAAAAGAAAAAAAACAGAAATACTTCTTTGCAAAAGGGCACAGTGGCACTTCTAATTTTAACGTGAGATTCAAGTCTTGCACATTATCTGCGTTTCCGTTTATTTATACTCATGGAAGAAATCCTGCCATCTGACTATTATTTGTTCATGCCAGTTATTAATAATTGTAACACATAGAATTAGCTTTATTTCTGGGAGGTAGAATGACTCATTGATAAACAGGGAGGATTGCTGCTGGGTCTATGACTATTTGGAAGCAGTGTGAATGTGTAAGGAGCAGACCACCCTCGGCTGAGCCTGGGAGACCAGACCCAACAAAAGGTACATTTTCATCAATACGTGCGCATTACAAGAAGCTCATCCCTGGCTGCTCTTACTAATGAGCTGGAATCTCTCAAGAGGCTCAACAAAGTTACATTTACAATGTTGCTAAGAGATAAAACAAATACATTGCTTTTCAGAAAGAGAGACAAATCCGTGGAATGAACAAAAGGCTATTATTCTGTAAAAGTATACAAACTAGATGGAATATTTGTTCTACTCGAGGAAGAAGAAAGTTTTTCTAATTCATGAACTGGCTTTTATTGCTTCCTGTTGCCATCACCATTCTTATAACATTCTTGCAGAGGAAGCTGCTAGGAAGCCAGTTCCTAATGCTATAGCCATGCCACCCAGAACTACATCTACCAAGAGCCCTTTCCTTACCTATACCTTACCTTCCCTTCCCTTACATATATAATATGTTTAGTTTTGGGAATCCATGAAGTGTCACAGTTTTTCTGGGTAAGAAATTATTTTATGATGGGGACAAACCCTTTCTGCGGTCTTCATGATCAGTTCAGGTAACAATCTACTCTTTCTAGAAGAATAAGCATTTCACTAAAGTGATGAGAAATATGTTTTCTGGCCTAAGGGCTCATTCACCCTAGTCGCGCTGCATCTGCGGTATGGTACAACGCATCGCGGCACAACTAGGGTTAATGCAAGGTGGAAACCTGTGTACCTAACACACTAGCCCTGCGTTTGCGTTAACACACAATTCCACTCCTGAGGGCAAACTGTAATCTCCATTTTTGCAGCCACAGTGCATATTTCATACACTTGTGTGGTAGGCGCAAAATGTGTTTTCAATGCTGGTAACGAACTTGGTTAGCAGATGCGGCAGCAGTAGTGCTACCATGCACGTTATCAGCAAAAACCACAGCACATATAGCATAAAAGGGCCCTAAGAAATAAGACTGAGGCCATGCTTCCACAGCATTTCGTGATCCATCAGGACCCCTATGTTAAGCGCAGTGCTTGGGGGGGATTCAGACGGATCACATACACTGTACCTGCCCGGCAGATGCTCTGTTCAGACATCCGCCGATGCAGGGGTTAACGTACTGCACTACACTAACCTGTGCATCGCTGGAATGGCTTAGCGCTGTGAGAAGAGAGCATTCACAGAGCAGGTAAAATGTTTGTGATCCGTGGGACCCCCGCTAAGCACTGTGCCTAACATAGGGGTCCCAACGGATCACGAAATGCTGTTGGCCTTAATCTATTATACTTAGGCCTGGCAACCTGGCAATCAATCTGTTATTGCCAACGTCCCGTGCTGATTTCTCAAGCGTCCAAATGTGCCCAAGACTTGTGGGTTATAAAGTTATATATGGGTTACATTTTTATGAAGCTTTATTTTTCATATCCTGCCTGAAAAGGAGACCTTCTAATTTAATCACTACATTTTCTTTCTATAAGCCAGACTTTTCCCCTCAAAATCAGGGGGGGATATGTTAGTGTCTTATAGAGCAAACATAGAACGAAAATTACCCTGAACTCTCCTCTTAGGTAGGCTCCTGACAGGAGAAGGAGGAGACAATCATATTCATCCAATTGAGCCCAAAGGGCAGCAGTGGAAGTTTGGTGTGTTCAATAGCGGCTTATTTTGTGCAGAAATATATTATGTGACAGACTCTTCCAATATGTAAAAAAAACATGCCAGTAGGGTTAGTTGTGGCAATTTAGAATATCATTCCATATTGCAGTGCATATATTTTGTCACAGATACTCACCCAGCTTGTAAAATATGACTCTCCATAAGTGTGGCTCCATTAGAGCCTCTACTGCTAGTGTATAGACATGTATTATTGCTCCCTGTCTCATGGCACTGGCATTATGGCTTGGTTGGACAGAGAGTAACAAAGCCAAACCTCCTGGCGCTGGCCTATATTCTGGAGGAAAATATAGGGTAAATACTGCATTAACCAGCCCTGCCACTTTGCTGGGTGATGCTATATATTCACTATATATGTACATGGCTGTGACTCTTTTTTTCCCCTAATCTTCTTTCCAAAACCTTGGGTGCGTCTTAGGTTGCCGTTCATAATACAAACCGAAACCCGTACATGTTTTCA
Organism: Ptychadena robeensis; assembly: GCA_036250615.1. Classification (NCBI taxonomy): domain Eukaryota; kingdom Metazoa; phylum Chordata; class Amphibia; order Anura; family Ptychadenidae; genus Ptychadena; species Ptychadena robeensis. The sequence continues at coordinate 48,194,081 of CM070032.1, read as the reverse complement.
GCGTTAACATTAATGGCTTAATGCTGGGCACCTGGGCACCTGAAGGCACTGGGAGAACTACCATACTATCTCCACCCTACTATTCACACATATGGTTTAACCTAACTTCAATACCAGTTCTACCCAATTTGACCAAAGACGCTGCAGCGGCCCCTAGGGGGTGCCCTCCGTTCCTCCTAGCCCTTTGTTTCCTATCCCTCGTGGACGTGGATGCATTGGAGTCACGTGCTTGAAGTCCATCCGACCCGGCTCGTGGGGGGGCACCCCAAAAAAACATCTTGGCTGACCTCTGGAAGAAGGAAAAGTTTTTTTTCCGAAAACATATGTCGAGCGTCTCTACACGCCCTATATGCCAACATTTCTGAGTGCCCATTGCATTCCATCGTTGGGTGACAAGGACAGTTCCATGGCTTTTCGCTGCTATTGTACTTGAAGTTACTTTGAAACCATTACAGACTGTGAACCTTGGATTATTTAAATTATAAAGTTACTATGTGAATCAGTTGTGTTTATATACATTTTGTTTAGGTGGGTTATACATCTGAGCTCAACGTTAAAGTCCCCTCGCCTTTGGTAGGGAAATTTGGTGTGCCTAGGGCTTAGATCCCCAGGCCTTTTTTCTATATTAATGGCTTAATATCACTTAACCAAGCTGATTCTCTGCCTTACATCTGTTTTTTAAGATGAAAATGAATCGTGGTGGCAAAGGCAATAGGCAAGTTACTTGACAAATACTGTATATCACTTTTAAAAAAAATAAAATGACTACATACATGCCTTAAGCAAGGGGGAAACTCACACAGGGATAACAGTTTTTTTGTGGGAAAACAGACAAACCCAAGAGGCATGCCAAGCTTTCTTATTACACCTGAAACAAAAGAGAGGAGAAACCTTTTTTTGTAGTTATTAGTAATACAAAAAAGTTAATGAAAGAAATGTCAAATCTAAAGTTGCAGCTGGATATTCTATATTTTGTTTCACACTAAAAAAGTAAAAAATAACGATACCTTTTTATAATTATGACTAATCTTTTCCTCAGCACAGCTCTGAATGTGGTAGGTTTGCGGCACCTGAATTTGCAGGAAATGTGTGGCTATGATAGTACAACTAATAATTAGTATGCAGAGCTGAGAACCACATCTGCCTATAACAGGCACATACACCTGGTACAGTTTAACACCCTTCATTTTACTGGGATGTGCGTAATTCGCTCAAAAATATAGTTCTATTTTCTTATTCTTAGATATTTGTGTGGGGCTAGGTAGCAACATTGAGGACAGAATTCAGCCTGTCCAGTCATTTTGCTTGGCCTGCTATTGTGCCAACATTTTCGAACACTTCCCAAAACCTAGTTCAGTGCAGAGCAATGCGATGGGGCTAAGCCACTCCTACTACCAGTGCAGATTGGTATCACCCACCAGGTTGCACATGTGTTGGAAAATATTCCATATGTTGTCTGGATGAAGAAGGTTATCAATATAAAATAATGAGTAAGAACTTGAGGGTTTAAAGCCTTGGCTATAAAAAGATTAGTGCCATTCCCCAGTCAAAGCTGCCCCAGAAGCTATTTCATCAACCCCTGACACTGACGCTATGTGTCAGAATACATTGTCCAACGGTTTTGGAATGGCAACGCTCCATCATCTACCTTAGGCTAACAAAAGAAAAGAACGGATAACAGAGGATTATTATTATATGGCAATGTTCTCATCTGGATTAACGATCCAGCCACCACTGCAACAAGGAAGTGAAGAGGACATGTGACATACCTGAACACCCAATTTTTCATTCCATTCCCGAAGCAACTGTTTATTCCCAATCATTCTCTCAGCCCACCTTGAGAGATTGATACTGCTTCAAGGAAGAATCAAAAAGATATCAATGGTGTAGGTATTTCCCTGTTTGATCACCAGGGATCGATTCTCCTAGATGTTGCACATCAATTCCCCGAACGATCATTGTATGTATTCTTGCTTAAACACGCTGCAGTTGATCGCACAATAATCAAGCCGTGTATTGCCGGCTTAAGGGTTGGGGTGTTGGGTGGAGTGGGAACCCCAAAGGTAGGATTCATTGAAATGCTTGTAGGGTCTTAAGCTGGCCATACACCTTCAGATTTCCTGTCAGATTTCCTTCAGATCAGATTTTGTTTTACCAAAACCATGTAATATGAGGACCTTTCTACACCTTCCAATCACTATGTATTCTATCAGGGAGGACACTATACTACATGGTTGTTGGTAGGTCTGATCTGATCTGAAGGAAATCTGACAGAGAAATCTGAAGGTGTATGGCCAGCTTTAGTTTTTCATCTGTGTATCAGTGTAACATACCAAGAATGTGTCCTTTGTCAATGTAATTTATGTTTCTCAAATTTCTTTCAGTGCTGCAGTATTTAGAATGACCCCTGCCTCTTGAGGTGTCATCATGTACATACATCCTTCATTTTAAAATGCACATTGTAACACACATTCAGTACAAGTTCATCTAGCTATGCAGGTTTTGTAGTGTTATTTGCAACCACAGGGCTCCCTATCTCATTATCATAGTGATAAAATGGGGGTAGGCAGGGGTGATTGAAAGCAATTTAATGACAATCATGTATTGAAGTAGTGCGGTGGCCTTCACAACACAGCCAGACAGGTGCATATCATGGAACCACACCCACCATACCTTCCAACTTTATTGATAAAAAAAAACCTTTACATGAAAACGAGGGCTACAAAACAAAATGCCTCCTCACTGTAGTTTAGTAGCCACATTTTCAATATTTTTTTGGAGATGTTCTCTATTTTGAGGTCCCCCTATGCATTTCTAATTCAACAGGGATCTCCAGTCCATGAGAGTTTCAATGTACTGTGAGCACGACCAAGGACCAAGAAGCTCAAGGGAGGCTTCACTTACATCTAGACAATGACAAATGAAGGAATTTTTTTCCTATATTTTTGCTGGAATCTCATTAAGAAAATATCAAGAAAGAAAGACTATTAATGCATTGATTTCATATATTTTTACCTCAAACGGGAACAAACAACATTTACCGAAAGCATGATGAATCAATGGCTGAAAACCAAGTAAAATGACTGTACACAAACTATGTTGATTCTTTTTTTTAACAAAGATTTTTTTGAACAGAGCAGTGTGTGAATGTGTCCCTTCGAACTTCCTGAATCAATGAGTTTCCTGTTATGAAACATTAGGACCAGTGACCTCAGATCATTCCCATTACCCTATGGGAGAGCCAGGGAATAGACGCCTTCTACAAACACTGTTTCCTATATGCATCCTTCCTTTAGATGTTTTGCTGAACATGCTTGAGGTAGCTCCTGGAAACTGCGCACACAATCCAATGACGTGACTCACTAAACGATTGTTATGTTTTACTGTTAAGTATATAAACTTTGTTCTGTTTGAGAATTTTAACTGTTAAATAATTTACAACGTTTAAAAAAGATATGGCACGCACACATTTCAAAGACTTTAGGGTTAAGTCACTTTATATCTAATCTTTTTTCAATAAAATTTTATCTAAACAACAATTTTTACTAGACATACATCAGGATGTAATAGACTAACAATGTATCCATTATAAATATCCCAACACATTCCTACCTGATTATTATAAATGAATTGGTGACACCAAAGCAGGGTTAACATGGCCGGTGACTCTGATATGCGGGAGTGGACTCACTGGGCTAACTAAATATTTGGCAAAGGTAGGCAGAGTCTAAAGAACTGCCTGGTGTTCACCAGAGAACCCTGCAAGGAGTGATAGATTTGCTGCAGACGATTGCCAGGTTGCACCCCCATATTTATCTTTGCAGTTAGCAGCTGATAATCACCAAGTCGAGGTGTCAAGGGATGAGACAAACACAGTCTGTGGAACAATCCGAGGGTACGAAGCTTAGAAATAAGGGTAAGGATAACTTTAACGGGAACATGGGAGCGAAGACATGAAGACCTTCTTGCTCTGGTAACTTCCATTGCCTGACTTCCATTTAAATAGGGATACATGAGGGAGCAGTACATGACAATGAAGAAGAGTACTGCTAACAGCCAGCAGAGGGAAACCTTCTGCTGAACACTCTAGTCCTCTGAGTGTTTTTAAATATGGACATCTCCTGAAGCCTTCTTTTTTGGATAAACTTTGACATAACCAATTGTTTCTACCAAGGGACAGTCCAAGCTATCAGACAGGGGAAACAGTGTGAGAATTCTCTCCTAATAGGCCCAACTCAACTAAAGGTTTCTGGCTAATTATACCAATCCTGGTCATAAGTATGTAAACACTTTTGCCACCACCAGGCAGAAGACTTTTATATGCCTCATCCACCTATAGTATCTGACTGCTCCTAAATCAGTTGCTAAAAACTTTCTCTCTTATTGTTTTGTGCCTCCATTGCTTTTTTTGGGCTCCACCAACAGTTACTCTACCAATGCTAAAAGAAAGCACCTCTACTATACTGTCTATTAAGCCAACCTAAAGTGTATATGTAATCATTGTTTATATAGTAATCATAAGTGTGTGTGTGTGTGTGTGTGTGTGTACACAACTTATTTTCAAAGTTTTAGATTGATTGGTCTTTTCCTTTTTAAAACATCAGCTATTCTAAAGCAGGTCATACATAAACTTTCTTCTTTTAATAAGCACTGCAGTGCTGATATAAAATGATGAAGAACGGGAGATCTGTGTACTGAAAGTTGCAAACTTCATAAGACCGTTGTCAGCATTTGCTGATTCAGAGCTATTTTGCCTATAAAGCCAGCACAGCTGTCAAGATATAAAACATTGTGTCACAGAGGCTTGTTTATACATTATGCCACCCTATGGTGTTCATTGGGAACAGAAAACGCAGGGCCTGTTCATAAAGGTCAGACTTGCTATTATTGTTTTCCCACATGAAATACTTGCTTGTGAAATTTTGCCTGTTTGTAAAAGCAGCTCTGGACAGCTTCTTCATCATTGGTATTATATTATGATTACAGTAAAGCTTACCCAAGTGAATATTTCTTGAAGCTAAAGTTCACTTTAATCTTCTCATGGTTCTTATACCCTGCTTCTCCTGCAGTCCTCCTGTTCAAGCACACCTGAACCCACCAGACAAACTTTTCCCCCTAGCTAGTCAACCCCACATTATTGGAGCAATATGTAAACAAAAATTTTTTAAATCATTACCTGTGTGGAGATATCTGTACATATACCCCCATACCCCACCCCCTGAAATCACGGGGGCTGTGGCATACAGCTCCTCACACTGCCTGGCTTGTAACTAGAGATGGTCGAATTTTTCGACTTGCTAACTTTGTGAGCTTATTGCAAAGCCCCTGAACATGGTATCATCGCCAAAATTGCTGGAGTTGTAGAGAAGGGTTGGAGGAACATTTGAAAAGAAAAAGTGTTGTTCTAGCACATGTCGTTTTTGCATAAATTAAGTTCAAAGTTAAAGTCAAAATTCCGATTTTCGAAATTTCTACTTGACTTTGAACTTAATTTGTGAAAACACTATTTGTGTTAGAGACATACTTTCTTTTTTGTAGTATACCCCCAACCCTTCTCTACATCTCCAGCAAGTTTGGTGATGATACCATGCTCAGGGGCTTTACAATTAAGTCGAAACCGTCGAAATCTGGCAGCCCCTGGTGGTCACTGGCATTATTGCAGCCTTAACTCATTCAAGACTGGAAGCTAACACTGAATTGAAAATGGCGCCTCTAACAGATGTCAGCAGCAAAGCTAAAATTAAATTTTTTTAGGTTTTTGAGCAACTTTGAGCTATTGAGACAGTTTAGAGGTAAGTAAAAATGTAGCTGCACTACTGAGTTATGATAGTGAGATATATACTTGCAAAAGTTAAATTTTACCCAAAGCCAGCTGGTGACCTGTGGATGGAGAGTGCTTATAGGAGGATTCATCAAGAACAGTGAGTTCAATCTGCAGCAGAATCTACCATGCAGGAAGCTGATGCAGAGGACAGTGAGAAAGACCACCCTAAATATGGGGTGAGTAGCAGACATTATTTCCTGGTACTCATCTGAGGAGCTCACTAAAAAGTTATGTGCACCCCTGGCTATATGATAATATGTGTGTTTTATTTTTGGCTAAGGTTGCAGTGATAAAAGCAGATAAATGGTTCATTAAATGCTAGTGGCAAGGAAAAGCTGAAGAGATAAAAGATATTAGCTAACGGTGGAAGCTAGAAGTTTGTATTCCATACATACATACATGGAATCATCCCAAGAGAACACCATATATAACCGTAAACAGATGGGCCTGGAAAAAGTTCAGAAAAGGGTAAAAGTATGAAAATGTTAAATGTATCATGTCAAAATACTTCTATATAAAAGGCTTTGGTGGAGCTGAGTGCAGGTTATGATAATAAAGATCAGACCTCTCTTTGGGTCACTTCATCAATAATGATATACATAGGTTCTGAAATAATTCCTCCAGCTTCAAAGGGGAGATGTCAGGTTAAGCAGCTTAATAAAAATAAATTGGCAGCGAGATCCTCCCTCTTGACATTGATTGTTCAGTTTGACGCCCTGAGACGACATTTCTTGCTCTGCATTGCAGAATAGTTAAATGTCTTATTCTACAGACACCAAATCTGATTGTGATGGAATTTATTTCTGCATTGCATTAAACAGCTATCACTACAGCACTCATACCATGAATTAAGATGAGCACATTAAATCTATTCGTATAGGTCAGGACCTAAACAGGCAAATTAGAGAACACTTACCAGGAATGCTGTTGCTATATTATGAGAAGAGGTGAGATTCTTTGTCATCAGTTAGTATTGTCTTTGTAGCAAATATATAATAATTAGCATCAGGAGTTTCTTATTAATATATCAGATAAAATGTACCGCATGTTTCTGACTATAAGACACACTTTTTTCAGCCAAGCCTAAATGCCACTGCCAAGGGGGAGATGTTAGCTGTGTTAGGACTACCCTGTTTCCCCTGAAAGTAAGACCTAGCTGCCCCCATCTTATTTTCGGGGAAAAAGGGTAGCAGTATCAATTCTCTGATCACACTGATCAACCAGCTGGGTGAATTTAGGCTCTTTAGATAGCATGAGTTGTGCATTAAATTCTGCATTGCAATAAAGAAAAATATTGTGACAGACTCATCCCATATTTAAATAGGAGCTCATGGGTAAACTGTTAGTGCCAGTGTCTCTCCATGAAGCTAGCCATACACGCTTTGTTTCTCCCTCGATAGCTGAGGGACAGACTACATTTAATGACATCATCACGCTGCAGACTGGAGTCCCCATTCAAAGTAATGGGATCGATCTACAAGCATAATGGATCACCGTGCGATCTGACAAGCTGCAGATTCCTGGTCGATCTCGGCAGGTACAGGAGAATTTGTACTGCTAGTATATAGATGCTAGGTGCCTAACCTGCGGCCCTTTGGCCATTCTTCAGCGGCCCTCCTATGTTCACCACTTGTGGCCCTCCAAACCTAACTGTTAATGCATAGGGCATAGGAACTCACCTATCTGCAGATGCCCCACTGACACCTCCTGGGATCTTCTTAGAGTGGAAAGAGGAGGAGGGGCATGTGACTCGCTCAGGGTCTGAGCAAGTTCCTTGACTCTCCTCCTCTCTCTGCTCTAAACTGTTGGTGAGGAATTGGTGGACAGGTGAGTGCCTATGCTCCAACTATCCCAACAAATAGGGAATGGTTGTATAATATTTATTGCAGCACATAACTTCAGAATAGGTTCAATAGATTCAAAGGTTATGTGCCCCATAGATATCATCAGAGGCTTTGATGATATATATGACACAAAATGTACATTACCACACTACAGTCTTCCCTAATGCTTGAAGTTTTGTTATTTAAAAAGTAAAAATAACATCTTCTAGCTCTGCCTGCTGTCCTCTTTTTATTATAAAATTCTTACACAAGTCAGTATAGATTGAAAATGTTATGTGCGGCCCTTAAATGATGCTGAGGGCCGCACTTGTAGCCCTCCATATCAACTCAGTTGCCCACCACTGGTATAGACACATCCTAAATGTTTAGCCCTGTTCACTCTGCTGGAACTTAATTTTGCCTCCTGGTATTGGACATTTGGCTTGGCTGGTTGGTATATTTACTTTATATGTGACGTGTCTCTGACTCTTTATTTATTTATACATTTTTTATCTCCAAAACTATGGGGTGTGTCTTATAGTTTGAAACATACGGAATATTGAATTTGATTTAGTATTTTATTTTGTAATGCAAACACCATGTCTAACATAAACAAAATCGAATTAAACTTTGTAATAAGGTAATTATGAAATGCTCCACATATAAATGTATCAAACAGGCATTTACCTCTAAGTAAAAGTAACAGCTATATGTTTATTTATATAGGGTCTTCATGAGATATAATGCAAGAGGTTTATTTCAATTCTCTGCCTCTGTGAATGCATGGAAGTTTAAGAATAAACACTCCTGAAGGATCATAAAAGAACTCATTAAACAAGAAAGACTTGTATATTGATGCCCCAGTGAAGGCTGTGATCGAAGATATACGAAAAAGTTTGGTCTCCAGAGTCATATCTTTTCATTTCATGAGGAATCGCGGCCGTTTTCTTGCACTCATCCTGGATGTGGCAAAACGTTTGCAATGAAGCAAAGCCTTGCTAGACATGCCAACACTCATGATCCACAAAAGAAGAAGATGAAGAAGCCACGTCCTAAAAGAAGCCTGCATACTAGAGGGTGCTGCATTGCTGAAGTCAATGAGACTTGGGAAGGGAGAATCATTAGGCTATGGACATCTTCCTTCCCAAGTTTCTTTGCACCGGGCAAAGTGGGGATACCAGAATCAGAGTGTAACATGACCAGAACGGAGTTATGGTGCAAGAATATGAAGATATATTGATTACAGGTACTTTTTATGTGTGTGTTATTGGTGAGAGATGTGGAGCACAACAGGTAAGTATAGGTCTGCTTTAATGTACTTTCTTTTCAGGCCATAACACATATAAGATCGTACCTGAGCTCTTTTTACCTGAGCAATGCCATTCAAAAATAACACCACCCAAGCACTATGACATGCATTTGTTGCTCTGCAATTCTTGAAATACTATGCCTAGTAGCCCAATAAGACTATATATATATATATATATATCGATATATACAGTATATGCATTTACATACTCCAGCAGAATTTGTGTAATATTGGCCACTGTTTGTGAAATATAATTGATCAGGCAGAAAACTTTTTACTTAGGCAAAACAAATGATAGTTATCCAAAAAGTGCCTGTTAGCATTTTCAGTTAAATTACCCTCATCCCTAAAGTATCAATTGAAAAAAAAAAGCCGCACTTGACTAGGTCCTGTGCGTTTGTGCCACCCTTTACCAGCGCCCATGTAGGGTCCTGGTACACAAGAATTGGGACTTTTATAAACGGCAATAGTGTATGAGGGTAGGTAATTTATTTCTCATCCTACCAAAAGTACAAGTGTGTAAATGATACAACATTACAAAGTAACAAAATGTAAAATACAAATGTTTAAAACATTACAGATACTATACATCAATTAATGTTTCTCAACGCGTCTCCCGGTTGTAAGCCGCTTCTTCAGGAGAGTATTGACGTTGTCTATAAGTGTGGAATCATAGGGTACAATAGTTGTCAGATAGTATAGTATCTGTAATGTATCAAACATTTGTATTTTACGTTTTGTTACTTTGAAATGTTGTATCATTTACACACTTGTACTTTTGGTAGTATGAGAAATAAATTACCTACCCTCATGCACTATTGCCGTCCCAATTCTTGTGTACCAGGACCCTATATGGGCGCTGGTAAAGGGTGCCACAAACGCACAGGACCTAGTCAAGTGCGGCTTTTTTATTCAAAACAAATTATTATTAGATTCCACAGATCCCTTTGTAAACCATAATAATAAATATAATTATATACCCTTAATTGTCGGAGCTCATATTTTACACACAAATTGACACACACAGGTTTATATTTAGAGTAATGAATGCAAAGTGTCCACATCAGTAACTTCTTTGATTGTAATTGCTGTCTGTGTGTAAATAGTCAATTTAAATGTATTCAGTGCTGAACTGACATTGCTTTATACTGAGATGTGAAAGCAAAAGCATATGTGAGAAATGGTTATGGCATAACATAAAAACGCAATAAAAATTCCTGTTTGTAGAGCTTAAACTTTGAAAAGTTAGGTTTTTTTAATACTACACACAGTGAACAAACTAACGCAATTTTCAAAATATTTTATTAACAGGCTGGAGCAAAAAGCAAAAATCTGAAATACAACCTTGATCCAGATGAAGAAAGAGTAGGTACCTACCGGAACACGTTCTTGTACTATAGACAATGAATGCCAATGTGCTAAGGATTATGGGTGATGCATACCTCTTACCCTAGGTAGCACTTCAGGAGCCATAGTATGGGTAGTCATCTACCTCTCCAGTAAACACCCCTCAAATGTAAACTGAGCGTCCTTGGTTTTATTTTATTCAATCATTTTTAGCTTAAGGTAATTGCGTGCAGTCAGCCAGGACACACATGGAGAAAGTCTTGTGCTCCTTTCTCTCTCTCTGTGCGTCAACTGGCACAAACACAGAGAGACAACCAGTTGGCTTCTCTCAGGAATGGTCAACTCTGACTCCAAAGTCGACTAGTCGGTTAATGACCTAACGCAGTAGCCATACACGCTACGATCCCTGCCAGATTATCTAGTGGTCGATTGCAGCGTGATGATGTCAGATGATCGGAGCACACCTTTTGTGTGCCAAACACTGGTCCATAACCATGCGATCGGCCAGGAATTCACCAACAAGTCAGATCACCATACAATGACCCATCCTGGTAGATCTGTCCAGATGGGCACATTCGATTTGAAGCCGAGCAACTGCGGCCGTGGGTTGTAGTGTGTATGGCTAATCTAACATATAGAAAGCTTCCTAAAGGTATATAGGGGGCTTGAACATATAACAACCTTTATTGGAGTAATCCTTCCATATGTGATCCAGTTCCTATGTACCAAACATTCCCCAATACTGTGAGGGTAAAATTCTAGACCCCCATATGTTTAGATTTCTACCCGTTTTTTTGTGAGCGTTCACGGCGGTCAATTGACCGAAAAATGAAATCTAAACCTTAAAAGTTTTATTTGGGCTGAAATTAGCTGCCAAATCAATCTAAAGCTGGGCATAGACAGGCCCATTCCTGCCCGTCCCAACCGCCGATCGGATGCCGTGTGCGTTCCCCCATCCGATCGGGATTGGGTCGGCAGGGAATCGGGTGCGCCAACTTGCCAGATTAAGTGGTCGATAGGCTCAAGAATTGGGGAAAAAGAATTGGGGAAAAATCTAAACATGTATGGGGGGCTTCACTCATTGTACGAGGAATAACTCAAACAATATAATAGTGTCCTCTGAATGAACTAGTCGCAGTTTTTCATTCCCTCAGAAAGCCTTTGCAGTACATTCTTTATTTTTAGAAAAAGACAAACAGTGATTTTTGCCGTCAGATCAGTTTCAGGATTTTCCTTTACACTTCCATGATATATATTTAGAATTGATTGCGGCTCTATTTCCTGCTGATCAGTAGAACAGGATTTTGCTGTATTTATAAGTAATGGAACCTCAATATTTCCAGCAGAAATGGAAAAAGGATGTGTGTGATGTTGATGCTTTGATTATTCCTCTTGAGAACAAAGCCAGACTCCGCCATCGCTGTTTATTTCGTTAGTTTGTCTTTGCCAGAAATGCATTTAGTAAGGGAATTGTTTAGACAATAATTTTATATAATAATCTAGTAACTACACTTCCCTGGAAGCACTGCTAAATAGACGCTCACTTTGTGTGTAGTCATTATCCACAATTTCTGTTTTCGTGTTTTACATTTCAGGTACTATGCTTCTTTTTTTATGTCTATTCACAGCTCAGCAGCCATGCTAGGGAAGTTCAGCCACGCTGCTTCTGTTTTCATTGAATTCTGTGCCACTGCTTTGGCATAGACAACTTTGGAGAGGTCTCATTTCATGTGTGGGGATTCAGCCTCAAAGGGGTACTCACAATGACGTCAGTCCACACAATCTGCTTGTCTTAAGAGCTCCCATCCGTGTTATTAGCAACACAAAAGGTCCAAAGTTAATACCCTTGCAGGGGTTAGTGGCAGGAATGCAATACAGTCCACACAGGAAAATGCCAAGCCTCCCGGCTTGCTGGCATCCACTCAAATGATTTTCGTTTCTGTATAAATAGCCTGACTCACAGGTCTGGGCCACACACTAACTCCCCCCCACCCCCCCCGCAAAATACATTTTACATGAAAAATTACAGCTCCCTTTCCCTGTCCCCATCTACTAAACTGAACATATGTTCATTATCTGTAACCATAACAATAAATGGTTATAGATAATAAACAGGAAGGAGGAATGGTTTGTAGTAATCCTTTACTCCTTCCAAGGCATTAACATCAGCATGGTAATAAGGGCTAACCACAGAAACACTTTCCAAATACAAAAACCTGTTATCAGTAATAATTAAAATTATTATCACAGATAACAGCAACATCTGACATTAAATAAATCACCTACACACATTCAACTCAAAAACACCTAGAACGTTTTATATTTAACAATTTCAAACAATTCTGACAATTCTGCAGTAACAGCAATCCGATACATGACAAACAGAAGACCCCCAACAGCTATCCAATTCAAAACCACCAGTAAAACAACACAACTCACAACATGAAATCAAAGTTAAAGTTAAACAAATACAATAAATACGTAATTCGAAAAATAGAGCAATAAAAACCTTCCAAATAACCTTAAATAAGCCATTCCAAAACATTAAGCCCCTATCCTACACTAACTGATAATTCATGCCACTGAAAACACACAGCTTCAATAAATTCAACAAATCAATGTTATATGTCATAATTAAATACATTATGACATATAACATACATCCTAAGCCAAAATGTATGTATATTGGTTAGTTGTGGGGTTGGCTTGTATGTTCTGTTATATGTTTTATGTATTGTATTGTCTGTGTATGTATATTTGTTAATAAATGTATGATTAGCTTGGGTTGTATGTTATATGTTAATGTATTTGATTATGACATATAACATTGGCTTGTTGAATTTATTGAAGCTTTGTGTGTTTTTTAGTGACATGAATTATCAGTTAGTGTAGGATAATGTTAATGTTTTGGAAAGGCTTATTTAAGGTTGTTTGGAAGATTTTTATTGCTCAATTATAAGACGCACCGGACCATAAGACGCACCTAGTTTTCAGGGCAGGAAAACCAGAAAAAAAGATTTAATAAGTTTTTACATCAATTTGGTTAATGCAATGAATTCAGTGAATGCAATATTCAATTCAGCCAGTAGGTGTCACTAGCAGCATAGCAGCAGTACACTCACAGCACTGATCGGCAGGAGGAGGAGGGGGGGGGCAGAAATCTGCAGTCTTCTCCCTCTCCTCTGCTCTGATCAGCTGTTACTCTGGTGGGAGCTGCAGAGTTATTGCAGTTCCCACTGACACTGAGAGAGGGAAAGATGGGAGTTCATCTCTCTCTCTCCATTGCCTATGCCAGCAGAGCTTTGCTGGCATAGGCAATTTCACAGTTCAGATAGGAGAGTCGGACACCGGCCAGCATCTCTCAACTGACAGCTCCTCCAGCTCCCCGGCTAATCTCTGGGGGGAAGCCAAGGTGAGACCACCGGCGGCTGAGTGGCCGCGGGAGTCGCACATTTGGACCATAAGATGCAGGCACTTTTTGCCCCCCATTTTGGGGGTGAAAAGTGCATCTTATATGGTGAAAAATACATTATGTAGTTAATGTATTTATTTAATTTTAACTTTGATTTCATGTTGTGAGTTGTGTAGTTTTATTTTACTGGTTTGCTGTTATTGGGTTTAGTAAATTGTGTGGTTTTATGATTGACATTAGGTGCTATTTCTTGTTTTATAATTGTTGGATTTAATAAATGTTGCAGTTTTATAGGAAGAAATATGTTTTTTGTGGGGTTTGACAATTGTTTGATTTTTAATGTGCTTATTATATACAGTGCTGCTTGAAAGTATGTGAACCCTCCAGACATGGTCACTGTTTGTGTTGTGCAAAAAAACATTAAAGAACCTTATTAGATCATACAGGCTAAATCCCAATTGTAAAGCACCACCTGCCAAATAGTAGACACATAACACAAAAGAGAATATTTCAGTATGTTAAGTAAACTAAGGAGGTTTATGTCCCAACAACTGAAAACTCTTACATGTGCATAGTATGGGAACCCCTGTATTAGGTAGCTTGTGGCTTCATCCGTTGCAGCCTTACTCCAACTAAATGTCTCCTGTAACCAATAAAAAGTCTCTCAAATCTGCTTAGGGGGATTTGTGCCCAATACATCCTTGCAGAACTAGCGAGTTGAGAGAGTTGGAGGGAACATCTGGCATGTACCAAATTTTTCAGGGTCTCCAAAAAATTTTAATGGTTAAGGTCAGGACTTTGAATGGGCCAATCAAGAGTGTGAATCCTCTTTCTATGAAGCCATTCAACTTTGTACTCATTGCTGGAATTGCATTTGGGTCATTGCATAATCCATCGTAGTCCTTTCAGCTTCAACTCCCTGATGATGGCAGGAGATTATGGTCGAGAATCTCGTTGATAACCCGAAGAGAATTCAGGATTCCTTGGACAAGATGGAAGTCGTCCAGGCCAGCAGACAGAAAAGCAGACCAGAAGTTCACATTTCCACGCAATACTTAACGGTTGGGAGGAGTTCTTTTAGTCCATCGCTGTGTTGATTTTTCCTCCAAAAAGGTCGGTTTTGATGGTGACCAAATAATTCCTATTTTAGCCTGTCTGTCCAGAAGAATGGACTTCCAGAGAAGGCCTCTGGTTTGTTCAGTGCTCTTGGCCAAAGGTGATGAAAGGGCGTTTTGGGCTTTTTGAGAGCAGCGGATTTCCTTTAGAACCCCTCCAATGAATGTTCATGGCTATTCAATTTGCGTATGATTGTAGACGCATGCACATTTGTCCCGATGCTGGCCAGAGAGGCCTGAACTCGTAGAGGGTGATGTGTGGGTGTGGGACTCTTTACTGGTTTATGTTTTTCTGGTGCTTATGGGTGATATTTTGTGATGGGCGTCCAGTTAGCAAAGTGCTGTCATGTTGAAGGCCCTCCATTGTAATATTATCTGTCGTACACGTGGAATTGGATGGAGCTTCGGAATCTTTGGAGATGGTCTTATAGCCGTGACCAGAAGATGGGATGTCACTACCCTTCTTCTTATGTCAGTAGGATATCTCCTTTGTCTGGCAGATGATTGGTATGGACCACAGGCGTAAGTGGTTCCTCTCTCTTTAAGTAGTGGCAGGCCAAAACATTTCCAAGGATCTGTCTCATTCATTGGTCTGCTTAAGTGATTGATTAAGCCCCCAAAATGGTTGCACTGCGTCTTTGTACTGCCTGCGACTACCAATGCGAAGTGGGAGGTCACGTAACTTTTGCACATACACTAAGTCCATGTTCATGTAGTTTTGGGCACTTTAAACAAAACCTTACTAAACAAGTAACATGCATTGATGAACATATATCGACATTTCATGAATAAACACGTGATGATTAGAATGCGACACTCTGGTTAAAAACCAGAATAAATCTACACCACTTGAGGGGTCATTACTTTCAAGCAGAAGTGTATAT
>CM070032.1:48166264-48178342 GCA_036250615.1 Ptychadena robeensis | reverse complement strand
ACACCACTTGAGGGGTTCACATACTTTCAAGCAGCACTGTATATATATATATATATTATTTTAGGGGTTAATGGATGTGAAACCACTAAGAGGTAAATATAACCCAATAGTTGTTCCAAGTTATGTTCTGTAATACATTATTTCATGATTACAGATGATATTTTGGAAGGGGGGGTTATATATATTCATTTATTATATGTGTTCGGGGACATGTTTGTACATAGGGCGGACTACGGGGGTGAATGTATATTTATTTTGACATGTAATAATTCTTTTGGAATTATTAGATTGCAAAATAAATATGTTCTTGCCTCTACCTGACTCTAAGCCGAACATGCGGCATCGGGTGCTATATAGCACATGATGACCTGTCCCGGCCAGTCAATCACTGCAATGTCATCACCTAACATGGCTACTTGCATAACAGTAAGGGCAGTACTTACCTGAACCTTGATTGCCGGTCTATAACCCGCGAAATGTGCGGGGTGCAGAACTGACCATAGACACGAACATAGCGAGGTGCTCGTCCAAGAAGCGCCGAGCATAGACATGCTCGAGCCGAACATGTATCCAGCTGAGCATGCTCACTCATCACTAGATGTTATATAAATCTGTATGACCTCCTTTTTTAGGACTTTATTCTGCCTTTGTCACTTTTCTCCTGTGTTTCCCCTTCAGCTACCTTGTCATACTTATTTTTGACATCCATCAACCCTCTCCATTAGTAAATCCAAAACAGCCTAAACGCTGCATGGAACATTTCAGTCAGTGGAGAGTAGCATGCTGTTTTGTGGTATAAATAAATACGTATTTCATCAGGAATAACGTATCTATTAAAAACTAAATTTTTGGAGAAGCATGTCAGCTGCTACTGCTAGTCTTCTAAAAATTCCGCTCTGCTTATTTCTAAGCTTGATTCTTGTGAGTTACAGGCCTGAAAGAATCATGAAAGTAAAAATAAAGTTTAAATTCCTCGTCTTGATACTTTGGAGGCCCACAACTAGTAATTCAAAGTAACAATGCTTCATGCATGTATTTACATAGTGATCCCCCAAATTAGCTCAAAAGGAGCAAATGCTGTTCACTAATCAAAATGAACATTTGCAATGCTTAGTTAGAAAGCTAAATACGATAAGCTTAGTATAAGTTAATAGAACAACCATGTCCATCATCTATTGTTGCCATTTTACTCACAAAAGAGGGAGCACAGGTTATCAAACAGACCATAAAGTGTCCTCATCCAATTTCTGAACTGTGTGCCCCATTGAAAGGTTCCTGTTATATATAACAACGCAGAATCACATCTCTTCATTTAATGTATTAGAAAACTTGACAAGCTTTAGCAAACTTAGTCATGTCTATTGTAGTAGGTTGAGGTTGTTGTCATACTGTCAAATTTTGCTCATTTTACCTTTACAAAGTTTCTTTGCCTGAACTGGATGATATAAAATAACATTATCTTTCTCTATTCTCTTCCTCTGCTTCACCTCTCTGCAAAATTTTTACTCCGGCTTCCATTTCACCTCAGAATTAAATAAAGCTACTGTGCCTCTGTATTACTCCACTGATTTTGTATTACATGAATTTTCAACCAAAAAAATACACCCCTACCCATCGTAGTTATGTGTGTCAGGATTCAAACCGGGGGATGCTTCAGTGTCTGGCTGCAGCTCTCCATGCTGAGCCAACTGGAAGTCTGATTATGCTTCCTGTTGAATCCCTTGGACTAAGATATGTGGTACCCAATTCTTGTTTAACCCTTGGCCCCTGCCATGGACTTCCTATAAAAGCCATGTCATTTCACTTCCTAATTGTCAGATTATTGTGCTCCAGCCAATATCTTGCTCTTTGTTCCTTATTCCTCATGTGCTCTCAATATCATATCTGACCCTTGGCTTTGTATTACCCAAATATTCTTCATCTTGCTCCATTGATTACCTGACTCATTGGCTAGTGACCTCAGGTTGTTCCTGACCACTCTTCTGCTTGCGACCACTGTTTGTACTCTTATACTGCCTGCATCTGTGTTGCTGTTTTAGGTACTGGACTCCAAGCCTAACCCTTGATTGTTACAATAGGGTTCCAAGACATCACTTCATGGATCTCCTTTTTCCATTAAGCTTGCTTCTACAAATAGTACTGAAACCCTCAAAATTTATCTCTTAACCCCACTGCCGTTCCCGACGGCACCATCTCGTCCAGCGCTGTCCTGTCAGTACTGCACTGGACGAGATGGGGCAGTCGGTCCATTTCACCTAACTATTGTATACTTTGCTCTCCACCTCTTATACCTCTTATGCTGAATTGGGCAGGATTATTCTCTCCTCTTTAGTCATAGAATGTATTTTTATGTATGCATGCTTGTCATCTCCAGTCACTATTTATTGTATAGCACTGCATAATATGTTGCAGCATTCTAAAGAAAAGGTCATTAATAAGTATTTCAGAAGTTTGTTCAGCATCTTGAGCTCATTTAAGGAAATCTTACAGTACTAGGGGACTATCAATTGAAAAACTACACTTAATCCATCAAAGAGAAAAGGATGTAACTAGTTCTGGAGAAGCAGATTGACCAAAAGGTTTGTCACACATCATTTCAGATATGAGATACTTTATATGCCATGTAGCTTTAAATATCTTATTAAATAATCTAATAATATCTTTAAATTGGGAAAATTGGCTCAATGGCACTCCAAAATCCAAAAACACTTTGGAATATAGAAAGTATCAATAGAGGTTCTTTTCTTACACTTCTGCAGTTCCCGATCGTTATCTAAATGGTTCATGACTTACAGTCCTTACTGTCTCACTCTTTATCCATGAACTCCCTGACAGCTGTCTCTATCAGTTCCCACAGAAACTGCAGGATTTTCAGTAAGACTGCTACACAGGCCGTCCCTGGGTTATGTACAAGATTAAAGATATGTTCTTAAGTTTAATTTTAATGTAAGGGCTTGTTTCCATTGTACGCCGGGACCCGTACGCTAAGCGTATACGCTAGCAGGGGTCCCGACGTATCTCCGACGTATCTCACAGACCTTTGCCTGCCGGCGGACGGTCTGTCTTCATTGCGCTGAGCTCATCCGCCGGTGTCAGGCTGAACGTAGTCGAGTACGTTCAGCCTTTACACCGGCGGATGTGTAAACAGACCATCCGCCGGCAGGCAAAGGTCTGTGAGATACGTCGGAGATACGTCGGGACCCCTGCTAGCGTATACGCTTAGCGTACGGGTCCCGGCGTACAATGGAAACAAGCCCTAAGTCAGAACAGCTACATAATTTTTACAAATGCATTTTTGACTGTATTTGGATTGTGTCAATATATTTCTATATAATATTATTATTTACCGTATGTTTCAGACTATAAGATGCACCTGACCATAAGACGCACCCAGTTTTTAGAGCAGGAAATCAGAATTTTTTTTTAATGCGTTTAAATGAATTAGGGAAAAAAACCCATGTAGTACTCAATTTCAGCCACAAAAATGGTGTCACAGAGAGAGAGCACACTTTAGCCATCTCTTCTTCCTCACACCCAGGTATAACCAATACAGTTTAGATGGGAGATCCGGCTGTGTGCAGATCTCCCATCTACTGGGGAGTTGGCAGGGAGTCAAGTTGCGATCACTTACGGTCGGTGGTCGCACATTCAGACCACAAGACGCAGGAACCACCCCCCCCCCCCCCCCCCCCCCCCCCCCCCGATTTTGGAGGTAAAAAAGTGAGTCTTATAGTCCAAAAAGTAAAGTACAGCCCCTGTGACAACGGCCCCCAGTTACTATTTGACATCCACTCATCCACTCACTGAGACAAATAAAGGAGATGAACTGGAAAAAAAGACCTTACATTCAGCAGACGGCTTTACAGCTCTGTTCCTACTGTGAACCCCGTTCATGAGCAGAACAGGTCAAAGGAAGCATATATCATCACATGTTGCACAGTACTTGAAGATGCAGCATTTTTGAAAAAAGTTATATGTCTACATAAATAAAATATCTATCTTCACCATCTTAACACCTTATATGTCTTAGCTTATGTATGGAGAAGATACATGATGTTTTTGTGGTCAGACCTGCTTGAAGTGTTTCCCTCTATTTTCTGTTTCAGTGACACAGCAGAAAGTTAAATAAAGGGAAATCTTCCTTGAAATGCCAGGTTTATTCCCTTTAATTCCTGTTTCTATGACAACTGAAACATTATATACTGTACTGGAGACAACGATGGCCATGACAAATGGAGAAAAAAATAAACCATACACACAGCTTTATGTGAACAGTAATGGCGTTAGCTGCCCCTTAATGGATCATGTATGAAGAAAGAGTAAAATTCACTCTAAAAAGGCCACTTGAAATTTCAGCTTACAGAAGATGTCCTGGCATAGAAGAAACCATTAATTATGAATTACACTCACTCACTTACAATTCCATTTGAAAAAGAAAAGCTATATTTAGCAGAGCACATTTAATTGTATAAAGCTAAAATTCAGACTTACTTTCAGTCTTACGGTCCCCATACACAGGTTGATACCCACTCAATCTATGACCCGCTCAAAGACAGCTAGATTGAACAGGAAACCAACATGTTGGTAAATCCCTGTTGGATCTCCATTGCTTTGGATGGGGACATCCAAAGCAACAAACAAGAATCTATTGTACAAAGTGGTGCTCATAGATTCCTGTTCAATCAATAAAAAAAAAACACTCAAGCATGTATCGACCCATGCTTGGGGAGCTTTACGCAGTTGATACTACCCTACCCATTATTCCCCATGGTCTGTTCCTTGCCTGACGCTTCTTTTTTTTTTTCTTCCCTGTCCGCTGTGAAAAATACATGGTGGACACAAAGCATAAGGGATGGATTGATCAAAAGTAGAGCAAAATGTGTCCATTATTGTAACTAGGCAATGCCTTAGACTTGCTTGTTGTCAGCAGTGTTGGCATCTGAGTTGGTCACTGTTGACCAACAGAGTCATTTAAAATATTTTCATTAATTGGCTTAGCAAAGTATTTGACTGCTAATTCAAATTGCTATATACACACAAGGAATACAAATATGGAAAAGCCAACATGAACAACACCTTATAAGCCATCGATGAATACGGAGTTCGAGTTCAGAGTTCAAGTGGTACTCTTTATTGGCTAGCTGAAGTAAATTAAAAAGCAAGCTTTCGGGTGTCTCGGATCCCTTAACATCCTGGGCGTTACAGGCTTTTTGCACCATTTTGTATGGCACGAAAAACTGTTTTTCTGGCAATTGCCTTCTCTACCCATGGCCCTCTACACACGGTGTGTGTGGGGAGAAAAGCGGCACCCCTCCATTAACATGGAGGTCTATGGCGCCACCCCCTTCTGCATCACCGCTGGCACCGAAGACACGGGGCCAGAAAGGCTCTGTGTGTCTGTAGCTCTGTAGAAGGGCTGCAGGCACATGGAGAGCCGGCGGTTTACGATCAAACTGCGCCTGTACTGGCTTTGGGCATAGCGCCGAGGAAGTTAAATGTAAGCCAATAAAGGGTATCACTTGAACTCTCTGAATAAATCATTTAGGTATAGTTTCTGCTTATGAATAAGGATGGCAGAAAAAGTTCTGAAAGAGAACTCATTACTGTTGTTGTTACGGTTTTAGCTTACGCAGGAAGCAAAGTTCAGCTGATTAAATTGATCATAAGTTTCTCTATGAGGAAGTTTCCTATGAGAATTTGCCATCTTTATCTATGATGAATCGACAGATAAAAACATAAAAAATATACAAATTAAAAGATATTTCAGCTTTTTCTATGTTCAACTTCTGCAATAAGTAATAAATCTTGTTCAAATAAATCTTGTTAAAATGGTCTAGTACCAAGAGACGCGGGATGTATGCCCACAGAAAATAGAACTGGACATGCAGACATGTTTATACAAACGTCAGGAAAGGACTAACGTGTGCTGCCAATAACTGTCTCATTACTATTATTTTTCTTTCTAAACCAAGATGAGAGCACTAGAAAGGGTCTGGTAAGGACCGTTATAAATTAGTAAATGAGTTAATAAGCTAATGAGGGCACCTTGGATTTCAGGCCATCTGAAGCTCATTTGCTGTTATAATATTTTCTTCTAGGCATTGATACAATATGTTTCATGGTAAGTAGGTGAATGATGATACATAAACACATTGCAGACATGTGAACATTTTTGAATTTAATAGAGAAGGAAGTGCAATATCAAAACATATGGGAGGTGGGTGCGGCCCATGTGGTATGCTGCATATAGAGGTCTGGAGGTTATTTTAAATTATTACCCAGTAAAAGAAATTATTGCTTCTGCATGCGGGAGAAATAAAATGGAATTGTATCTGTTGTGACAGAATAATACAGCACATCAACTATAATCCCCATACATCTTTTAGGTGAATATATTTCTGAATGCCATCGCTTAAATGTACCCCGTTAAGTGATCATTGCCTGACAGTAAAATGTATAACATTATTTGCCAGAAATCAGACTTTAAATGGTACGGTTCAACTGTCAACTTATCAAAGTCTTAGAAGCAAGCTCTCCCTATGAGATTCAAAATGTTTCCAAAGCCATTAATGTTGTCAGGGGACCTACAGCAGACACTACTGATGGTATAGTGCATGCTTTCACAATACTGCATGAATCCAATATGCAAGGGGGTTTCAAGGAATAAATATTTCTCTCTTAGAGAAACATCAAGTTTTAAAATGTAAACCAAGACCAGGCAATGTGGAATAATGATCTGACAGAACCTTATACCAACTGTGAAGCATGGTAGTAGAAGTGTCATGGTTTGAGGATCTAGCCAGCTCACCATCAAAGAACCCACCACCATTTTTGTGTGTTTTACAGAGTGAGGAACATGTGAGACCATGTGTGAGAGAATTAAGGTAGAAGCAGAACTGGACCCTGTAACATTACTATGAAGCAAAACATATACATCCACGTCAGGGACTGGTAGATGGCTACAAGAAGCATCTCATTTCAGATATTTCAGTCAAAGGGGGAAACACTAGCTATTAGAGTGTAGGGTGTTCTAACCTTCCCCTTCAGAATATAATTTTTTTTTGGTATCTTTTGTTTAATGAGAGGTTTGTTTTTGTTGTGTTTACCTGCAGTTATATCACTTTCATTTCCAGAGATCCAAATTACATTAGACATTGCTATGTAAACATTTTTTAATAAAACCTGAAAATGTAATGGGACTGTATGATCAAACTTTAATTTGACCCTTTTCGTTTGAAAGATGTAAAGGAATGCAGCACATATGCTCTTTTCCCTCCCCAAATCCCTACTTAGGTAAGGGAAGAGATAATTCAATACATTACACTGCTCATTGTCGTTGGTAGATTATTGGCCAGATGCCTAAGGGAAGTAGTGGTGCCTGCATGGTGCTTCTTTCTTAGTCGGCCTATGTAGTCAGAGCACTGCTCATGGAAACAGTTTGGACAGCAATGACTAGCTTGAAGTGGTCCCATAAGTGATCCTTCATCTGCATTGGCTGATCCTAGCTGTAACTTCTTCACTTTTCCTCGTTGACCTTTCTGCTTGGCCTAGCTGACCCCTCCATCTTTTATTACTTTAATGTCCTCTGTCCAATTTAGGGGTGGGTAAGGGTGGGCATTAAGATGACAGTATTATAGGAGTATAAAGACATGTAATGCCTAAGATCTCCAGGTTGTAAAGAGTGTAGAGGTAGACATACCCCGGCTCTGAACAAGAGGAAGACCTTCTGGAAAAGCCATAAAACATTGGTATGTGTACCCAATGTGTTTTATTTGCATCTGTACAATGTTTCCATAAAAGAAATACTTTACAGCTTCCAAAACAAATATTTTTCCCATTTCATTTCAAGTACACTTCCCAGGATAATTTTTATTTTTAATGTATATACCTTAAATTATGGAGCTTTGCCAGATAGAGGCAACAGGGCTCCTCATTCTGTATGCAGTAAAAATAATAATTATTATTATTGAAACTGCTGTGAGCAATTCAAATTGAGCCTCACGAGAAGAACAACTTCAAGGCTACATATTTCAAGGCTACAGTAATCTCATTTGGGAAAGTCGTTGCTACTTGATGTTCCGGCAAAAAAAATGAAAAAAAAAAATCAGCTCACAAACATTGTAAAATGAAGACCTGTTTACTTTCCATCTCATGCTTTACCAAGGTCAGCCATCCCATTACTATTTTACACTTTACAGGGACGCTACCTCTCACAACTAATTTCCATTTGCAAGGGCGAGCACCGAAAAATAAAGCATTTCCTATGGCTTTGTACAATCAGGGGATACGTGTGTGTTTGTAAGCTGTACATTACAGGAGAAAAATAGAGGAATATATATTTAACACATTGGTTTTGATCTGACAGGAATCCATTGACTTTATTAAGTTCAAATCTATTTCTGTCCAGGTGTTGCATTTTTCAAACTAACATATGCTTTGCTCCAAATATTCGTTACCAGCAAAGGAACCTTAAAATAAAAGCCTTTGCTATGAGTCAGTCCAGCATCCATCTGTTTTTCTGGTATGTGCTATAGCTTGCTGTACTGCTATTCCTCCTTTTTTTCTTATCTTCTGCTTGAAGAGATGACAATCAGTACATAAAATGCCAGGGTGGTAGTAACTGGTTGTATAATCCTACACTGATTAGTAGTACCTGGCACTGGCTTCAACTAAAGTTTGTGTTGGCGGTGCATGTCAAAAGAAAAGTAAGTTGTAATGTAAATTTTGTATTATAAGCGTACATTTGTTTCAAAACATACAGTAAAACTTTGTTAAAATCATTTTTTGGAACCCCAGGAAATCTTTCTGTAAGTCATAGCTATAGAAAGAAAAAACATCAACGCTAACTGATGGAGTAGATGAAGGTATTGCATTTCTTTAAGACTGTGAGTTTCAGATAAGTGTTTGCATTCCATTAATTATGATAGGAAATGTAGCAAACTCATTTTGTGCAGTTTAGTTTTACATCGCTTAAAAAAAATCAATAATAAAAGGCAAACATTTAAAGAAAAGCTGTCAAATACATAAGTGGTCATTGTTGGTCAGACTGTTAAAAGGCTAGGGTGATATGCTTCAAGTCTATGACCCAAGTAGGAAACCTTTACTTTTTCATCACTTTCTGCATTGGTTACAGCCAAGATTTCTCAATGAGAGCCAAGCAGCTGACAAGGAGAGAACCTATGGCAGTGAATAGTATTTCTTTTAAAAAGGCATATTATAACAAATCCTGGGGCAGCACAGCAGCTCAGGTGGTTAGCAGTCTGACCATGTAGTGCTAGAGTCCTAGGTTCAAAAACCGGCCTGCAAGGAGTTTGCATGTTCTTCCTGTGTCTGCATGTGTTCCCTCCAGCTGCTCAGGTTACCTTCCATACTCCAAAGACATGCTACTAGGTTAGTTAACTTACCCCCAAAAATAATTTACTATGTTAGTTACACATGTCTTTAGTTGGCCATACACGTTAAGATCTCTCTGTCAGATATCCTTTAGATCTACCAAAAACTATGTAGTATAAGGTCCTCTGTGATTGAACACAGGTAGATTTGATTGTAAAACAAAAGAAGAGCTAAAGGAAATCTGACAGAGAAATCTCAAGGTGTATGGGGGGCCCTAAGTCTTAAGAAGGGTACAGACATGCAGATATGGGCCAAACCGAGCACCGTGCACTCTCACGGCCATCTATCTGGCCCATATAATATGCGGCCATCGCTGTTTTCGAGCGGGACCAATCAATCCCGCTCGAAGACAGCCATATGGGACATGACCGTTAAATACGGCCGATGTCCATTGCTTTGCATAGAGACCACGGGTCTCCATGCAAAGCATGGGCTGAGCTGGGGAGAGCAGAGCTAGCTCCCCAGCTCTGTCGATATCTGACAGCAGTGTGATGACGTCATCACGCTGCTGCAGGGAACATCGGACCGCTCCAATATCGAGCCGTCTGTACCCTGCTTTAGACTGCGACATATGACATATGTGATTGTGAGCTCCTCTAAAAGACAGTTAGTGTTATGACTATATATGCTCTGTAAAGCGCTGCGTAATATGTCAGCAAGATAATAGTGATAAATCCTGGTGTATCTGGGTTCACAGGTCAGGCCCCTGCAGGAAACTGTTACCATGATTTGATTAAACTTTACTTTGGATTGTACATACGGTATATACAAAGCTTAAAAAAATACTCCACACTCATTCATTTAACATTTAGGATATTAATATATTCAGTTAGTTTGACCTGCTTCAGTGCAATTGACAGCAAGAGCAGATGGCCACACAACAAGACAACCAAAAGCAAAAGTGTTCTGATTCTGGAGACCACATGCAATCTCCTTATTCTTACTTCTTTATTCAGAGAAGCCTTTACATATGAGGAGTGTGATAAAAGGCAACAATTAAGCACCAGGACCATTCCCTGTATTTGTATGAAGAGAGCTCTACATTTTCAGTGCCCAGACTTCCGAAAAGAGCCACAGTCTGGAAGACCTGAGATTAGGCATCCCTCAGTGTTTTTTGGGCATTCATCTGACTTTGGAGCATTTCTGAACAACGCTTGTACACAAGGGTGGGCAGGGTATTTGCTGGCTGCTGTTCACTGCCAGTGGCATGTTGGTCAAATGTTCTGTAGTGGCACCATCCAGTTAATTTGGCATTGTCCCGAGAACACCACAATTGGCCAATTCACCATTTATTCCCTTATACTGTTCAAACTAATACCATGACCGACATGAAAGACCCCTTGAAAAGCATTATGTTGCCTACAACATTGCCCATCACTTCTATGTCAGTTAATGGAAAAAGATACTTAACCCATTGGAACATGAAGTCAGCCAGGGAATTGGATTTTCTTGAACCTTTATACTACCTCACTGCATATTTCCATTAAATGTTAAACAGTACACCCAATAATCTCACATACATTTTATAATGAATCTTACATGCATGATTTATTTAATCAATACTACACAGTAGCTGCAGGTGTGATGTAGTTTCTGTATACACTGACTGGTGACAACCGAATAATGCTAGATAATGGCCATTGTCATTGCTGGACTCCAGCAGCCAAGTATGGATCAGACCTGAAATCTGAGAGCAGGTTCAGATGCTGTGGTAGAAAGTTACAGTTAAATGTCACAGATTATAAACTCATTGCTTGGAGCACATTGATCAATTAGACCCAATTAAAAGGCAACATCTACTTACTGCAGCATTTCATCTATGTATAATTTAAAGTACATTAAACCTAAAGTGTTGCAATGAACAAGATAAATCTATTTGTTCAATGTTCCACACCGTGAAGTTATTTTATAGAAATTCTTTAGCAGAAAACAATCCTATAAAGGCACTATAAAAGCTTCATTGTTTCACAAGATTCCAATAGTTACAAAGTTATAATTAAACAAAGTTATCTGGAAAGTTTGTGTCATTAAATAAACAGTTTGTGCAAAGCAATAAGGCAACTCTGTTCTTTCTATGCTAAGTCAAGATATTTATTCTAAGATAGTATCATCAGTTATTTCTTTTTTCTCATAAATAAATCTAAAGCTACACTGCACTAAAATCTCTCTTGAAAGCATGCTAGTTATACGTCAGCCCATTGATTTAAAAGGGGCTGCGTTATCTGCTGCGCTATGTAGATAGGGCACTAACGTGGCCCTAAGTGGAGCAAACAGGGGTTGTTGCACTCATTGTGAACATAGTTTATCCCTAGCCTAACTTCTGCAATTTAATGTTTCATATAAAATATATTTTTTTGTTATTTATTAATTTTCCTACTCTTACGTGTCATACATAATTATGTGTAGGTTTACTGGTAGTGATGGCCGAAAAGTTCGCCCGGCGGATAGTTCGCGGTGAACATGGCATGTTCACAGTTCGCAATGGCTGCGAACATTATGGGTGTTCGACCCGCCCCCCTATACCTTAACATGGAGACAAAGTGCGACCCCACACCCTATAGTCAGATGGGACAGTGCAGCCAATAACTAGTGATGACCCGAACTGTTTGCCGGCGAACTATCTGTGGCGAACATCGCATGTTCGCGTTCGCGCATTTTCGCGAACATATGGCCGAGTTCGACCCG
>CM070032.1:48128719-48159921 GCA_036250615.1 Ptychadena robeensis | reverse complement strand
TTCAGCCTCTCCTACCCATCTTCTTCCTAACATCACCACCATGCCAGTCCCATCACCCCCACCTATTGTATACCTTTTCCCCAACCTATTAGATTGTAAGCCCGTCCGGGCAGGGTCCTCTACTCCTCCTGCGTCATTACCTGTACCTGTGTGTTATACTGTGTTGTATCTCCACTCTAATGTACTGTACAGCGCTGCGTAATATGCTGGCGCTATATAAATAAATGTTAATAATAATAATAGGAAGGTGTTTATTATTGTTGTTATATTGTTATACATACTGTGACGTCTTATATGTTCACTACACTACACTATCATTTCTGGATGTAGTGCACCCTGTAATATTTAAATATGTTTGCACCCAGCTATTACCATTTGTACTAAGAGTTGTGCCTGGAATAATGATGTTTAGAGGCTTGCAGTTTGCTTCATATAGGATGTAATGGTCAATAAGGGAAATCTGTAGTGCTGAGCACAGTATTAATGGTGCCTGAAATTCTTAAAGGAAATATAAAATTAGAGTTCTTACAAACACATTGCTCTAGCAGTGAAATTCATACTGAATCAACTTAAGCTGAACACAATGGGCCTACAGGGACTCCTGAAGCAGTCACTCTTTATAGTGTCATAGGAGGGGAAATAAATACTGGCTGACACCTACCACTACAACATACATCTGGGGACAGAAAATTCATCTTAAACATGAGAAAGTAAAAAAAAAAAAAATAATATGGGCACAGAAAACATGGCGGCCAAGTTCAGAGATTTTTTTATACATAGAATAGTTTTCACCTCTTATGCAATGAAAAGTTTAGGTACTACAATCTTATATGCTTTTGCATGGTTTTTGGTAGCAGATTTGACAATATGTGTAAGTCAACTATACAAAGGGAATTTATCATAAAT
Organism: Ptychadena robeensis; assembly: GCA_036250615.1. NCBI lineage: Eukaryota > Metazoa > Chordata > Amphibia > Anura > Ptychadenidae > Ptychadena > Ptychadena robeensis. Next base: position 48,159,015 of record CM070032.1, on the reverse strand, counting down.
ATTTCAGTTGTAACCGGAATAGCCTCCATCTCATTACGATGGGTTAAAGTCAAAACTACAGATACAAAAAGTTCTTTTTTCAAAGTAAGCTCATTATAAAAAGATTATAGAGAGTATAATTACTGACCTATACAGTGCTAGTTAGTATTATTCTAATCATCTTGCTCCACCATTTCACCTCCAAGTCTCAGACCTGGAGCAGTTCTTCAAATAAGGACTGTACTTAGGGCCAATAAAGTGCCAACATATCAGGCAGTTCTGTATGTTAATTAGGGGTTAAAGAAAAAGACAAGCTTAAAAACAAGTTAAAACTATGACATAGGAGTAGTTCAAAGGTGCCAATCCGCAGTGCTCATAAAATCCAGTCTAAGATATTATCAGTATGTAAATACCATAGAAGAAACAGCCAACACGTTTTGGCTTTTTCCCCTTCCTCAAGGCTATTAGAACATATCAAGACAGTAGAAATAAATAAATAATGTTTAAGTTTAAAAGAGCCTACCAATAAGCAAGTACCATTTTCATACTATAATATGAACTACTCCCCAAAATCGGGGGAAAAAATGTGTTTGTCTTTATTGGGAATATGCGACCATCAGTGGACAAAAAACACTGGACACTGATGATCGCGCCTTCTTTCTCCATCTGGCCAAGCACTGAGGTGGATCTTTTTTTTTGCAGTGTGTATATCAGTGGGGCACAAGCTGCCTAAATTACATTCACAGGCTTGGTCCAGCGGGACCAGGAGGCAGGAAAACTTCCCGCCTCCTTTAACTCTGGAGTATAAGTCTGAAAGTTATTTTTTTTTTTCAGGGTACAGTAGAACATCCAATAGTCAAAAAAATATGGTAAAATACCAAATATAATAAAATAAGAGAGTGAAAATCTTTAAAATAGATATTTTTTTTAGATGTTATGATGTGTCATTATACTGCTGGTGCCCCAGACTGCATTCCCGTCCCCTCCCCCCACCCTGCTTGATTAAAGCCCCTAAAATCCCAAAGAAAAGCCCCAATACATAATCACAGCATGCTCAAATCTTTGTTGAAATCAAACCATTATATATTGCACTATAGCCACTGGTTTCCTATTGTTAAAAATACTCCCCCATATATAAGTGCCCTATAAGAAAACATATATCAAGTGTCCTCATTGATCTTCATAAAGAATTCAGTGCTTACCTTATGTTGAACTTGATCATAAAATTTATCATAAAAATGTTCAGTTTTGTCCAGTCTATTTATATATATATGTTCTTTGATGTTTACAGGGTGGGTAGTTCTTGAAAAAGTCCCCCCAAGTGGACGAAACGCGTCGAAAATCCCCCTGAGATATATATGTGACATTTGCACTACATCTCAAAGAGGTGGACCAGGGGCCACATTCTGTGGGCGGCCCTTTTTCCTCCTCGTTTAAAAATTTAAGTTATATATATTTTTTTTTTACAATATGGATGTTAAAATTTGTCTGACCCTCTTTGTTGTCAAGTGGTGAAATCTTCATATACTTTGTTTTTATGAACAAATACATAAAACATAAATGAAAAAAGATTTTTTTAAGAATCTGGATTTGTCCAAATTGATCAATTGAAGAAGCACCTTTGAAACCCCCATCATATATATTTATGTATATGGTTTTACTATTTGTTTTGTATTCAATATGTAGTCTAACGTTTTTAGGCTTTATTTTATTAAGTGATTAATTACTAATTTTACTGTCTCGTTATGTATTGCTCAATTTCGTTCTCATAGTGCTGAGGACCTGTGGAACCCCCGCAACTCTTTGGCTATTACATCTGTTGTATTTCCACATAATGAAATCTTGGACTGGAATTTATAAGCATTGTAGATTGGTGCTTTTGATTTCTGTATCTTTGCACAAGCACAGAATATGGTACTTGTAGCAGTGCTACAAAGTCTGACCTAAACTTCCTGGATTCACATAACAAGTTTTGACGATCCCAGCCTCAAATTCTGGACAAGCTGGGTTTGTCTCAACTTCTTGAAAAGAAAAACTACTCCCATTGCCTTTAAGATCTACAGGTAGATCATGATCAACTTGTTGGGCACTGCTGAGTTAAGTGTGTAAACCTGATGTGGCTGATAGTACATCGATGTTCCCAATCAGCTGAGCATAATGTTGACTGTTCTATATTTGCTTCCTTTAAAGCCCACAGAAAACTCTCATATACTAATGGCTTCTAACACATTCTGCTTAGTTTCTTTACTTCTGATCTGCAAATGAAAACATTCACACAAAGCTTGGTATTCCACTGTCATTTTATTGTACAACATAAGCCGTGAGGGGAAATCATTGGAAATGTGACATAAATGTTCCAACAAATGATCAACATGTAAAGTACAGTAAATTCACAAAAGTTCATTACTTTTGTTAAACCAAAACAAGAGAGTGTTTATAAACGTTACAGAAACAGAATAACCCCAGCAGTCTGTACTTAGAGAATTAATATGAAAGGTTCCAACCAGAGATACAGCCAGTAGAAGAGTTTTGTCACCACAGCCTATCATGGTCCATATATGAATAAAGGAAATATTACAGCTATCTGTGTAAGGGGCCATCATTGTTTGGTCTTGTGCTGAGGGGATTGGTTTTCTGACACCATTCAGAATTTCCTAATAGGTGCATATGACTTCTTCTAATCTTGAGAAGACTTGCTTGAGAATTTGCCCCTTACACTTGCAAATGCAAAACCCATGAACTAACAAAAGCCTAATATAAATGTTATGATTACAAGAAACCTCTGATGGAAGAGTGTGGAAGGTCTGATAGACATACTTGCAAACTACGAATGCTTCTGAACGTATTCAGAAGATCAACATAGCAAAACAAAAGTGACAGAGAGCTCCTCTACTGGTGTTTATTTTTATGACAGTCTTGTTGTCTATTCTTGTCTATAGTTAACTGGCATAAAGAGAAGCTACTATAAAAGTTATGGTGAGAAGGTATTAAAGGTGAAGCAAAAAAACAAATACCTATTCACTATTATTGCTTGTAGGCTCCTTACAGTTGATCGTTTACTTATTAATGACTTGTCATGCCTTGTTACACATTCTACTTTGAGAAAACAATTTTTGTAGAGTAATGGACCTTGTTTTATTATGTAAAAACAGTCCACAGTGTCCTGGTGATTTGAGGACTGGTGGAGTAATGATCAACTAGCAGGCAAGGTGTTAAAGAGTGAGATACACACACACACACACACACACACACAAGTAGGAAGTTCCTTACAATACAGCTTCCTCTCCAGCAAGGATAACACCAGAACAGGAACCACAAATCTACATCCCACTTGACAATACAGAGGCAAAGCCTTCAAAGATCTCACACAGCAGATATACTTCATGATGCTACTAAACAGGAGTGCCTAGGCAGACTCACATACTGGGAGGCTTAAGCTAGCCACACACGGGTAGATTCCCGTGCAATCGACCACCAATCAATCACAGCGTGGTGACGTCACTGAACGGAAACCAATGTGCACCACATGGGCACATCGATTACCATTCAATGAAGACCTCCGGCTAGCTAGAGTTCTCTCCGGCTTTCAGCATGTAAAGCTGAACATGCTGAAAGCTGAAGAGAAATCCAGCCTGCTTCTCTCCCCGTAGAGCCCGGCTGGAGTGAAGAGTGCTGACTCCGCCCCCTTTACACAGACTCCGCTGCGCTGACTGCCTGGCTGTCAGTTCTGTGTGAAGATGTCGGCTTTCCCTGTACTCTACATGAAAACATTTCATGTTTAGTGTTGGTGATTGAATGTGGTTTTCCAACATGTTGGAAACCCGTTCAATCGAGGTACTTCGAGGGGGCTCTATTGAACCCCCTCGAAGGACAGCACACACAGGAAGGATTGTAAGCAGATTCGAGTACAATCATGACCGCGCACGTTGATTGATTGTACTCGAATCGTTTTACAAATCTACCCATGTGTGCCTAGCTTTACTGTTATCTTTCCATACAATTTCTGTACAATCAAAATTTTGTTCTACCAAAACCATGTAATATGAGGACCTTTCTAATCAATGTATTCTATCAGGGAGGCCACTATACTACACAGTTGTTGGTAGATTTAATGGAGGATGCTTAGGATAGTTTTTGAGCTCAAGAATTTTTGCAAAGCCAGAATAAGGGAATGTGAAAGCATGCCTGTCAACTGTACAGCACCAAAGTCTGATAACAAGACGGTCAGAAAGCCTTTCCCACTTCAATGGATATGCCAGACTGAACTCACCTAATAGAACGATGAGGCTAATGAACACTTCTTACACTTGATATGTTCTTGCCCTACAATACCACATTTGCAAAAAAGGTAAATACATGAAATGAGATAAAACACAGGTGACTCCACATTTGTCTGTTTGGAACTTTTAGATACGTACATATATTTTTCTATTAGTGATGCTATAAATTGTAGAGGGAGAATGGAATGATCATTACTGCCTTCAGTACTATTAAAAGAATTCATAATATAGCTTGTATTCACAGGATCCAACAAGAAAGTCAATTAGACTCTCGGCATCCCTCACAATGATCTCCCTTGGCTAATGTTGCTAGTCTAAGAGGAGATAAGCCATATAATTTTACAGGAAGCAGCCCATTGATTCCTTTAACAAACACAGCTTGGCAATCTATCTTCTATACAAAATAATGAGGTGGCAGGAGTGCAGTGGAAGAACCCGTCTTTAAGACATCACGTAAGGGAATCCAGCTGTGCTTGGATAGTCTCGAGCTATTAAAGAAAGAGAAAAAGAGATTTCATGAAGGATTATTTACACACAAAACCCAGAACAGTATTGAGGCTACACATATTAAATTCACTTACGTAAAAAGTTATTAAAAATGTAGAAGAATCTCAGAATATCTATTTCATAAAAAAGCCATTTAATTTAAAAGCGTAAATGAATATTCAAGATTTCAGAGGACTGAACACCTGTTTTTTATAATGGCAAATTACAATTTCTCATTTGGCACTATAGTGGAGGCTGAGCAGCAATGGGAAAAAAATTCAGCTTTGATTGTGCTTAATCTTCTGTGCACAGCGAGGTAAATTAAGGCTCTTTCTAAAGATGGAAATTAAACGCACAATCTACGAACATAATTTTCATGGACAACAACAGCCCGATTTAAAGCAATAACATGCTGGATGTTGGTGAATAGAGCGGCATTTATTTCTTGGCTGTTATTTTTGACCGTTACCAGAAAAAGCCATTACTATTGAAGGTGTATTATTTCCTTGGATTTAAGAAATGGCACAGAAAGCTTTTATGTGCTTGGAAGCATGGTTCATCCTTTCTATTTAGTAGTATGCACTGGGCAAGACATCACAGCAAGCACTTATTATTTGTTTGAATTTTTCACTACTCGGCATGTTAGACCTAGCAGTAAAGTTAGCAACAATAAATTCTTGGCACATCACAAGTGCACATAAACCTCCAGCCGGCGGAACTAAATGCTGTGGAAATGTATATGGATGGGCGCAGCCGTAGAAACATAGCCTTAAATTCAGGGCATAGGCTCGGAGGGAGGATTTTAATCAGTTTCTACCAGTTGAAAGCAACTGTTGTTTGTTGCACAGTTGAATGTCTCTAAAAAAGCCTCTAGCTACGGTGGTTGGTAAAGGCTTATTTTACCTAACATATTTAACATGAGGGGTTTTGCACCACTTCATGTGCCGAAACGCAGCATAATCAGACAGTGGCCGTGTCTTCTGTATGCATTCCATTAATTTTGAATGGGATAGTACCAGTGATCTCACCACCATAAGTTAAACCTAGGTATTGGGGAGGAGAATAAGGAAAAAATATGTTTATGCAATCTGGCATAGATGAAAAAGGCACTTATGAGTTACCATCTTGTTCATCTGTAGATGTGGGTCATGACTAAAATTAGAAGACAACCAACCAAATGTTGGCATAAGGAACAAGAATGGCCAAACAAGGGTTTCAGCACAAACATACATATTGTGTAAAAATTGTTTATTAGTTGTAATATATATATATATATATATATATATATGTGTATATATATTATATTTATCTATGTTTTTACTCATATTCTAACATTTTAGCTCATGATGAACTCTTTAACCCCTTAGGGGTCATTTTTTTTTATTACCAATACACTAAGGATAGCTTACCTTATCCAGCCTTCGCTCTGTGTCAACGTCCTGCAGGCTTATCAGTGTAGCCACCTCCCTGACATCAGTGATGACGCTGGGGAGGTGTCCTGGGTCCTCAGATCCCAGGCATCATTTATGATGCTGGAAATGTGTACAGACAGCCAGAGCAGGTAGGAAATGCAAAGCAATTACATGGTAATCCTTTTCTATTTCCCATACCACTTTTGGAAAGAAAAATTGGAACCAATGGTACCACAAGGTAGGTTAAATACCCCTTTTTTGTGATATTGGTCTCATTTTGTATAAGAGAGAAAGATTGTCAAAACATTCACCCTTTACACATCTTTAAAAGAAAAAATTATATAATATGTAGTCTACTCAACTTATATTTGTGTTATAGGTAGATGTTGTAAGCTATTATGTACTTCTTACGTAACTACAAGAAGTTTAGTTAAAATATCTTCTTGCTACAGTGTTTGGTTCTATTCTTTCCAATTGCAATGTGTTGTTTGATTCTGTGTATGTGTATCTGTTTGTCCATTATATTACTTATAACACAAAATATTAAATTAAGGTTATCATGTTATACTTAATGAACAAGATAATGATGCTTAGGGGAGTACCCCAGTTAGGTCTCTATAACAAATTTTGCAGCAGTTTTAGGAGTACCAATCCTTTAGTTCAACTAAAACAAAAATATTTAGAATATAATTATTCACATTCAGTCATGTGATCAGTACTTACCTTGTTATAAAACTCCAAAAGCTCCTCATGGTTGAACTCAAGAAAAACTTTCTCCATATCCTAAAAGAATAAAATATATATTTAGGTGGATATATATCATTTAAATGGAAAAACATGAATTTTGCTTTTTCAGCAGTATATAAAAGAGCTGCAGAGCATACAGGAAATAACTGCTTGGTGAGATCAATATTCATTGCTACCTCAAAATTCACTTTAAAGTAGAGGGCAAACACATTATAAAGTGTATTAAAACAATGCAGTTTATGTAAAATTTCCCATTGAATATATGTGCCAAGCAAAACACCTCATGGACTGGAGGATCAGTGCACAAACGGTGACTTTTTGTAAAGATAAGATTTTTGGAAGGAATCATCAATGACAGACATCAAAATCTTTTATGATAGGTTTGCTGTGTAATTGTAGCATGATGTAATGCAGGGGTGGGCAAACATTTTGAATCACGGACCATAATGGGTTCTTATATTTGACAGAAGGGCCAGACCCAGCACCTCTCTTGGCCACCGGGCATAGGTGTCCATATACCTCGCCTTCCCGGCAACATTGCTGATGATAATTTGGTGTACAGCTTTTATGAAAAAAAACATATTCATACTGCCAGGAAGGGAAAAGGAAAAAAAACTTACATGTCATATTTCAGTCAAAATGTGAAGACCATGGTGACAAGATGCTCTGGCTCCCCACCGCCTGTTTACTGCAATTAGCAGAGATTAGGTGGATGTTTGGACTCTTCGAGGCATTCTGTATGCTTATTGCAGGGAACACGAAGAGGGATTTAGAGAGAGTCTTTTCCCCAAGGTGACAATGGGCCGGGTTATACAACTAAAGTCCAGATCTGGCCCCCGGCCGTAGTTTGCCCATGTCTGATGTAATGTTATGTAGTGTAATAATGCTTCTGGTACCCTACAGTATGACTGCATAAAAAACAATGCCTGTTTTTATACACATGCACTCAGATGAAAATCCTCAAAAACAAGTAGCATCAAAATGGCTCTTGAATAGAATATGGGCCAAAGTGTTTCAGAATCATCAGTCCCACACATATGTTCATCGTGATTTTCCTTTGCACTGGAGATATGGCATACTAACAGAAGCCATACTGACATTGAGTGCATCCTATAGCATATCTGTATCTACTATGCATGAGCCACATTCCACTTTAATCAATTCTATGTCATCTCCCTGATTTCAGCCAGCAGATTATTGAAGATATACAGAGCCCAGCTAGCACCATATGTAAAAATCTGTGTCAAGTTTCTTGAGGGAGACAAAACCTAAATATGAAACACTAAAAATATAATTCAAAAGCTGATACATTTCTCAAAACCAATTCTAAATCATTATACAATACAATCTAATGCACACAAATGTGAAAGCATTGGCTTTCTTTTTAATTAAATTGACGGCATAGACCAGGCTATATAACAATTCCTGACGTGAAGTCTGATTAAATGCATTGCCCATTTTTTTTCTGATTGGAAAATGCTCAGAGGATTCAATCAAACAATGCATTCTAGCATTGTACACACAGCTGCTCTACTCAATATAAGTCTGTAAGGAGTTATGCAAAGTCAATAATACATTAACTCTCTTTAAAGTGAATATATGGTAATGTCCTGCAACCAGTCAACTCTTTCTTAAATTAACAGTGAAATTAGAAATGTACAGCAACTGACATGATACAGATTAGCCTAATACATATTATTAAATATTCTCTGAGCAAAGATGCATGGTTTACAAAATGGTTTAGAAATATATTCTATGGCTTGGTTGTGCTTTCTTCTTGTTGCCTGAGTGTGATGCTTCAATGCTTTCTGAGTCACAGATAAAGAACTTTGGGGTTGTCACTAGGGATGGACCGAACTGTTCGCCGGAGAACAGTTCGGCCGCGAACTCGGCATGTTCGCCGATCCTCTCGCCGGCGGACAGTACGGGTGTTCGACCCGCCCCGTTCGCCGGCCAGAAGAAGATCTAAATTCTTCCTCCGGCAGGATCAGAACCTGCGAGATCGTGCCGGAGGAAGAATCTTTTCACTACAAGACTGGCATGAAGCCGGTCTTGTAGTGAAAATACCGGCTCAGAACAGGAAGTGACGTCAGTGACGTCACAGCCGGCTCCCGCAACCAGGAACTATGCGTTCCAGGATGCGTTCCAGGGACCGGATGTGACGTCCCCAGGCGGGGAATTTGAATGTGTCCGCGAACAGGGCGGACTTCTTTAAAAGTTCGACCCGCCCTGTTCGCGGACACTCCAGGCCGGTGTTCGCCCATCTCTAGTTGTCACTAGAGATAGTCAAATTATTTTTTGAAATTTCAACTAGTTCTGATTTGTGAGTTGCACAGCCCCTGAGCATGGTATCATCACTAAACTTTCTGGGGATGTATAGAAGGGTCTAGGGTATACTACAAAAAAGAAAGTATTGTCCTAACACAAATATCTTTTTAAGACCTACATGGGTCTTGATCCAGGCAAAGCGATCCCTGTAAATAAAAGTCTCATACTTACCTTCCTCCCCTTTCTCACTCCAGCACAGGCATGCCTGCCATGTTAGATGGAGAAGCGTGACTCTTCCTATCTCCCTCCCTCCACCAATCCAGATCTGAACCCGGTGATGCTCCGCCCCTCATGCATCACTGGATTCAGATCTGTCTGGCTGCAGGGCACTCAGGGATTATGGGAGGCAGATATCAGAAGTGACGTCTACTTTCCTAATATCCACTTGCGGCCGGCTGTGGCCGCATGTCACAGGAGGGGCGTGGCACCCCCGCATTTTGATTTCACCAGGTAAGTATTTTTTTACCTCCGTTCTGCCCTATTATCGGTGCCTAAAGTAGATACTGAGCTGGTAGGTCTTCTTTAAGCTCAAAGTCAAGTTGACTTTGTTAGAAAAATACTCTTTCTTTCCCAAATGTTGCCACAACCCTTCTCTGTATCTCCAGCACTTTTGGTGATGATAACATGTTCAGGGGCTTTTCAATCAACTCACAAAATCAAGTCGAAACATTTGTTCCATCTCTAGTCACTTCCATTGCTCCATTCTTTCTTAAGGTCTCAGAATTAAACTATTTAAAGTAGAGAGTGCCATGACCAAGATCGGCAATGACAGTATATATCTTCCATTAAAATTCACACATCAGTTTAACTACAAGGAATAAACGTGTCTGTTTGTACTTATTTCAACATTTACATTACACCTCACGTTACCAATGTTTAGCTCAGATTTTTTTGACATTATAAGGGTTGAATGTTTACATACAAATGAAGACTTGGGCACAAAAAAGGACTACGATACTACATACGTACACTATGATACCCTAAACTCACAAATATTAGGTTAGATGTAAAGGAAATAAAACATAAGATAAGTGAAGGTTAAATGATAGGTTTCAGCAAGGGGCCTTGTGGTGAAAATTTAATTTCTTTTGGAAACCAAAAGGCTAACCTATACATCACGTACCATACTTTTGAACTAGAAGACATACTTTTTTTGCCATTAAAGTTAATGGAAAAATGTCTTATGTCAAGAATATTTTTGGGTTTTTTTTAAACATAAAATCATACATCCTAGGAACAATAGCTCCGCATCACCGGAGACTGAAATTTGTTCTTTTCCCTCCAGCCAAGCCAAAAAGCCACTGCAAAAAGGGAGATTTTAGCTGTATAAGCACTAGCAATACCGATTATCTGAACACACTGACAAGTTGGGTTAATTAAGACTATTTAGATAGTGTCACTTGTTTATATACATTAACATCCTCCAATATTTAAATGCTCATGGGTAAGTTGTTTGTACCAGATTGTAACATGCGGCTCTCCCTGAGTTGGTCAGAGAATGGGTACTGCTATTGTATAGACAAATGCTAAAGTTTTAGCTCTGTATATTCTGCTGGAACAAAGACCTGCCTCTTGATACTGGCCTTTTGGCTTGGACAGATTGTATAATGCATGGACAAGCCCTGCCTACTTTGCAGGAACATGCTGTACATTCAAGTTATATATGAATGGCTGTGCCTCTGCTTCTTTAATATTTTTTTTATCATTTTCTCTCCAAAACTATGGGATGTGTCCTATGGTCTGGTGCATCTTACAGTGCAAAAATACAGTGATTAATTTACTGAACCTAAAAGGAATACTGACAAAAGGCTTATGGAGATCTTCTGAGCTCTACAGTAAAACAAAAATATCATGAAAACATAAAAAATAATATTTTGCATATACGGTGGGAAGGATACCCATCAAGCTTACTTATTACAAGGATTAACTATTGACGTTTTACTAAACAGGAGACAAGAAAAATCTTTTTTCTGTCTATATTTTTGTCCGTATGGACGTTTGACTTTTGTTCCCAAGGGTCAGTTGTGAGTCAAATTAGTTGTGAGCCAAGACTATTTTTTTTCCAGAAGAAATAATGAAAACACCCATAATGGATTCTGAACCTCCCAAATCACACCTTACCTAATATTTTTCATAGTAAAAAAGCATTGCACAAAATGATAAAATGTGTGTAGCCTACCAAAAACAAAAATCTGCAATCACCATTTAAGCTGACATATTTGGCTTTCATGAAGATAATCTGGAGGCCTTCTCTATGTAGGATTGTCAAAATGGTCCATTATGGCATGCTGTACCTTTCAGCGAGATTGATCACATGAACACGAACAACTCTCATATTTCTTCACAATTTCCTTTTATTTGTTATTGCTTTCTAACCTTCTCTTTCTTCCTTCCTTCTGTCCTTTCTAGTTATTTTGGGGTCATTTTGATTGCATATTTGGGGTCAGAGTGCAACTTACAAATGCTTCTCTGATTCCCGGGTCTATGTTAAGAACAGTGCAAGCAGTTTAAAAAAATTGGTTGAAACTTATAATGTTCTTAAGTCTAGCCAGTTGTAACTCAAGTGTTCACTGTACCTGAAAATAACACTGATAGCAATAAAACCAATTCTTTCCCAATGTAGCCAATATGGAAAACAAAAGTAATGGCAAATTGATTACTTGTTCTCAAACTGTTTTATTACACAATATACTTGTTCCTAAGAACAGGACGTCTAAAGAACCAGAAGATAAAGGCCTAGAAGTTATTCAATATGAACCTAACTTTAACAGAAATGGCAGCACAAGTTGATGACTCCTGTGAAAAGGAAACATCAAGATGTGTTTTTTCTCTCTCTCTGTATGTGCAGTTGCATACTCAAAATAGTCTCTGTCTCTGGGTCGAGGTTAGGCTGACACATGTTCCTTGACCTAACCCATTATTATAGTCACCTCATAAAAAGGGTGGAAATGTATGCACAATATTAGAGACATGGCAGCAGAGGCAGCAGGTGACAGACACACATCACCAGTTTGGAAATACTTCACTATAGACCAGCACAATCTGCAAGTCTGTGTTGAAGTACAATAAAAGTATTACCGTTATACACGAGCTAACACAGGTGATGCAGCACTGCATGCCAATATAGTGGTCAAGTCCAGAGCATATTGTTGACTCATTCTGTACGCCTTGACTGCAGGGGTTTAAACTTTTCCCATTTTCTTTTTTGCACCTAAATTGACCACATCATTCAAGGTATTGTTTTGTTTTCATGTTAACTGTTAATGTTAATGTTATAGAGAACTTATAAAAGCTGTTCCTCTGCTGTGTCTGTGCAATGAAGTCATCAAACGACTAGTCGACTCGACTCTGATTTCAGTGGTGGATGACTTGACAAAATCGTTAATGCCCTAAGCTGACTTTAAATATATAAAAATGCATCACAACAATAACATTTTTCCTAGACCTTTATGTATATATTCTGCTGTCTGTAAAGTATGATTTTATATGAAGGAGATATGAAGATTGACTGTGACCACACACTGGTAATACTGAACAGATAGCTGTACTATCTACATGGAGAATTGCAGATGAAATGTATTTATTCGCACACAAGGACACAGACAACAAGCTTAATGGGCTACGAATGGACACACACAGTTGGCTTGATTAGAAAACGATCAGCATCCCTGATGGGGAATTATCACCGACAGTAACTGTAGATAATTTGCTGGGCTGTGAAGTTGCATATACAGGTTGCCCAATACGTACCTGCTGCCAAATGTGACTAGGCTGGAATAGTATAGGTTATAGACAAATGGAACAAACTGGTGTAGATAATTTATATTGAAACTGTTCTAGAATAATACATCATATTCTAGGATCATATCTATAGCTGATATTGAATAGTGAATTGAGAGAATGTGTTAGTGCTAAAAATAATTTGATATTTTGGTAAAACACCAAGGGCCATCCATTGCTGCTACAACGCAAAAATCTGTCAATGCTCCATTGATTTGTTTTTGTTAACAATAATCTTGACTGGAGATTTCCCTGCATTGACTACCTTAGAGGTAACACAGTCAACAAGATGAGAAATATCCCCAGCAAAAAATATGAGCAAAAAAAGGAAAAAAAAATACCTGAGTTCCATATTGCCCCTACTCCATTTAAAAGAAGTGTTAGCTGGACATTAGGCACATCTCATCATCCCAAGTTGTTTTTTTTTATTGTATATAACCGCCCTAGCATTTCTGACGGCACCATCTCGTCCAGCGCTGTCTTGTCAGTACTGCACTGGACAAGACGCATACTTACCGTTCTGCTCTGTCCCGGGGGCTTCGATCTTCTGAGCTGGCTTGAAGCAAATCAAAGTAAAAAAAAAAACCACAAAACACATTTCCAATTGTCATAAAAATTTTTTTAACAAAATATAAATACATATTGTTTTGAAATCTGTCATACCAAATAAGTATTTTAGATATTTTATCATTCAAATTATACCTTTTATTATTTTTTTATGTATTTTTTTTTACATAATTGTGTGTTTCAAACATTATCATATTCAGGATATCTACTAGACCCTTGTACAGACATATTTTAGGAAGTTATAGGCCTACAACATAAAAAAAATTCCATTTAAGTTATCCTACTGATCCATTTCTGGTGCAGAAATCAGGACCTTGCAAAAGCGCTAGGGAGGTTAATCATTTTGCATAATTTATACTTTAATAGGTAGCAGCATTGTGTGATTCCAGCATGATCGTTTATCCAAACATTTAATTTGTAGAAATGAAAGCTGTCACAACAAAAATGGTTTTAAAAGAACAGAATAATATGTCTGACATGCAAAACATATAGCTCTTAAAGTTAATGGCAGCTGCATGGCGGTAAAGCCTACGTCTAACAGTTGAGTCCAGAAATACAACAATGAAAGGCTTATAATAAAAATATATATAATATCTATACATTAAAAAGTGGTAAAAACTACCCAAGACATAGATCAAAACAAGATGATGAGATGATCCACTGAGTAGGTGTGTATTGTTTCACTGAAAGGACAAACTGGGTTTACCAATGAGTGGTACAATGTGTAGTAACTTAGTTATAAAAGGTAAGATTTGTATTTCTTGTCAATTTACTCATTTACATTTGTTATGCTGCCCATTCACTTCTGACCCTACACAGCCTTTACAGCCAAAGAAATGGAGAGCTAAACAATTTCCATTAAAAATTGCACTGCCGAAATCCTACTCCTTCCACCAACAGTCTCAATCTATGAAAATCATTCACATGTTAACGTAATGAGCAACTGCCCAAAAACTGACCACCGAAAGTAATCGAGGCAGTGTACAAAGTACTGCCTGTCATTTACTCCCTCCGCCCCTTTCTGCGGGAAAGCCGGCGCTCCTCCATTAACATTGAGGTCTATGGCGCCGTCCCCCTGTCCCCTTCCACGTCACCATGACACGACCGGGGCAGTGCCAAAACCCTGGAAATGCTGCAGCGATGAAGACAATCGCTGCAGCTTTTCAGGGAGGCATCGGGTGTACCCGATGCCGGCTTCCCCTGTGGTTGGGGCGACAAACTAACAGGGTTTACCCTCAACCACTAGGGAGGTTTAGCATTCACTAAATGGTGGCGGTTTTCAAGAGGTCGGTTGTAGGAAAATTGTATTTCATTTGTTTAGACTTAGGATAACGTCCCCCCCCATGCCAATCTCATGTGGCACCCAACTGGCTGAAGCTTACTATCTTATGTCAACATTATTATCGCTGCCTTGAAAATCCCTAGACCTACCTCTCCACTATCGTGAAGGAGTAGGGACGTATAATTGTTCTGTGGTTTCTTTATGCTGTTGGGATGATGGCACTCTATACGGTATTGTGAGAAAATGTGCATTTGCATGAAGTGTTAAGCTGGGCATAGACATCTCGATTTTCCGTACGATTTCTGTGAGATCCATCACCAGAATTTATCGTCGCGATCGATCACAAATCGATGCATGCACAAAGTGATCAATCGATTGACTTGCCCCAAATTGCATGTAAAACCGATCGAGCAGGATCGGAATTGATGTACGTATTCGATTACTGGGGAATTGCGGAACGTTAATGGAGACATGCGATTGTTCCTATCGATCGACCAACTGGCATCCAACCTACAATGCATAATTTCTGATTAGAACAGCTGCGAGCTGGAGACCGCACGATCCGTGATCGATCAATCGGGGGAAGGAATCGACCAGGAATCGAAGAGGTCATATGGTGAAGTGTGCGATCATCAAGATCGTAGTTCTAAATACAAAAGAAGAAATAAACTCAGAGCCAAATCTCTGTGCGGATGTCCGTATCTCCTACCTAACAGCAAATGGAATATATATAAATAAAAAGTGGGTAAAACACAGTGTAACATATATATCCATTATATGTCCGGTGTAACATATCTGCAAGCTAAGCAATAGAGGGTTATGTCGGCAGTGTTTTTGAGAGCCCCAAGTTTCCATCAAGCCTTTGCTTTGGGATGTAAAAATGTATCCTAATCAGTACAATATAAATCTTGATATTGGAAAATGGAAGCACCCTACAGGACCTGCCATTGTAGAGATGCTCTGTCCCATCTACCCATCACAATTTTGACAGATACAGAATATTACACGCCCACACTCCCCAAAAAACAAGGAATCATCAATATTGTAGTAAGATACAAAAGAAGAAATAAACTCAGAGCCAAATGTTAATACAGCTCTAAAGGCAGACACAAAATCATTCACACTTACAACCAGTTATTATGGCACAAAGAGATTTACTGCAAGTTTTATCAATGGCCAGAATGACTCCACAGTTCTATTGAATGAAAATGTCTAACTGCAACGATCTTTGTAGATTTATAAAGCAGTAAAACATTTCATGAAAACGTTATATAGATATTGTAGTTAAACTACACTTATGGCTTCAACATCTAAATATAAAATTTTTTTTTAAAGATCCCATCTGTGCTTCTTGCTAGATAAGGTATGGCGATGGGGGTTGTAAGATTTCTTCCCTAGTCTAAGTCTAAAAGCTTAGAAAGTGACTTAAACAGGATACCAAATTAACTTACTAACTTACCCATGTCATTGTGCATGAAATTACACATCCTCTTTAGATCTATCAGATGATTTCTGTGTAATCAAGGAACTCCGATTATCAGATTGCACAACTAAAGCAGCACATGGTCACTAGTAAATGGGCGAGGGAGGCTTTAATTGTGATGAGTTGAATAATAATTACACAGAAACCATATCTTAAGGGATGCCAAGGATCTGACTGTTCACATTTCACATAAATATATCATGTAAGTATTTAGGTAAAAAAATCTCTGTTACTCTATACATACCGTATTTTTCGGACTACAAGGCGCATATTTTCACCCCCAAATCAGGGGGGAAAAATGCCTGCGTCTTATGGTCTGATGATGCGTGGCATCCTGCCAGTTCTCCCAGCAAGGAGATTAGCCGGGTAGCTGGAGGAGCTGTCAGATGAGAGATGCTGGCTGGTGTCCGGTTCTCATATCTGAACTGTATTATTGCTTATGCCAGCAGAGCCCAGAGCCCTGCTGGTATAAGCAATGAAGAGAGAGATAGATGAACGGCCATCTACCCCTCTCTCTGTGTCCGTGGAAACTGCAATCACTCTGCAGCTTCCACGGACACAGGCACAGCCAGAGAGGAGAGGGAGAAGACTCTGCAGCTGTTCCCCCCACCGCCCCCCCTCCTTCCTGTAAGTGGGGAGGCGACATGATGTGCTATGAGTGTACTGCTGCTAGTGACATCTACTGGTTGAATTTGATATTGCATTATATTCATTGCATTAACCCAATTCATGTGAAAACTTCTATATACATTTTTTATGGCTTTCCTGCTCTAAAAACTGGGTGCGATGGTCCAAAAATACGGTATGTCCAAGCCCATAGTTCATAGACTAATGAAAAAAAATCTTTAATATACTGTATTAAAGGTAAATTTTTTCTCTACCTATTGATTGTGCCACTCGTTCTACCTCTCTCAGCTTAGACAGACTACACAAAATGAAACTAACTATCGGTAATTGACACAAACCATTTACTGCTGAAAAAAAAAGCTTTTATTCATATAGTTAATACAAAAAAATAAGATTATATAATTTAGGTAAGGGAGGTGAGAATAATATAAGTATGTAATGGCTATTAAGAAAAATGGGGTTGTTATTGTTAAAAGAGTAATATGTTCTACAAAGGTCATTCAACCTCTTAATGGGGGATGTGAAATACTCCTTCTATTTTTCCAGTGATCACTGGATTGAAATATGAGCACAGAAATGTATGTAATCTGGGTAAAGGACCAACACTTTGGGGCTTCACAAAGTAGAGTAGATTTCTGTGAGGATGTCCGTATCTCCTACCTTACAGCAAATAGAATCTATAAAAGAGTGGGTAAAACACCCATGTAACATATATGCCCATTATATGTCCGGTGTAACATATCTGCAAGCTAAGCAATAGAGGGTTATGTCGGCAGGGTTTTTAAGAGCCCGAAGTTTCCATCATGACTTTGCTTTGGGTAGTAAAAATTTATCCTTATCAGTACGCTATAAATCTCAATATTGACCAATGGGTCAATCTGAATTTCTGATTTGGAGGTATAAAGCATCAGCTAACTCAGCATGTAAAAGGTGTTTAAAACACAATCTCTTAAAATTAACATTTTTACTTTGGGAAATTACAGGCCTACAATGTAAAAAAACACTTTTTTTCCATTAAAGTCTATGGTGTGCTTTTGGTACAGAAATCTGTACCTCAGCAATGTGCTAGGGAGGTGAATTAACATAAAATGGTATCTATAAAATCTCTTAAGCAGATGATTATCAAACCACGGTTTACCAACTATATAGAAGTGTGCCTACCCTACGGATCTCTAGCAGCAGTATCTGCACATCGTGCTAAAGAAGGTTTCAGCAATTAATTTCAGAAACCTAAGCTATTCACACATGAACTAATTAAGGAAGTGCTGTAAGAAAGGATTTGGTTTTACTTGTTATCAAAGGCTGCAGATGATTATTCACTGTAAAGGAGATTCATCCAATCTGTAACAGGCAGTTCTAAAAAGTA
Source organism: Ptychadena robeensis (assembly GCA_036250615.1). NCBI lineage: Eukaryota > Metazoa > Chordata > Amphibia > Anura > Ptychadenidae > Ptychadena > Ptychadena robeensis. The sequence goes on along the minus strand of CM070032.1, from coordinate 48,140,678 downwards.
AAAGTCAGGTAATTCAGTATTTTCACAGATGGGTTACATTTCATTTTCAAGTAGAACATGAGGTTTTACTTTGATGATATAGACCTTTCTCAAGCAAGAACAGTCTTTTATTTGTACTCCGTAATGGAACACACATCGGGTTTGTGTCAGCTGAAATTCTTCTATGGAATCGGGAGGGTCAGCAACAAGTGCAAACCTTGCTCCACAACTGCCTTCCTAAATGTGTATGTTAGTGGTGTAAATACCAAGGATGCGTGGCCACTGCCAACTGTAGTTTCTACTGTGTATATAAAGGAATTTCTTGTGTTGTAACTATACATCTATGTGTCACAGACAATCTTCTCACCCTTCCCGCAATAAGGCTCCCCAAGGGGCCCTATTAAATGTGATATATCTGAGAAGTGTGACCAGTGAATTCCCCCTGAATACAGTAGTGCATTTCCTGTGCCTTAAGCTTCACCTAGTGTATGAACACAAGGCATTGTTGTCTCTTACGATTATTATGTTTTATATAGAGCTGAAATATTTCACAGTGCTTTAGTACACATAATATATATAGTACATAAAGCCCTATCACTAACTGTATCTCAGGGGAGCTCACAATCTATTGTCCCTACCATAGTTATGCATATTTGACTAAAGCTGGTCATAGACATGTAGATTGCCACGCTGTGATTGATCAGGCATCAATTGAACGGAAATCAATGTGCACTACATGTGCACATCGATTCCCGTTCAATAGGGACCTGTTCTCACCAGCTCGCAGCCGTGTTGTGTTGTGAGAGATTTACTCACACACAACACAAGGCTGGAGCTGGAGAAAGGCAGACAGCCAGTCAGCACACAGCCTGCTGGCCATGCCCCTTCACACGGAGCAGTGGTGTCAAGGCTGTAGCAGCACGTCCAATACTTTGCATGGAGACTCACGTCTCCATTCAAAGTAATGGAGATTGAACAGGGTTTTCCATCATCTTGAAACCCTGTTCAATCGTGTTTCTATTGATCCAGCTTAAAGGAACACACATGGGTAGATTTGTAAATAGATTTGAGCACAATCAAGCTCTGTGGGCATGCAAGGTGCTCTACCCGTGTGTGCCTAGCTTAACACATTCATATGCCAAGTCTAAAGCCCCCATACACCTTTAGATCGCTCCATACAATTTCCTTTTGATCTACCAACAACTTTGTAGTATAGTGACCTCCCTGGTAGAATACATAGTGATTGGAAGGTTTGGAAAGGTCCTCATACTACATGGTTTTGGTAGAATAAAAGTTGATTGTACAGAAGTTGTATGGTTAGGGGGAAGCAAATTAAACTTCAGCATGTCTTTTGAGTGTGGGAGCAAATCGGAGCACCTGGCAGCAAAACACACAGGGGAGAACTCCTTGTAGATTCAAACCTACGGTAGGACACTAGCACTGCATGTCCAGAGTGCTAACCCCTTGAGCCACCGCTGCTTATGTCAGAAGTTTAGAAGAAGTAGTTGGTGCTGCGCACCATTTTACTTGATGGAGACAAACCTGTACCTGAAGACATGAAATGCCAAAAATCTTCCTGCCTCTTTGATCCAGGCTGTGCTTTCTACATCTTTCTTGCTGCTGTTCAATTCATTAATCCCCCCCCCTCACACACACACACACACACACACACTTGATCACAGACCTCATGAGGGCAGCTCAGACATAGGAAAGCAGAGACAAGCCTTTACAACAAAGCCCACCGTCACACAAAGACAAGGTAGGGTAAGAAACGATGAAACAATCAGTTACAAAAAACACATTTGCAAAACAGGTAACAGCTTACCTCTGCCGCATGCGGCCTGCCCTGTAGTTAGTAAGTATAAACTGAACAAGACGCATGTCATTTTCCTTCTGATCCAAGGTTGTACAGTTACCACAAGGACTACAATTCATATCCCTTTACTTTTGACACATGGCTCTGCAATTAATATTCCTGAAGTTAGCTAACAGGTTCCCAGATACCATTGAAGGTCGATTTCAGACAACGTAGGCTGGTGGTAACAAAGGTTATGAATAAATACCGCATTTTACAAAGTAGGGCCGTCGTGTGTGGCCTACAATGCTCTTGCTATTAAAGTCCAACGTGGGGCACTGCTGTTATAATAATAACATGGATGATAAAGTGGGAACAAATATAACAGAAGACAGAGCAGACCCTTGAGACATGTTATGTGTGGAGGATGCAGGAGACAAACAAAGACGGTAATAAAACAGAGTCTGGGAGTACACCTGTGACATTTGTTGTCCAGTTTGAGATGTAGCATGAAAAGATCCAGATAATATTTCATATTCAAGAAACCAGTTTCACTTATATAGAAAATGCTACAGATCAGCCAATAATGTATACAATGCAATGCACATTCTAGAGTTAACGGGTGTGTTGCCAGTACACAATGTAGTGTATAGTGTGAAAGGGCCCTAAAGCTGGTCTGCTAAAGGAATAAAAACACTAGAGCATTGGCCATAGGCCAGCCGTGGACAAACTAGGACCTATGTCAAGGCACTTTGGCTCCCCTCTATCAATTTATACATGTAACCTGTTTAAATGTTCCACCCAGGCTTGGGACCGGACGGCCCTTTCAGGTTCTTTGTCTGGCCTATCTGTCGCATATAAAGCCCATTATAGCCCACAAGTCAAAAAGTTTGCCCGACCCTGCCATAGACCCTTCCAACCAGGCATAGGTAAGGGAACAGTATGGCAACATGAAGGCCAAGAAGGGGAAAAAAATCAACTTGGAAGCCTACACAAAAAGAAACAATAAGAATGCCATTACCTCCTTCGGATATTACCAGCTGCCAGGCTCTCATGGTTATCCTTTGTTCTCAATACTTATTCCATTAATGAATTGGAAGAAGAATGCCTTGGTGAATGGTGTTTCAGGCCAGTTTTTCAGAAAATATTGTACTAAAAGCATAAGCATGGCAAGCAATTTCTGCTTTTGGAAGGATAATATAAACTACAGTGTACTTTTTTCTTTTAGGATATGGTTTCTTAAAAATAAACTTTCAATGAAACAGCGTCCTCTATTCTATCCAAGTGTGCGAATAAACAGTTCTGACTCCAGTTTACTAGCTCAGAATCCATTATAGCAAGGCAGGCTACTAGAGAAGGTACCAGAACCACCAAGTAGAGAAAGCTGGGAAACAGGAGCCACATCAAGTGCCATCGTTACTACCACCAGCCGAGGGAGCTGAACTTTGAAAGGTCCATGTCCTCTGAGGTTTTGGAAGGGTAACAGCAGGAGAACTAGGGAGAGGGCTAACAGCAGTTACAGAACGCTGGCTGACACTGCTATCTGTGACATGAATATAATTACTTATACACTCTCTATTTACCTCCTGGGAGTTAGCTCGAGCTGAGTTTGTTTGCAATAAAAACTCACCCCGAGCAAACTGTAGACATACTTTGCTGTCTGCTATCTTCCCAGGTCCGCCCTGATGATGCCATTTATGGCACCGGAGGGCTGGGGGGTAGGTGGTGTCATTGACCTCCATGTAATGGAGGTGACGTGGCTCTTTTACAGCACATCCCCATCGTCACAGTTGACGGTGTTCGGGGTCCGCATTCGGGGTAAGAAAATGCTAGTAAGTTCTCCTTATCTCTCACCTCAAAGTCCTGACCAATCAAGCCATATGACCCTTTATACAAGGAAATACCCAGAAGCTTGTAGCTGCCTTCTGAACAAAGTGGACTTCTAGTTTGTGTTACCCAGGCTCTCTGTTTGCTGGATCGTTACCGACCCTTGGACTTCGCTGTTGCCGCTTGCTTTACTTATTGCCTGTCCGTTTCACTTTGCCTCTGTCTACAGATTTGGTACCTCCTTTTGGTACCTGCTGTCAGCCGTTGTTAGTGAGTGTAACTGAAGGCCACAACCTTGGAGTCTCCACCCCTTGCAGGGTGAGCTGGTGAATATCAGGGGTCTCCTTAGATTCTGAGCCTTGGTCTACCACTGCTCCTGTGGTTCACCTGTGAAAATTCCCTATCCTACCATCTCGAAATAGCAACCAAGTTGCAGCTATTACTAAGCAAAAGCTATAAATTCTTACATCTTCGTATTAAAATTTGCTGTGCCCATCATTTCAACTACAAATTGTGTCTTTCTTACAGAGCAACCTGAACGCTCAAAGATCATGCACATCCAATATAAGTTATCACCCTTGTCCCTTGCATACAAGAATTTATTTGATTATTTTAATGATATTGATAAAATGCTGCACCTGTTGCCTGCTCAGTCTTTTACAAAGTGCTTGTCGCTTCACATTTTACTTCTCTTTGCTCTCTTTTTATAAATAGATAGGTTCAATGACAATACGTTGATGACTTGGGAACCCAGAAATAATAGGAGAGTGATACTGGAGCTTACACATATAGACAGCAAGGTTCAAGTATTTTAATTATGGGTGAAAACTGTATAAAAAACATTTGGAAATAGCCATATATATGCATATATATGTTACAATTATTTAATTGTTGATCAAGCAATGTCACTATGTTCTTCCTGTTCATGAGTAAGCGCATAGAAGATAAGATAATGAAGGATCATCATTCTAAATCCAACAGAAGAATTATTTTCTATGGCTCAGTCTGCATTCCAGCCAAATGTAGTCTTTATATGTAACAAACACTGCCTTTCCCACATAACTCTTCTGACACAACTGGAGCGAATTGCAAAGCAGGATTTATCTCTTGCTCAAAAACTTTCTTTGCGATATTGGTCTTAAGGGGACAAATACGTATTAGGTAAAGTATTTAACACCGCAGCTGTAAAAATATTCAGCATAGAACACATCTCATCATTTAAATGTTGGTTTACAATCCAAATACAAAATGGACTATTACAGGCTAAAACAATATTTATGTATTGCTTTGTGTTATCATACACTGTTACCTCCAAATTGTAAGGACACACATAGAAGTTGCTGTTGTTGACTATGCCAATTTTTTTTTTATCTTAGAAGGTCCAACTTTATTTTTGTTTTAGATATACACCCATCCAAATGTTTTTTTTAATCATCTTAGGAGCGGAGAAGGAATAAATGTTCAGCCTTTGACTTCAATGGAGAGCAAACTTCTCATAACTAATCATAATTTTAGCCATAATACCAATAAAAAGTGTCAAAAGAGTGCAATCACCAGTACAGTGTTATGCCAGAGGGGGATCAATGGTTAAACTTTCCAAAAAGATACAGATTTTTTCAATGCAGTTTTTTTCATGTCAAAAGGCCAGAAAGTTTTGTCAAATGTTAACTGGAGTGGGCTGCCCGCCTGTTCATTCTGCAGCTCATCACAGTTTGTCAGATTTCTCTGCAATGGACTGGTTCCATTTTACAGGATACCCCAGAAAAGAACTTTTGTGGGTCCCTATTAGTTGGTGATGGTGAACTACCACTACCAGCACAACTTCGCTCAGGTACACAGCGCACAGTTGCAAAACACCTTAGCTATAGCTGCAGATCACTGGATGGAGCATAATAGCAAAGAAGCTAGGCTATCCCTCAATCAGCAGCAGCTCTCCCAATTTATCTACTACTGCAGACACATAATAAATATAAAATGGCTGCCGGGCTGCTTCTTTTATAGGGGGGTGTCCTCCAGGAGGGAAAAATGTGTGCCACCTGAAACTTTGCCTTCATATTAATATATAGGGGGCAAATCGAAAACTTGAAATTGATAAATAGTTGTTGGCGGTGGGGGGGGGGGGCTGAGCTCCCCAATATATTTATAAAACTGCTTTTCTGATCCTTTGTACCTGCAATGCCAGACTATTAGTAATCTACTAGATACTTATGTACCTAGGTGTAGGGTTAAAGTCTTTTCTATCGAAAACTTGAAATGTTCACCGGAGCTGTGAATATCAAATATGCTATGTTCGCCATGAACTGTCCACTGGGCGAATAGTTCAGCCATCACTAGTAAAGAACTTGGAAATACTATCCAGAGAGAGCCGAAGATTAAAGCTAGCCATACATGGGTCGATATCCATGGCTGCACTCGATTGCGAGTCGATCGAGCAGGATTGGATTCGATGTGGACCCAGTACACCTGATGATGTGTTGTGAGGTATTTTCGGCTCACAACACCGGGTGTACTGGGCCCCCATTGTCTGGAAGCTGCTGACAGGTAGCTGAGAGAGACATACAGACCGCCCAACTCTGTCAGTAGCAGCTGTTATGGGCTCTGCCTCCATACCTGTGTCCCAAACCTCAGCTGACAGGCAGAGCTGATACAGGCAAGGGAGCAGAGCTGAACCCAGTAGCTAGAATCACAGTGTGGGGGGGGGAGCTCTGCAGCCAATCATGTGTGTCTCTCCACTCTGCCTCCATAGAATATGGAGTCTTAACTACAAACCAAATATGTAAAAAAGATAGGGCAGAGAAAAACAATGCCCCAAAGAAAAACATATTCCAGCTGTCCAACTTGAAGTGATACTATGGATGGTAAGATGTTAATCTGAAACAAGTCCACAATTTTTAGGCTTCCAGAAAAATTTGTTTTTGAGATTAAATATAATTTTTGCTATTAAAGCTGATGTAAATGTAAACCACGGGAAGGTATTTCTATGTTAGAAACAGACTGAAAAAGGTTTTTGGAGACAAAAAGAAAAAGACGAGAGCATGCTGGAGACGGGATCCGGCTTTGTTTACATTTTCAGCTGAGCCCAGCCCAGAGTATGGTAGTACTTTATTTCCTGATGTGGCACACTGCACCTCAATGTTGATGGCAAGCCACATTGGGGAACCATTAATAAATTATAACACCTCATTACACCAGCGTGGGTAATCCACATTATCATGCTGTGCAGTACCATAGATGATATATTTGCAAAGAGTAAAAAGTACTTTAATTTGGGTCAATGGGAATATAGAAGCAGTTCAGAGTAGTGTAATGCATCTTAGAGGGAAGTACAGTGCAGGACGAATTACACTGTGTAACATGATGTAACAAGTAGCTTGCACTGAAGTTAAAAATGCACTACTTGCCCAACCCTGCCAACACACAACAGAACAATTTGAGTTTCATTAGTCCCCAGTTGTCCTTCTTTGGATCCATTTTGGTAGGTGCTAGCCAGGGAAACTACATGTTAAACCCCCCTCTATCAATCAGCAGTAATAAATCCAGGCTACTACTTGGTGATCTTGGATTACAGATGAAGCAAATATTAGATAACATTATTGTACAGAAATAAGAGATGTAAAGAACAAACTCAGTGACGCATCAGAACACAGCTGAGCTCCCCAGTGATATTGGGTGTATAATATAAAACTTAAGTGTAATGTAGTCACGCAGCAGGTGCTCAGAGCAATGTTTTACACAGATACATTTGGAAGAGTTTGTTTTCATCAATACTGTCCTAGTTATGCGGCCATGAGGCTTTGAAACATAAATGTTCTGACTTCAAAGGTATGAATGAGTTTGTATTGACTTGAAACCACATAATCTGCTCAATTTATATTCAAAGGAGTCATCTCTTCATACACCATAAAATATAAATGAAAAGCAAAGAGGAGATGACTGTAACATGAACTTCATTTTATGCTATGATTGGGTTTAAATCTCTGTGAGTATAATGAAGATATTCCAGCTACCGCCAGAGGGAACTTCAATCTACGGATGGGGAACAGCATACATCTTCTATCACGCTGAAGTGCATTTCTCTGTTTTTAGAGTGGATAGGAGTAGGGAAAGAACTACCACTTAGTCCTGTTCAAGTGACTTTATAACCCCGTTACAGGCAGTACTTTGGTACATCTGTCTCAAGACGGACAGCAGTTAAGAAATAAGTTACCAATACTAGTATTAAGGACTTCTGTGGAGCAAACTGATTTCCAGTAAAGTAATGACAGGCTTTCGCACTTTTTTCAACAAGGGGGTACTCTTGTGAAGTGTTATTCTACTAGCATTGTCCACAGACTTTATATGATCGCTCTGCAATCTTGTAAACTCAACAGAATTGGAAAAGGTTATTTATATATACGAGATGGCGTCCTTTGGGAATGACACATACATTTGTAGCAACTAAACCACTGGCAGGTTCCATGTATAACACTGCTGCAAGAAACAGTCAGTTTTGTTAGGTGATGTGCCCTGAGAAAGGCACACTAGTGGGTCTGAGTGATTGTGACGAAAAGGGCCGGATTGTGGTGCTAGATTGGATAGGTCACAGTATTTACAATGTGCAGAGATTAGTCCCTTCTAAGTGGTCTGCTGCTAAGTTTTTATCTATCAGGACATAATACAAAATCAACAGGTCCTAAGCTGCAAAATTTGCTAAATAGGACCTGATAAATAACAACAGCAACACATGACATATTAAACCATGTAGTCTTCTATGTATCATACATAAAGACACAATGCACAAGCAATATGTAATCAAGTACACAGTACCGTACAATGCATGTGCTTGATTAATTGATCATCAGTAAATGTAAACACTCACGTTTAGATGTGCTGCTGATCTCCCGATAATCGGCCGGGCACCCTTTGTGTGCCGGCTCTTACTTTGGACGGGGGCGCTAGTCCCCAACCAAAGTAATGAAAACAATCTAAGAATTACGGACATGTCTATAATGGCTTAAGGTAGCCATACACGGGTCGATTTCCCACTTGATTCCTGGCCGATCAATCCCCAGGCGCGTGCACGCTGATCGATCGACGAGGGATCGAGTGCAGCCCACCTTGACCGATCGACCCAGCCCGATCGACATGGCACCCAAATTGGATCGACCAGAGAACCAACCTGTTGGTGTTTTCTGATCGATTGAGCACACATCAAGGGGCGTTGACATTTGTGAAGTGATCGATCAGGAACAGAATCGGTGGCCTAAGGTGGTATGCACAGCCTTGATTGGGCGATTGATCGATGCCTGTGGCTTCAGATGGGCGATCGATCGCTCACGAGCTTAAGATCGATTTTGATTCGATTTCTGTCTGAAATGAAAACTTTAAGCTTTTGTTTTTTAGGCAGATCGACCACCACGAACGTGCATGGTGGTCGATCGGCCGAATAATAGGGTGAAAATTTAAGAATGTATGGGCGGCTTTAGAAGCAGGATGTTGTTAGTTTGATGGGCTGCAACAGGTGTTATTTATGCAAAGGATGAAACTCAAGTGTGTGTTAACAAAGAACAGAGGAGGAAAGAAGCAATGAATAATCTAGGAAGGTTTTTACTAAAGGGCTACTTCAACCTTTGGGCACGAAAACTGCAACTGCCCAGGTAACGTGACATTGGTCATACACAGTCAATTATTTTGGGCGGTTGCCCACACAGACTGTGTTGTGCAACTTCTGTAAACAGTCATGTGGCGGAGGTTTCAGGGTGGCTGGGCAGAAAAGCCCATTCGTACTGTTGGTTATATTATTTATCTACAGACACTATTTAAGTGCCATACATGGCACGGTTTTGCGAATGTTCACCATGAACGCAGCCAGTCCTGCTCAGTATTTTCCTGTTTGATTGCCATTACTTTGGGAGGGGTGGGGGGGGGATGAGGTCCCCTTCAAAGTAAATATTCCGCCAGGGATCAATTCCATAAGGTGGTGCCACATTTCGAAACCACGATTCTTACTTAAGCACATTGTGGATGGAATAAAAATGCATATGGCTGGCTTAACCCTCTACCTTTTACTATGGTAAATGTATGACACTTCCAACCTAATAAAATGACAGCTATTACAATACAAGCTTACTCTTATTCCCTGCTTTATTTATCACTGACTAAATATCAATGAGGATACTAAATTGCTTGCATCAAAAACACAAATTAGATTAGGAGTCCTGACATATTTCCAACATTTCTAGAAAATGCTGGACATTGTTTGCAGCTAATTCAATTTTTGGAGCTAATATAAGATGATTAACTGCTTTGTGAAGTTCCCCTTTGTATGATGTATTGCCAAGTGTGGAATATTTCTCAGTCTTGTGTTGTCTATTCTGATGGATTTGTGTGGGCACCACAAACTCAAACTTAGTTGCAGCAAAGCAGAAAAAGTGTCAGAAAAAAAAAAAATTTAAGGTAAAAACTTCAAAGTCCTGCTAAGCAATTCAGAGGTAACCAACCTCTCCACATGTTGCACGTGTATAATTACATGTATATACAATAGGTCTCACTCTCCACCAATGTAAAAACTCATCCATTCTGATATATAAGGAACATCCTATGAAAAGAAGAGTTTCACATTAACTTGTGACAATTTTAAACAAGGGAATTGCATATAAACATTACATTCGTTTGATTGCCCACTAGATGTACCTATCTGAAGTAAAACATTTCTATTTCAACGTAAATTTAACTGTCGGTTCATTTATTCCACCAGCATTTGATTCAACAGCTATAGCCCTAATTTCCACAGTGCTGTGTCCAATAAAACATCATTGTGGTAGCTTATTCTGAACTGCGTGCAATTTTCATATCTGTGGGGGAAAAGACAGGGGTTCTTACAATGACCAACCATAAGAAATGGCTGAACATGTCTGCAAGGCAGAGAGCAGGTACAGAACCCTGTCTGTAGTAAAAGAAAAACGGCTTAAACCGGAAGTGACGTCAGAGATGTCACGTCTGGATATCAAAACCGGGAACTGTGCGTTCCAGGTACCATCACTTCCGTTTTCTTTGTCGATTCCAATTCCCCGCAAGCAGGCGGGGCATTTGAATCTCCCCATGAACAGGCGGACGTTTGACTTTTTAAAATTCCGATCCACCTGTTCACAGACGGACCTGGCCAAAGTTCAGCCATCACTACCAACCATCTATATCCATTCCATATATAAAGAATACAAATGTTATCTGCTTAGAAATGGTAAGAAATTGTGGCTTAGTGAGATATTTATGGAATCTAAATTATTAAATCTATAATGACCCTAACCAGTCTTCAAGAGGATACACTCATTCTTCTGTATCAACATTGGGGGCATGAGTGTATCCTCTTAAAGACTGGTTAAAAAAAAAAAAAAGAACCCTGAACAAAGCATTGAGTTAAGCCTACAAACATAGGTTTCTGGCATCCAGCACCTGTGTGAATGTAACCTAACCGCTTGGTGCAAACAACACTCTACATTTTCTGTGATTCTGTTTTTTCTAATAATGAGACCAAATAAATTCAGTGGGAAAACAAGTTCTATGGTTCTGCCATCGAAATGGTTAATACTGAAGCATCTATCTTATCATCCTCTGGAAGTTTTAACACTGCATAGCAATCTATTGTCTGATTTCTCACCATCCCTCCCTCAAACATTTGCATACTTCCGCCATGTCGTGCTGTGATAACAGAAATTATTTATGCAAATCCAAAAGGATACAGATTGAGCTGCGCTGTTAAAAGCGGATTGTTAAGACTGTTGTCTCTTTCTATTGATTTTTTAAATCTATGCTTCAGCAAGAATGAGGATACTGGTGACACTGTGATAATCTCATCAAATTGCTGAGTTTTGTATGTTACTGTATTCAGTATATGTATATCTATATAAATTCATTTTTATTTGGCTTCCAATGCAATGTTATACAGTTAGGTCCATCAATATCTGGACACAATGTTTTTCTTATTTTGGTTCATTTCCACAATGAATTTTAAATGAAACAACTAAGATTCAGTTGAATTTCAGACTTCGGTTGGATGAACAAAAATATAGAATGTCTGAGAAACTAATGTACCATAATTATCGTACCATAAGACCCACTTTTTCACCCCCAAAATTGGGGGCAAAAAGTGCCTGCTTCTGATGGTCCGAATGCGCAACCCCCGCGGACACTCGGCAGCTGGTGGTCGCACCTTGGCTTCCCGCCAGCTCTCCCAGCACGGAGATTAGCCGGAGAGCTGGAGTAGCTGTCAGTTAAGAGATGCCGGCCAATGTCCAGCTCTCCCATCTGAACTGTGTATTTGCCTATGCCAGCAGAGCTCAGAGCGCTACAGCCATAAGCAATGAAGAGAGAGATATACAG
>CM070032.1:48116424-48128619 GCA_036250615.1 Ptychadena robeensis | reverse complement strand
TGGTAGGTCCGCTTTAAGCATACTAAGTGAAGATTAAACATACCCTTGAAGTGGGTCGAAGTTATAACCAATAGAATCAAAACGTTCACTACGAAGACAAAAGCTTAAGGAACGTCCAAGTCCTGAAAACCCGCCCCATGGCTCCTCCAACAGTTGGGACAGTTCATTCAGCCAGGCAGCATTCTCCTCACCAATGTGTGGTGGTATCACTGTAAACAAAAATGACTTTACATGAGATGGCCTGAAGATGTGTGAACTAACAAGTCTGCCGAACTACCATTGTCTAATTATTGCAGAAGTGAAAAACATTCCCAGAAGGTGGGATTCACTTATGGTTGGCATGTCACTGGTTAGGCTCATTCATTATATAAATGTAAATGTTCTATTTCAAATACAATTTTACTCATGGATTCATTCATGTTCACAACAGGTAATAGGAAGAAGCTGAAACCGGCAGCCAAATGTGATTACTTTTAGAATGTGATAAATATGGTGGAGCACACACCAGGCTGTCACAGAAATAAATTTGCACAGGTTTGCTTGGAATAAATCATTTACCTTGGTGGACTGTTTTTTTCTTATATTTTAAGCTGCAATCATGTGCATGTTCACTTGGTTATTCTAGGATTTAGTAATGGTTCACACAGTCACTACTGAATCATGGTGCTTTACAAAGTAAAGTTGGAAGGTTAATGTTTGGGCCTCCTGCAGATGCCCGGTGTAGAGCTCCTGCGAGCCTCTAAAAAGCCATTAACCACATACCAAGTTTTCATCTGAAAAAAAATTGCATTAAAGGATTTCTAGTTTTATGTTATTAAGTTCTTACACCTTTCCAATGTATTTATTTCATGTTTTCACATCTCCCAGATACAGTTTACTGCTATATGAAAGCTATTATAAATTATCAGGTTAAGGTTAAATATCTCCATTAGTAAATGGTATTCAAGGACGTTCACGGCAGATTTGTGTTAATATTCTATGCGCTTTAAGTAGGTTTTTACTGTAAGGACATGTAAACCTATCCTTAAAGGGAGAGAAACAAAAAACAGAAAATGGCAAATATATATATTTTTTGGTAAAATGGAGACATGCGCATGCGTAGACCTGTAAAGCCTGTCATACACACACCGATTAGCGGCCGATTTTGCCGCTGACCGACGGTCGCGCGCGCTCGCTCCGCCGGTCGGTGGCAAAATCGGCCGCCAATCGGTGTGTGCCCACATGGAGCGACAGGTCCCTGTCGCCCCACAGCTCGGCCGGCCAGAGAACGGACATGTCCAATGTTCTCTGGCCGATGCCATTAACTTCAATGAAGACCGGCAACTTCATTGAAGGTAATGGCCGGCACAAAAAGGGTCAGCTCGTGAATGCAGCGTGATGACATCATCACGCTGCATTCCAGAGCTCATCGGCACTCGTCTGTCCGCACCCAGTCGGTGGGTGTATGGCAGCCTTAACATTAATAACCAGCATTGAAAACCTTAAACATATAATGAAACAGATGGCGACAGGCATCTCAATAGACTTGAGTAAGGCAGAAAACACACCTCCGTCCACTTGGCACAGCTACACTTACAGCGTCGGTTTAGAGCCGATAATTAACTGGGCAGTGAGCAATGACTGCCTTCAGCCAAGAGAGACGCCATTTATGCAATTGTACAATGCTATTTTATGTAGCTGCCTAGAGGCAATTCTCAGGAGAAGGGAAACATTACACCTAATTTCATTAGCTTAGTTTTATCTATGTACATGGCCTTTTTTTTGCTTGGGAAAATAGCCGGAGAGTAACAAAGGTTATCAGGGCAGGGGGGAGCGAGTTTAAGTCTCTTTATTCGAGCTACTGTGTGAATTATTGAAAAGCAGAAGGGATTACTGGTATTTCTGTGTTCCAACATTTCATCTCCACTTCCAGGTTTAAATCAACAAGGCACGTTAACAGGCCTGTCACAAGTTGCAATATCTTTTATTAAATCAGCAGTACGTTTATGCACTGATAGCTTAACATACAGGCCAGGATCCAAGCAACCTTTTATTGGTGCCTAGGCTGTGAATTGATTTCCCCTGCTCTGGAAAGCTAAACAGCTTGGCATACTGGGGCAATATTCTTCAAAAGATTTATTCAGCAGACAAGATATGAGGTCCCATTGTTAACATAAAATGAGCAGACACATTCAGTAAGTTAAAGGGAACCTGGCCTTGTATAAAAGTATTTGCCTTGTGGTGCCTGTACACACCTACAATAGACGATAGTATACAGGTGATATTTTGTAGCACAGCTGCATTAGTGAGGACACGCACTGTTCGATTTTAAGTTAGCCATTTTTAAATCGATTTCGGCCAAACATAAAATCATGCCATGATTGGAGTTGATCATTTAAGTATCTGATGGGTTTTCTTGGTATAAATATTGATTTGTATGTGGTTATACTATGGAGCGTGTGCACAGGACTTTGGAAAAGATTTGGTCCGTTTTGATTTGATCACATTGTGTGTGCTGGCATTATCATTTGATGCTAGACAGTCAATATTTCAGACTCACAAGCCAATCAAATTGAAGAACGATCAAGCAAAAGTTGCTAGCTTTACTCATATCCTAAAATAGTGAATCCCTATAGAGTGAAATAGAAAAGTAGCACATCAAAGAAATCAATCATTTTAACCTGCGTGGGTACCGCAGTCCAAAGTGCAGATGTGTGCATGCTACAGCCCGTATCTGTCCCGTTTAGTCTTTTAGTCCGGCCCTTTGTCACCTTGATATCAAGATGCACTTGCTCCCCTCTGCTCAATAAGTGGCGATAATGCCTAGAGGATGATAGTTATAGTGTCTTTTTAAAGGCCGTTGCCTGCCCATGTCTGCAATAGAATGTTTAAGTTGACTATCCAAAGATTCTTTTTTATATATTTATTTGATATTTTTTCTTAATTTACAGTATGATACTTTATTTACAGTAACTACTTTTTTTAAGCAATATGGAGAATTTATCAATGCAATCTTATTGATTTCCTATGCCGATTTTGCTGCCGACCGGTGGGCGTGTGGGTATGACGATCGGGGTGCCCACATGGGGTGACAGATCGCTGGTCGCCCCACAGCTCGGCCGGCCAGAGAACGGACATGTCCGATTAATCTCTGTCCGATGCTGTTAGTGTCAGTGGAGACCAGCATTGCTGTCAGGCTCTGGAGAGCGGTGATGACGTCATCACTCTGCACTCTAGAGCTATTCTGGCTGGTCTATCGGCCCCCATCGGTACGTGTGTGGGGGCCTTTAGGCTAGGGTCACAGTGGGCGCTGTAATGTGAAGCACGCAGGCATTATTCTTATAGCAGCGAAGTCATATGTTCGTTACGACTGTTTGTTAATTGCGACATTTGAAGTCATTATTTTTTAATTTAAAAAAATAAAATTTTTATCCCATTAAAATTTAGTAGGATTCGGAGTCGGTCCATTTTTTGCGACTCCGACTCAGGGACCCAAAAAATGACTCCGACTCCACAGCCCTGTAGGAAACAGCAGGTGATGGTAGACCAGGGTGTCACATTTCAGTCCTTTGGTTACTTTAAAGGTTAATTTAGATCTGGGTCACTTTAAATTAAGTTCACACCCTGTGGCGACAAAGCACTCCTGGTTGATGACTTGGTATTGGTCATCTCAAAAGTTATGTCTCAACGCTATCTGTTAGTCCAACCATTTCAATTGCATAAAATCAAACCTTGTGGGGTTTATGAAAATAGATATCAGACATGGAACTGCAATGGAACTTTGTAAAATGTTTTACTTAAACCAAAAATTATAGCTAAAGCTTAAACATTTTGGCTTGTCACAGAAATATGGGGGGAAGCAATCTTCCAATAGGGGGGCAGTAACTTTGGTGACAACTGTCAAAGGGTTGTTTTCCCCCCAATCTTGAGATTTTCTGCTCTGACTTGCTTCACAGAAAATCTTTTACAGGACAGAAAACAAAGGTAAATCTCCCAATAGGACACATAATAAAAAAAGACCAATCCAAAATGAAAATTATTTTTACCTAAAAAAAAAGTTAGACATTTTCTTTGACAACTTATGCTTGCCTGGTATTTTAGATAACATGCGGAGGATCTGTTTGTACTTGTATCATGTTCACTTTCTTAAAACTTTAACTTTTACTGTGAAAGATAGAGCTGAGTCCTAACAATTCTATGTTGTGAAATTTCATGACAAAGCTTCTTATACCAAAGAGACCCTAAGAAGGGGTACTGGCAGAAAAGCCTATGGTTGTATCTAAAGATCATAAATAATAAAGGCTGATAGAAAACACACATCTTTTGTCCATGTATTGTAGTGAATATTACTTTGAACAACATATAGAAATAAGATTTTTTTTCTTGCACTTGGTTTCAACCTTTTTAAACCGCAATTGTGTATGTATTTGCGTTTACACAAAAACAAGTACACCTTCAAGGTAAAAATATATGTTTCCCTCTTCACAGTGAAATTAACAGAAGCCAATTAATTCTAGGGCCTGCTTCCCTCAGGACATCCTCTCCAACTGAGATAATATGATTCCACCTTAACAACAAGTCTGTAACATATGAAGCTGAACTAATTCCAATTCTGCCTGGGATTTGGAGGAGGCTCTCGCACGTTGTGAAGCTTGGCTCTCAAAGGACATCTTTCCATTGCTAATAAAGTGCTTCTTTCCTTTTTTTTTTGTTCTTCCTTCGTAGTTGAGTTTCTAAGAGAAAATGCAGCATCTTGATCTCAGAATTACTGACATCAGACCTCTATTTATTACCCTGTTCTTGTCTTTGTAAAAAAGAGATACTTTCCTTAATCAATGTGATAGCACCTAAATCAGCTCTGTGCTATTATTTTCTGCTGAAGCAGTTCAACGGCATAAATCTCGTAATACATTTCCCACTATCTGTGTACACTTATACACCCAAAGTTTCCAGCTAAGGTCTTGATTTAACTGTGCAAAGTCACAGCTATGATTTTTTTTATACATTTTATATATAAAAGTAAAAGAGGAAAAATTACCTCTTCTGCACATGATAAATCGCACTGGAAGAAAAGAGACACCCATAGTTTTAGTTAGGGATTTAAGGAAAAAGTATTATATAGAGATCCGCAGGTCACTCTGTATACAGGCACTGTAGATGTATGCAAATCTGCAATTACGAGGAGGGATGTGGAGAAAGCAGGGAGGTGATGAGAGTGGATCTCAGCTCACAGGGCAGAGAAACACTTGCTGTACTATGTCTCTGCTCCCCTTCCCTACTCCTAAATTCTGATATACAGCATGTATAGAGGCACTGTAGAAAAGTGTATATTGGCAATTAGAAGGGCTGGGAAGAGAGCAGAGAGGTGATGACAGTGGATCTCCGTTCACAGGGCAGAGAAACGATTGTTGTGCTGTGTCTCCACTCCCCTTCCCTTCTCCTAAATTCCAATGTACAGCATGTATAAAGGCACTGTAGAGAAGTGTATATTGGCAATTTGAAGGGTGGGGGAGAGAGCAGGGAGGTGATGACAGTGGATCTCAGCTCACAGAGTAGAGAAACACGCACTGCACTGTGTCTCCACACCCTCTCTTTCCTCCTAACTGCCAATATACACACTGATGTACAGTGCCTGTATATATGTTGTATGAAGGAGGAGAGAGGGTGTCTTCTCTATTTTCTGAGGTGAGCTTCTTTGTTATCACCTCCCTGCTCTCTCCTCATCTCTCCGATATACACACACTGAATTACAGTGCCTATATACATGCTATAAAGTGGTACTTAGGAGAAGATGAAATGAAAATGAAGAATGCCTTTCATTTTGAATTGTCCTCAAAATACAAACAGTATTCAGTTATGCAGAGGGAGGAGATCACTGCAGCTTGCCTCCATCTTGTGTAGAAGGACCCCTAAATGTCATATGGCCCGTGAGAAGTCAGTACACCAAGATTGTGTGCCCATGTTCCTGCAAATGACTAGACCACAATTGAGAAATACACAAAAACCAGACCAGTGGGTTAATATAAGTCTGAATACATACTAACAAAGTTCCCCCTGATGTCACCGTCATCTGTCCATCGCATGCCAACCTATATAATAAATTTGCCAGATGTAGAAAATAAATCTTTATCTGCTGTCACTCTGCTAACATGCCACTAGGTCCCTACTGAGAAAACCGCTATAGGCTGCAGTACTAATTCAAAACATATAACATATTTATCAGTATTTCGAGCCCCCCCATGATTTTTGCCCAGGGCAATATTTTAACGAACAGTAGAAAAAAGTTTACATAGTTTTTCTTACAGTATTGTTATTATGAATATTTCACAACCCTGTGGATTTAATAAGGGTTGAATGACAAATAAGCTCACATGCAGGTAGAAAATTCGACAAGGACCCTGAACAATCTACTGTACATTAACACAAAAAGATAAACAAAAGCATAGTCTTGAAGTGATTTTTAGGCATTTATACATTACTTAATAATAATTCAGAATAAGACTAGCATAACAACATGTGGAAAAGTGCAGTGAATACTTTCCAGATGTACTATATAGATACATATACACTGCTCAAAAAAATAAAGGGAACATAAAAATAAGATCTTCTAGATCTAAATGAATGAAATATTCTTATGAAATACTTTGTCCTTTACATAATCCCACAAAAATGATCAAAGGAAATCAAATGTATCAACCCATGGCCTGTCAGAAACCATGAGGGTGGTATGAGGGTCCAACGTCCACCATGCAGGACATTTGGCATTTTCCAGGATTGGCGCCCTGTGATCTTCACCAATGAAAGCAGATTCACACTAATCACATGTGACAGATGTGACAGAGGCTGGAGATGCTGTGGAAAACGTTCATCCTCCAGCATGACAGTGGTTCAGTGATGGTCCATGTAATCGCCAGAGGTAGCCTGACTGCATGAGGTAGAGGTAAAATCCTCAGATCTCTTGTGAAACCATATGCTGGTGCAGTTGGCCCTGGGTTCCTCCTAATGCAAGACGAAGGCATTTATGCTATGGACTGGCTGTGAGGAAGGTCGGCAGCCATGTTAGTTGTGTGAGGACTATGACAGCCATCTTGTTCAACCAAGGCCTGTGCATTTTCCTCAATTCAGATTTCCTAACAGTTTACATTTCATGTACACTTCTTGAGCATATGGCTGGTTGTAGATAACAAAGGTGACAAACTCCCCAGGTGGCCAAACCTCAAAGGGCAGTTTGTTTACACTATGGCCAGTCAGCCTGTGAATCTTCCTGCCTCATGGTAGGGGGCCATATCTACTGGTCAATTCCTGACATAACCCCAGACATCCAGGCTCCATGGGTTTCTCGAGAATTATGAACGGGCCACCCATCGCAGAGATACGTCAAATATGTTTCTGCGATCGGGGGGCCAAGACGAACAGAATCATGGTTGTTTGGTGCGGCTCAGGAATCCAGGAGACGAGATATTGCTAACTCCCCCCAGAAACCACATAACAGTACCGCATTTGGACTTTACGGGTAGCCAGAGCCTAGATGGTCACCTTGGTCCTAGTACCCTCTCCCTGGGACATCTAGAACCAGAGTTGTGGGCCACAATTGGGTTTAGGGTTTTGGCTGGCAGGATGAGGAGAGGGGCGTAAGACACCCCCCCCCCAAGGGTGGAGAGGTGAGGGGCCGGTTGCAGTTAAGAAGCTGGCCCAAGCAAGCACCCAGTGTCTTTTTTCCAAGGGGGTCACCTAGCGAGGTTTTGGACACTGACCAGAACCCAGCTGTTTTCACTACGCCCCATGTGTATTCAGCAAGGACTTCTGCATCTTACATTGGACTTCCAACCATCTATCATTGCAACTGATCCAACCAAAGGATTCTAAGCGGTAACTAACACTTGTTCTGCTTATCTCTGTACCATATCCCTTGTCATTGTAACCCCAGACCACTATATATATTTGTGTATGTATTGTGTTTTGTGTAGTGTGCCCTTAAGGCGATTAAATATACAATTTAATCTTGTGTTTGATCTGGTATCTCGATCACGAATCCCTACGTCCGTGTTTGGCCTAGAATAAGCTACCTTGGGTGAGCTTTCGCACCCTATATAACCCCTAGCGGACAGGGCTTGTATTAAACCCGAAGCTGGTGGCAGGTTTTTCCGGGACTGAGCTTGCGCTGTTTACTGGGTCAGTGAAAGGCTAGCTCAGCCGGTGAACCTCTCTGTGCAGGCATGACAGAGAGAGGCTGTGGAAAGCGGTACTAAGCTGACCTTGTGTACTCCCTTCAGGAGGGCGAAACGTCAGGCTCGGTAACCCAGTGACTCATACCTCGTCCAGCGGGCTCTACGTAACTTGCGTCAGGCCGGCCCGGGGTGGGGTATTCGTCACACTGGCCCAGACCGAATTCGGCACATCAGGGACATCATATGTCACTCCATCCACTAATTGCACGTTGCACCACAGACTGTACAGGAGTTGGGGGATGCTTTAGTCCAGGTGTGGGAGGAGATCTCTCAGGAGACCATCCGCCACCTCATCAGGAGCATGGCCAGGCGTTGTAGGTAGGTCATACAGGCACGTGGAGGCCACACACACTACTGAGCCTCATTTTGACTTGTTTTAAACTCCGTAGTGCTCTTGTGAGGACCAGATTTCTATACCAAAAGCACATCATAGACTTAAATTGAATTTTTATTTTAGGTTGTAGGCCTGTAACTTCCCAAAATATGTCCGTACAAGGGTCAAGTAGACATCTTTAATATAATAATGTTTGAAACAAACAATTATGTAAAAAAATTACAATTAAAGTATAATTTGAATGATAAAATCTCTTCTAATGATATATTTCAGTATGTATTTATATTTGTTTTCTGTTTATAATAAAAAAATTATTTAATTGTAAATGTGTTGAAAATCCACCCGCCTCCTGGTTTGATGTCCTTAGGTAGGTCCCACTGGGGGGTAGAGGGGGCCACTTCTTTACCTGTAAGCATCGGTGAAGCTTCACTGATGCTTCATTTAAGTACATTTTAGAGATCAAACCACAATCAATCTAGTTTCTATGCAGAAATCTCTATTTATTGCGAATTTAAAAATCCCGCCGTGATGTCATTACATTCGTGACACAGGGGAGAAGGGTATCGGCTTCCATCCAGGAAGCATCAGCCAGCTGATCAGGCCACCATGGACGCATGGAAAGGTGAGTAAGTGCCACGGGGTAGGGATCAGCGCTGAATGAGTCCACCCCGTCAAGTGCACTTTAAGCAAGTCAGCGCTTGACGAGCTAGATTCGTCACAAACGCTCGGGAGGATAAGGGCATTACATCAAAGATGGATCAGCCTGTAATGTTTTTTTCCATCTTAATTTTGAGTGTGACTCCAAATCCAGACCCTCCAGATTGATAAATTTGATTCCAGTCTTATTTTTGTGTCCCCTTTATTTTTTTGAGCAGTGAAGTTCTATGATATAAGTTCAAAAGTAATTACAAAGCATTATTTTCACAAAGTGGATGATCACTTCAGCACTCTGCCATGCTACGGGGTATGGTATGGGGGTGGTATGGGGTTGCCCTGTGTGGCTACCTCGTGTATCTTGCCCCTTTGGCAGAGTGCTGCAGTAATCTAGAGAATGGTGAAAGCCTGGTCTGCATTGATCAATCTCCTTCATTACCAATGAGTTTATGACATTTTCAGGATAACAGAATAAAACAAGTAAATACCCTAATGTGACTTTTTATGACTTAACTTATTCATGTTCTTAAACAATTAAATATATATGACATGGAAATCAATCACAGCATGACACAAGCATTACTCACGGTGTTGTATCATTTCATCATTGCCATGCAGAGTCACAAAGGAGATACCCTAGAACAGTCTGGACTTTTTCACGGTTGGTGGTTCTCCAATGAAACACCAGATTTAAATCAACCCAACTGGTGGTTGGAACCTTGAATATTTTAAAACTGCCAGTGCAGTGGGTCATTTATCAGTTAGTGACAGGATATAACATTTCAGCACTCACACAATTGCACACAATATGCTTCCAATAAAAAAGTTTTTTCAGGAATCTGTCAGCCACTGTATTGACTCCAGATGACTGCGTATCTCAAAGGTCCGAGCCACCCAAACTCATATTAGTTATGTTTTAATAACTCCAACGTGCACCTGGTTTCTATATATCTTAGGAACTCAAGTAATCAGATCTAAGTAGATCTATAAAGCTGCATTTCCAGGTCTGTTTGGCTAAAGCTTTTGTACATGGCTTCTTCTCTGAAATTTGGAGTTTTCCTTTATGTAATGAAAGTGGTTAATGAATACCTAAGACCAAGAGGTGAAGAAGAGCAAAACAAACAGACAATGAAACATATAATTGTCAGGCCACCATGCCTGACATCAGCTTCACACTCCCAAAGACAGGGGCACTGATAAATGGCCAATAAAAATTAATGATCCATGGTCAGGGGTATTGTTAGGTCTATGTTGGTGGCTTCATCTAACCCAGTGGTTCTCAACCTGTGGGTCAGAAAATGATTTTACAGGGGTTGCCAAGTTTACTGAATGCATCAGAGCAGCTGCTTACAAGTGATGCCCACAAGCGGGTGGGAAGTTAGGAGGGAGAGTAAATGCTCCCATACACATAATGAGCCGTGGATGATTTTGCTGCCAACAGATGTGTGTGCACGCTCGCGGCCGCCAGTCAGCTGCAAAATCGGCCGTGGGTCAAACCGGGTGTAAACATGGGGCGACAAGGACTTGACAACCTTGAATACACATTCTGGCCAGCCATATAAAATGAAGGGCTGAGGATCCGAACATCAACCCAGGCAATCATTTATAGAACCAATTGAGAAATGGCAGCTTAGATAAACTCGGTTGGGTCGTATTAAACTTTTACTGTAACTGGGGAATCTTTCTGTTTTCTACAAGGAATAAAGGCCTTGTGTCCACTGCTGCCTTTTCCCTGCTGTGGACGTGTATCCACAATGAGGAAAAAGATGCAGAGAGGACAGTTCCACTCTACGTGTTCAGAACGGTGCGGTGGGAGAGTGCCCTAAGCCATGGGCAAAGTGCCTGCAAGCAGCAGGGAATTTGCCCAGCAAATCTGCAGTGGACACATGGCCGAAGGACAGTAAGGTCCTGTACATGACCAAGTGATATTTTTCAAATTTAAACCTTAATCATCTTAAAACATCCTGTGTATAAAATTTCACAAAAACATTAAGGAACTGTCTGTCTTCATTGTGTTTCCGTCTGGAGTGTTCTATGTAAGGCTGGCTGGAGGTTTCTCCAAATAAAGGCAAGCGTTCACATCACACTACACTGAGCTCTTTTTGTACTTTTTGTACTTCAGAAAGAAGAATAACTTTCATTAGGTTTTCTTTCCTTTAAAGCTTTTCATTTGATTTGTTAAAATAACCCCCTTACATAAAAACTTTAGAGCAGTTGTTCCCAAATGTCCATCTTATGGAGGAAAAAATTCAACCTTTTGTGCATACAGCATTTTTTAACTTTCTTTCACATTGCTCCATTTTGGTACGAAGCACTTTATGGTTTTACTTCTTAATAAGCTCCCAAGTGTCTTCTACATCTCACAATTCTACATAATCTTGGCTGACCATCTAACCTGTACTTTACTGAACTCTTACTGCTTTTAAACTGTGCTTAGTAAGCTACTGTTTATGTTACAATTAAATTGAATGAACCGATCTATAGCTCTCAGAGGAAAACGTAGTCCACTAGAAATGGAGGTCTAACCTCACTTTAAAGTAGAACCCACATTTTCCTTTCATATAAAGGGAAGTCTGAGGCTGGCTGAAAAGCTACTTCGTTGTGGAAATGTTATATAATAATGTTACATTTCGGATCAGAAGTTATGGTCAACTTCCATACCTCAGCATCAGTCCTAAGCTGCTTGAAGTGGATGTAAACTGTAAAAAAAAAAAAGTATAAAAATGTATACTTACCTACATTGTGTCTTCATCCAGGGACAGCGACCCCTAAAAAATTAATTCTCGCCTTTCCTGGCTGCTCGCTACTGTGGCGCCATACCTGGAAAGTCTGGTCTCCAGGCTGCAAGATGAAGGAAAAAGACTCTTCAGATCTGAATTGGGTGGCGCTCCATACCCCTGCGTCACACGATTCAGATGTGGCTGGCTGCAGGTGCATGGGGACATGGGAAGGTAGACGTTAGAAGTGACGTCTAAAGCTAGGCACACACGGGTAGATTTG
>CM070032.1:48083973-48116324 GCA_036250615.1 Ptychadena robeensis | reverse complement strand
ATAATAGAAGGCAAAATCGGATGTGATAGGTCTGCTTTAACACTATGGAGTGTGTCCAGGGCCTCAGTCTCCTGTACAAAGCAGGGTACTTGATCTGCATTGTATGGGATAACATCAGTGCCAACATCAATGTCTCAAATCTACTTTGTGTGTAGGCTAAAACAGCACCAGCCAACCAGAGAAGTAAAAATGTGTGTGCTTCTTCATGAATGTGCATACTTTTGGATCTTTGCTATGAGAAGAAACATCATCATACATAGTGCTAAGCAAGCCAGGCAGTGAAGCTCCAGTGAAGGTAATCACATCCTTTAGCTAATACAAGCATTTAACCCTTGATGTGGGATGGGGCATTTACTGTAAGGACAAACATTTTCAAAGCTCAGCATTAAAGCTTCCAGGAGATATGACACATGTGATATAATGTATATTGTATTTGACTCAACAGACTACAAGCCCTTATGGTCAGAAAGGACCTGAAGCACTCCAGTAAAGAAGGGACTCCTCGAATATGACTCAAAGTGATTAAGAGAAAGGAACAGCTCTAGAGCTAGGGAACTAGTACTCTTAAGGATAGCTTTGCCATGGTTGCTGAACAAGTGTACTTTGATACTTGTCAACGGAGCTGTAAGAAATGTCAAGAGCACTTTAACAAAGCGATGTCTGCAATGTACAAGTGCTATCTACAGTCTAGGAATGTTATGTTATATATCACACATACAGATTAACAAGAAAAGTCCATTTACAATTAAATGATGTGAATTAAGCTTATTTGAATTATTGACAACTACTACACCAAGAAACAAACAAAAGGTATGCCACTAAAAGTGTACCCAGTGTTGCTCCAATACAACAGTGTGAATCCAGACTCTGATGTCAAATGTCTGTATTGTATTTATGAAAATGTCACAACGGCCATTTTGTGTGCAGGAATACACATTTGTCACCTTAGTATAAACACATTAAGATCAATAGTGGCAACTGGATGCTTATTTATCATGTACTAAGTTAGAACACTTGTCCAGGTTAACTGGTTTCCCTTCCAACCCAATAAGTGGGGCCATTAGAAGCTTGTTTAGGGCACGTACCCGCATAAATAATCTCCGCAAAGTACGATAAAACTTTCCAATGCTGTTTAAAAATACAAACAAATCTGTGATGAATTCCATGTGTTATAGAAATAATTTTTTAAAAGTGCGATAAAGGTGTCAACTGCTAATGTCAATGTCACTGGGAAATATGTAAATTGAGTTAAATGTATAAATTCAGGCCATCCCTACAATATCTACAAGGGTGGGAGGGAGGTCAGGCCATTAAACAGCTTAAACTCCACTAGACCCTCAGGTTGAATAATACACGCAGGACCTTAACACTTCTCTCCTGAAGTATTGGTGAAACTCTATTTATTGAGAAGTAACCACGCTTACCAATGGAATAAACAAAGACTATGACCTTGGTTGTCAACAAAACTGCAGAACATGGTCAACGCAGTACTAATATAATAACAACAGTACTTGAGCGCCACCGGGTTCTAGTATGTATGTACTCTGTATGTACATTTTTATATTACTTAAACAAATTGAACCACAAGTATTAACTCACCAGAGTGGAATATCTAAATGGAAACTGTGTGTGGATTGATGTGGCCTGCTGGTGTAGTTTGCAGATTTTTAGACATTCACAACATTCAGACATATTACGTTTAGAAATATTTGGTGCAGTCTATCACTAACAGTAACCCAGCAGTATTTGTTTTCCTGAATTACCACCATAATTTTTTTTTATAATCCTGCCATTCCTGTTAGTTGTCCACTCCCTCAATTGGATGACAATGCTGTATTAAGCCCCCCATACACCTTAAGATCGATCGATCCATACAATCTCTGTTAGGTGTACCAACAACTGTGTAGTATAGTGGCCTCTCTGATACAATACATAGTGATTGGAGGATTTAGAAAGCTCCTCATATTACATGGTTTTGGTAGAACAAAAGTTGTACAGAAATTGTATGGAAAGATTGTAAGGTGTATGGGGGCCTTAAGTAGTGTGCATACGCTGCATTTCTTTTCCTAGTTCTGTGCACATGCTCCATAGTACAATCGGATAGAAATTGATAGAAATACCTAAAAAAGCGTCAGATACTTAAATGATTAACTGAAATTTACCAACATGTCCCACCACTTTTCTATAAATTTTATGTTTGGTTTGGATCACTTTTGGTCAATTATTCAGCTAAAAAGGAATACATTTTTGAAACTATATATATATATATATATATATATATATTTTTTTTTTTAATAATCAAAATCGAACATAAAATTGAGCATTCATCGGACATGTTGGTAAATTTTAATTGTTTGTCCTAGAATCTGCCAGGTTTTTTTAGGTATTTAGTTTGATTTGTATGCGGTACTATGGAGCATGTGCACAGGGCTTAGGGCTTGTGTTGTAGCAGGTAGCATCTACATTCTGGGACTCCATTACATTAACTTGACACACAGCATGCAGGTGCATAACTGGTGCAATTTAAACTTGGTTCATCCAGTCTTAGAAGGAGAATCTTTGCTTTTCTTAACTTGCAGACGAGATAGGAAACCTTCATCAGGTACACGATGAGCAGTTTCCTTTAACCCCGCTAGCATCTGAGACGAGCCCAGCTCGTCCAGAGTTTGTTTTTGAAACAAACTCTGGTGGAGCTGAGATCTTCTAAACTTGGATATCTCCTGCGAGCCTGCAGCAATTCTCTATCACGCCAGACCTGAATTATCAGTGATTCTGAAGGGGTGGAGCCATACCATAGACCTCCATTATAATGGAGGGGCGTCGGTTTCCCAGCCAACAGGGGTGTGTAGAGGGGAGAAGGGAGAGAATACTGTGTACTCTGCTTCGATCGCACATACAGGCTGAGTGCTATGGAAGTTAAAGTTATAAAGGCAAGGCCAACATTTACCATACTTAAATACTGCATGTTGTAAAGCATGGCACAATATATAGGAAGATAAATAGGACAACAGGTTAGAGATAGCCTTTTTGATTGTAAATTTTAAATATGAAATAACACTGGCAATCAAATTTAATCAAATAAAATACATAAAAGAAGGCATACATCCTCTGTATTAGATATACTATACATTATATACTTTAGTGCGGACACTGTAGTTACATGCATGAGCATCATGTCAACCAATTTCAAACTATTACTTCTTTCCTTATTGCGTGTACAGCAAAGGCCAAAAACAATTGGATTCAGCTGCAGAAATCGAATCAGGGGTAATCAGCCATCGTAGCAAATCCTGGCCTATTGTATAATAAGCAGCCAGTGGTTACTACTGATTGTTAGCAGATACAAATCAAGCAGCTTTGGTTTTATATCCAGACTGTATAATATTTTACAAAGATCTAAGAAACAGATTGGAAAAACAAATCATAGTATTGTCTATTTTACAACATACTTTAATATATTTTACACTCAGCACTGTGTAGTGTGAGGTTTCGTTTAGCCATAATAGTCCTCCATTTTGTGTGTTCACTGCCAAACAATGTTTTCCATCACAGATTAAACAACAGGCAAGTCAATGTTCCTGTAGATAAAAATACATATCCTGTTCCAGGTGACAAAGTTCACCGGATCTATGCTGTTTATAGTATTTTTTTGACTAATCATTCTTCTAATTGGCTGTAGTGGTTAACATAGAAAAAACTTCCACCATGTATAAAGGAGACCAAAGTCCTAAAGCCTTGATTTGAATATCTAGGTACACTGGGTCAATCATCCTGATTAATGGTCTGTTAATATAAAAAAAGTTACAGGACCTACAACAAACGTCCGCCTCCTGAGCCAAGTAAACCTTTTTAATTTTTTTGGCATAGAGAGTTTTCCTGGACGGTAAATAGGTAAAAAGACTTGAGAATATAATGTTCTCAAGGACCTGGCATTACAACTAAGTGTGTTTCTGTTAACAGATGTAACGGTATCAACCGCCGCGACTCCTTTCTCCTCTCCCGTGACCTCCAAGCCAAGCTGGGGTTCCAAGCTTCTGGAGCACTCTTACAATAGCTAGTGGTATTATATCCGTTAACCTACACATGACCTAGGCTTCAAGTTGAGGGTAAGAAAGTAGAACTGCTTATTGGAAAGATTCGTGGGCTTTATATACACCTTCCATGCCGGAGTGACCTTCCCTGGGGACCTATGGAAACTGTGGGTGACATACACAACCAAGGCCCACTCCCCCCGGTCTCCCCGGCATCAGAGATAACTAGCTCATACCTTCAGTTGCCTAATACAATCAACAAAGACTATAACACCCCATTGTTTGTAAGCTCTTCAAGACAGTCCCACAAGGCCCCACCGTCTGAGAGAGGATTAGGCCGGAGACAGTCTGTACAACACCCATTTCTCCAGGTGTTACAACAGATAATTAAGGATGTTCCTTTCTCTTGGACCCCCTATGGAATAGACTAATCAGTCACAATGCATAGTGATGTGTCTCAGCATTTAAGTAAAGGTCGGGAAGTGCTACACCTATGGTCTGCCACATGTAATGCCATCTTAACACCCTTCCTGGGATAATGCCTTCCCTCTTAAGGTGGCATACACGGTTACATTTTCCGTTTGATTAAAAACATTTTAAAAGCAATTCCGTTTTAGTGATCCAATGGAACAGAAATTAATGGTGCAGTAATCGGACATGTCAATTGCGGTTGATCATACAAGTATCTGAGGTTTTTTTTTGGTATTTCGAAAGATTTGTATCTGATGGCATACACAGATCTAAGAAAATAATTGATCGGTTGTGAATTGATTACATAATGTTTTACAAATTATCATTTTAAAACAATAGATTATTAAGTTGATGGATCGGAAAATCGTGCCGTGTATGCCCAGCTTTAGGGTCTTAGTATTAGATAGATGAAGTGACAAGTCTGTATTTTACACATTCCATTGGACTACTGAATTAAGCCATGTGGATTCTACATTAACCCCTATATCACTGTGACAGCCACCAGCAACATTTACTAAATAATACATGGAAGCTACTGGTACATAGCCAGTGTTAAAGGAACCTTACAGCATAATATAAATACATGAAAACCCGTCAGCTTAAATAAACTAAACTGACAGTAGCAGACATCTATAGAAATGCTACATATATGAATGGAATAAAAAATGCTGCAGTTCAAAGGTTTCATGTATTCATGTATGCTGAGCTCAACACTTTTTAGTCTTTCTATGCAGAGATCATTGTCCTGTTGCATGACCCAATTGCAGACAAGCTTTCGGACAGGTTGCCTTACATCTGACTTTTGTATACAGGATTTTATAGATGACTCAATGACTACCCAGTGACCATTTGTGACTGAAAAGCAAGCCCAATCATCATTCCTCCACCACCCTTCTTGACAGTTGGTATGAGGTATTTGGGCTCATATGTACTTGGTCTTGATGTGATTTACAATATGGACAAATATCTCCACTTTGGCAGTGTTTGTACAAATTTGTTTGTGGTTTGTTCAGATGCTATGGTGCCTTGTTGTTTTTGTTAGAAAGAAGACAGACTTTCTTTTGGCAATCCCTACCAATAAGCCATATTTGTTTAATCTTCTTCAACTGACAACATCCAGACCGTTTAACAAGCTAACTGTAGCGCTAATGTTTTTTTGGGGGGGTTTTGTTTTTAAAGCAATGACTGAGCAATACATGGCCAGATCTTTAGGTGAAATAGCTGCTGGGATGTCCACTCTTAGGAAGCTGGAAAAGTTTTTCAAATGCTGTAGAATGATGTACTGCATATTCTATGGGGGAGCTCTTATAACCCTTTCTAGACTGATGGGCAGAAACAGTTGCCAATATCTTTCTGCCTTGTCAATGGGTTAGCATACACCTCAATCCCCACAGACCAGCAAACTTTCAAAATGTCTGCTTTAAGGGCCCATTCACACGCATTTTTTATAGACATGCGTTTCCGCATATATGCAGATACATATAAAACACACCACAACCCATAGTGTGAAATGGCCCCTTATAGAGATCATCCATAGGCTGCCAATTACCATTTATGTCATCATATGTGAAACATTACAGTTGAAAAAGTGTGTACTGTATAGCTGTATAGTGAACATGCAAATACACAAGTAGATTTGGTTCCTTATTCTTCTTCATAGCTGTAAAAATTTGAACTGTAACAAACAAGGCTCTTTACTGTTATTGTAAAATCCATACCATTATAAAACAAGTCTAACAAGTCTTCCTTGACTTTATATGCTGCCTAGGCCCAAGAAGCCAGGCCATATTTTAGACAAATACTTAAACCCTCCTCAGTAAAACATGCACCATTTACTTGTTGATATGGGAAAATCGTAGCGTAATAAATTGAAGCAGACTCCGTAACTGGCAGCTGATTTCACTCCTCATCCTATGGATACAGGCTAACCAAAACAAATTTACTGCCAGTAGTCAATGGGCCATGCATAAGAGAAACACTTTCTTTGGACACTTAGTAATCAGCAGTTAAATGGACTGATATTAAGAAAAAAATACAATAGTGCGTCCGTTAGGTCATAATGAAATTAATTAGCATGCAGTTTTTAAAGGATCCATCTGTCCTTTGCATCAGACGATTAATTTTTATAATCCTGATAGCCGTTTTCAGGCTCGCTTATAACGAAGTGCTCGGTCAATTGAGCGCTCAGCGCAGTTCTTCAGCAACCAATGGATAAATAAGCCATGCATATTAATCCGATTAGATGTGTCAGGATCTTGATCCTAACTCCCCTTCCTTTTAAAGTCATCTGACACTTCAGTCATCTGAATTCGTTAATAGACAGTGTCAGCTTTTCCTTTCCACAGGAATAATTAGATTAATTCAGCCTTGTCATGGATGTGAGCAATGCTCAGTATAAGTTTACATAGCAGCCAACTGTCTATGACTTCCAGGAAAGGTCTCCGTTTATCTGGTTAAGAAGTCTAATCCCTCTGGTATAAGATTACCTCCAGCAATATTGCTGAATTTTATGTTTAAAACTTGTATTGTGTATACACTTTGGGGTCATTTTATCTCCTTACTGTTTTTATTCATACATATATATGTGTATACAAGAAATCAGCTTAAAGCACACTTGTCATCTTAAATTAAACACTTACAAATCACCCTTTGGTACAAGCACTCTCCACTACCATAATTCAATCTACTGTCTGCCACTCATCAGTGCTGAAAACATTCCACAAAAATGTAAAATCTGTTGTGACTTTCTTGCCCCCATGGAACAGCACTTGAGCCTGTTGATTGGATGTTGAGATTACATATTTGACCTTGAAGACATACCTTGAGTGGTAGGATAGGGTGTATTACCAAGTTATTTCACTTGTACAACAATGTTGAAGTTTTCAATAAACATTAAGCAAGAAGGTAGGATCTATAACATTAAACTCTAAAGCTGGCCATACACCTTTAAATCTCTCATAAATCAGATTTCCTTTAGATCAACCAACAACTATGTAGTGCCGGGTCCTCTGCGATTGAACACAGGTAGACTTGATGGTTTAGAAAGTCCCTAATATTACATGGTTTTTGTAAAACAAAATTAGATCTAAAGGAAATTTGACAGAGAAATCTAAAGGTGTATGGGGTCCCTAATCAATGGAAAGTGTCCAATATTGAGTATATGTGCATAACATTTATGTATACCTTATCACTAAAATCTAATATAGGCTCTCCATGCTCCCAGGCATCAACTGTGATTCAACTAATGTTATTCTCAAGTGGAACTTTATTCGAGTACAACTATGTACACTGGACATCAAGCATAAGAAATGTGTTCCATAAAACCCCAAGAACCCTCCTATTAATTGTATATTCTATTCACACTACCTGTGTGTAAAGTTACCTGTGGAGCTTATTACTAACACTTCTGTTTTATACCTTGTAAACTGTTATACCCCAATAAAAATGTATTGTTTAACAATCTAATATAGGCAAGTATATCAACCTGGCATTTAGTAAGTAATTTTAAAGGTTACTAAAACAGCTTCATATAGATCCTGCCATGAGCATCCTTGTTGAACCAATTCCTATTAAAGGAGGTCTTTATGCTGTGTCTTCACATTGTCACCCAAGGTTCAGAAAGAGATGACAATGGGACCTAAACACAGACATATTCCACTGTCACCGTCAGACACCAGCAAAGCAGAACGTTTAAAACTTCCACTTTAGTGGTGGCTTCTCAATAAATTTAAGGCAAATCATTTATTTTGCATAACATTACTATAAAATACCTATATGTGTTATTTATTGAAAACATGTTTTACTTGTATGAAACCATTTGCCTATTACAAAAGAATGCTCTGTTTCCCGCTTTGTAGTACTGTACAACGTTAAGGAATTCTGATCTTATAATTGTACAAAACATCTTTGAACAAAAATGAAAAGTTGCATTAAAACAAACTCTAACCCATCATTGTGAAACAGGATAAACTCACTGAATTGCACTGGCGCTCACCCTACCTAAATGCCCCCTTTACCCACAGCTAAACTTCTATTGCATGGGTTCCTCTTTGGGTATCCATCCTGCCGCCTGTGTCTGGTACATACTTTCTGTTATTTGTGCAGTGGAGGAATGTTCTTTGGTTTCAGAACCAAGAAGAGACATTGCATCTCAACTAAAAGTTAATGTATAGCGCTGCGTAATATGTTGGCGTTATAAAAATGAAAGTTAATAATAATAACATTGGAGTTCTGACATCAGTGGACTTCCAGGATGGGCACAGAAGAGCTCTGGATTACTGGACCCCTGCACTATGGAATGGCACCAGCAGCAGACACAGGTTTGAGGAAGATCTATGTGGCTATATAAGTTTATAATTAGGTGTTCAAAGTAAAGTAATAATAAATAAAAATGTCATTCACTGAACCCAAAAAGTATTCCTTATTTCTGGATAGTGAGCAGAGCCATACGAATTATTTACATGTGTTTCTTGCTGGGACATACTATAGATACTGTCTGGAATAAATGCCTCGATAATTTTAAATTGAATCCGTAAAATAGCATCGCTAGCCCCTGGAATCATTAGCAGTCTTCCACATACTTAACTGAAATGAGGAGAAAAGCCCTAGATTTAGGGTTTGTGATGGAAATAATGCATGAAAATAATGTCTGTTTAAAGAAAGCAATATTGTGCTTTACAGGTTAGTGGGTCAAACACTTAATGAATACAAGACACAGAGGCATCCCAGAATGTACACTAATTGGGTGACCTATGTGATGGTATGATAATGCTGTTTAAGTTTGGGTAAACAATGTCATCTTGAATACATTGTTAGGTGTTGTACAGCTTCTTCCCTATAAACCACATTAGGATTTCTACCGGAAAAAAATCAGCATCAGGCAAATGAGCTGATCATTGTGTTTTCATATTTGATGAATACCTGACCTAGATACCCTGAGGAACAAACTGCGACACTTTATTGTGCAAAAGTAACAAAAAGAATATCTCCTCTTTAGAGAAAGCACAGAGCTGCTGGAAGAAACTGAAGAATCGGCAATAATAACTAATTCAGAGCACAGAACTTTTCACACAATTGGCACACGATTTGCAGTTTAGTTAGAACACTCGTGACTATAAGAAGCCAAACTATAAAAACGCATATGTACCATGAATAGAGAAAAAAGGCAGCAGATTCATCAAGGAATATTGGAGCAATCACAAACACAAAACTCTCTGCGAAATGCTTCTCCAAAACTCATATCACTGGAAATACCAGTCCCTAGAATAAGGGAAACAACTGGTAGTCATTCCTCAGGACATAGCAAAACCATTTGTGTTGTCAGTAAGCGTGGCATTTTCCTGTTCAGTTAATGCTTTTAACCCCTACAAAGGTAATCTTTTCTTTGGAACTTTTGTTTCCCCAATAAATACAGACAGGAGCCTTAAAAATATAAAGATCGTGTGGATTAAACGTCATTAACAGAACCCCACCCCTCCTTCTAGAGCCCAGGTGCCCAACCTGCAGCCCTTTGGGCATTCTTCAGTGGCCCCCCTCAGTCCTCCACTTACGACCCCCAAAACTCAACTGTTAATGGATGGGGCATTGGAACTCACCTATCTGCTAATCCCCTGCTGATGCATCTTCTCCTGGGATCTTCTTACAGCAGAAAGAGGAGAAGAGAAACATTGGATCAAAGGTTATGTGCCCCATGATTTTGATGATATCTTTGAGGCACATGACCTTTGATGATATATAGGACACAAATTGTGCATTACCAAACTAAAGTTTTACTTAAAATGAAAAATAATGTCTTCTAGCTATGGCTGCTGTCCTTTGCCATTACTGACTTACCAAGTCAGTATAGATTGAAAATGTTATGCAGAGTGCCCCAATTTTGAAATTGATACTGAGCATGACTTACATTTCCTTATTAGATATTGTTGTGTGCAGTTGTTGTGTAAATCGCCTGACACTCGCGATTTTGATTTGCCTACGTAATTGCTGTCAATCGCCTACACTATTTTGAATGGGATTGTCCCCATTGATAAGATCGCATGTTTGGAATGAATGGCTCTGTACCATAAGGCTATATCTGAAACGTACACCAGCAGTTCTGGATGTATATCTGGCTGATGGGGAGTAAAGGAATAGTTTCCATAGCTCCACCAACTGTCTGAAATTTAACTTTTGGAATTTGTATTGGGGCATGTAAATAGCTTCTGTTTTAAGAAGACTTGACTGTGATTCTCTCTTTCTGAAAGCCAAGGATCAAACATTTTTGTTTAGGTTTGTTTGAAAAACCAGGTTTATTACAGCACACCCCTACTTCCCTACGACATCTACCTAAATGAACTTGCTCAGTGTTCTGTGTGTTAAGTTAAGTGCATTCTTTCTTTACCCGCAACCGAGGAGAACAGGAGAAATATATTTATGCATCACAAAAAGCTTTTCTTGGAGATAAACTCTCCTCCTAGGTCAAACTGTAGAGTGAGACAAAGGGTTTCGCGAATACTTTGGGAAAAAGTAAGAATGAAGATTAATGTACAGAGTGAGACATAATAGAAATAGCTCTGGCACCATTCTCTTACATAAGGAGTATTATGAATTAGTACATATTACAAAAAAAATGTGGGATTTGTCTGTTAACGTTTCACAATAAATGCAGAAAAATCAAGCCACAAATCCACAATTTTCCCAATAAAATCTTCATTTTGCCAATTGTAATTGTAATATAATTAGATATTGTAAATGAAATGCCAGAAACCTAAATGTTGTTTCTGATACAGCTCTGTTCTGATCAGTAAATTATGAACAAGACACCAACTACAATGAAATGCAGTATACATACATATTACTACATGACAGTATGTATAGTATCTTATATTGAGCATTGATAGTCTTATTAGTGTAGGTATGTCATAGTATTAATGTCTATTCATATTTGTACTGATAACCTAATATACTCTCATGGTTTCTCCTTACCAACCTCCATCTAGAAGAGTTTAGGCTACCATACACGTTTCAATATCCCTACAATAGTTGTCAGATTTGATCGTAATTTATGATCGATATTGGTTCGATCAATCAAAGTACGATCAAACTACCTACCACATGGATAAACCGATATCTGATCTATGTATGTTCCATCGATCAAAAGCATAATCGAAGGAATTCAATCGTAAACACGCCAATATGTCTGCCACCAGATGTAAAGGTATGCTCATTATTTAAATTGAACCAAAATTGGTCGAGCACAACAAAATTACATTCGATGTGATCGATCAAAATTTTCCAACATGTCCGACCACTTTTCAATCGAACTTTTGGTCACTTTCGATAGGTCTAAGTTGATCGAAGCGGACAGGCATTGTTTTTGGTCGATCCACTTCAAAATCGATCGGTTTGGGTCAATCAAACAGGAAAATCGGAATGTGTATGGGGGCCTTAAGGTACCTAGTACCATTATTCTCAGGGGTTCTTGCATTATACAAAGCATATAATAAATGCTGATCTCTAGCCTGATCTTTTTGGGTCAAGTTAAAAAGTGTTGATATCATTGGATTGAAATGAGATACAAGCAAGCAGCTTTATCCTAATGAAAGGTGGTGGAAACAAAGATCATTCATTAGCTTAGGGCACAACCTCCTTATCCTTCTGCCAATATGTCATGGAGCAATAAATGAGAATAGATTGATAAATCCTTTCTGTTCCAGACTGGTGACTTAGCAGTGAAAAAGGTTAACAACGCTTCACATTAAGTATATATTGCTCACATTTACTAAAATCTTCTAATTTAAATAGGTATTGGGGGTACTAGTTATTAAAAAAAATGAGTGCCTGAAAGTTACCAGTAACCAATACCTTTGGAGCTTTGCAGAGGATTCATTTTAATGAATAGAAAGCTTCTAATTAGTGTAAAGTTTTGCATGATTGATCTTAGATTCTTGTGTGATTTCAATATCGATGGTCAGTCTAGCATCGAGTGATATACTATCACAGTGTGATTGATTTAACCATTATCTATTCCAGTGGTGGCCAACTAAGTTGATATGGAGGGCCAGAACATTTTCAACCTAAAAATTACAGCATGCATAGCTAGCAGACATTTTAAAATTTTAAATAACAAAACTTGTTTAAAAATGATACTTGAAGCATTAGGGAACACTGTAGTATGGTAATGCACATGTTGTGTCATATATCTCATCAAAGCCTCTGATGATATCTATGGGGCACATAACCTTTGATTCAATGGTTATATGGCCCAATTCTCACAGTCACCCCCTGTTCATTGGTGGAATAGTGGGAGCATAGACACTTCCTAGACACTCTATGAAGTTCCCAGGTGAAGACCTGTCAGCAGGGGATTGGACACAGGCAAGTTTTGCAATAATAGTAAGGTTTCGGGGGGCCGCAAGTAAAGGACTGTGGGGGGGGGGGCTGCCGAAGAACAACCAAAGGGCCGCAGGTTGGGCACCTGGGATCTATTCCTTTACTTAGATCTGTGCATTTGCTCCATAGTATCATCGGATACACATCGATCGAAAATCCCCAGATACTTGTACGACCTACTAAAATTTTCCAACATATACAATCGCGTTTCGATTGATTTTTTGCTCCATCACTTTTGGTGGATTGTACCAGTTGTGCAGGAGTTGATTTTCATACAATCGACTTAAATTTTATGTTTTAAGTTGATCGAATGGAAATATCGAACCGTGTATGAACAACTTAAAGGAGGATTTGCATTAAGGAGATGATTCTTATCACAATATTTGCCTATTATAGGTAAGGATGGATAACATATGACTTGGAGTTATAATTTTTGGCTAGCACCATAGGTTGTACATGTCTGATGCCATTCCTGCTCTTATGCTTATGATTCTCTGTCATACAAAAAACAACCCCTCTAAAGTTACAGAAATTTCAGGTTGCACATAAACCAACAAAATGCTTAAAACAAGGTTTTAAATAACCAAATACAATTGCTCAATAAAACAGTGCACGGGGGAGAAATAGTGAAAATTGTAATAAAGCAAAATGAGTAAATTTGATTACATAGGAAGCAATAACAGCGTCGCACCTTGTTTATGGGCGCATTGTAGAACACTTATACCCATATGCCTTCAACTGTGAGTTAATATTTTCAGATTTTCTGTAATGAATTGCTTAGTGCAGTATCCCGTTCTAACACGCTTGTCCTAGAGGGCCTACATCAAGATGAATACCTAATTAAATATTCTTCAACAGCCTATAAAATACAATTCAAAGTGTGTAACAACGCTGACAATCATTGCTGTGCTTTATGGATGGCAATGTAAACTAGATTAAAGTGAAACCTGATGAATGAGTTGGCCTCCAGCGAAAGAAAGGTTGTAGCATTCTCCATTGTATATAACATAGAGGGGTAAGAGAGATTAGAAAGAAAGCCAAGCAGATAAGGAAATCAATAGGAGGAAAAGGAAAAATAAAAAAAAACATCAAGTGAACACTGGCTAAAGGTGTCCACAGTTACTAGATGGAGATCTTTAGGACACAATCCAAGCACTGACATAAAAAAGAAACAAGCTTGGCCTCCTAACCTACAATGCAGAACAAATATCCATGATACCGTCACTGACAATGCAGAACAGTTGGCTCTCAGACCAAACCTTCCATTGTTGCCATCAGGCTTTTGATTAAATGGAGGTATCCCAAGGTTTTCTGTTGTGGTAAATATTTCAAATTCTGCCGACATTTTCAAAGACATGCTTGTGTCAGTCTCACATCCAGTTTTCTAAAAGTTATAGAAGTTCAGGCAGAGATAAAGAGAACTGGAGGCCCCACAGCACACTCCAAACATTACAATGAAACTAGGAATACCAAATGGCAATAATAGGAAAATCCAATGTATTTCTTTAATCCATAACTTAGCGGGTGATCATAATGCTAGCAGAGTATTTCCCAATATGTTATCAGTTCCCCATGAGGCATCATCTAATAAAAAGAATCTAAAAGGTTCTGTTCATTTTTATAAATGTCATGGTATTTTTAGATCTCTGGTAACTCTGGTAAGCCCCCCATACACCTTAAGATCGATCCATATAATTTCCATTAGATCTACTAACAACTGTGTAGTATAGTGGCCTCCCTGATAGAATACACAGTGATTGGAAGGGTTAGAAATATCCTCATATTACATGATTTTGGTAGAAGAAAATTTTATTGTACAGAAATTGTATGGAAAGATTGTAAGGTGTATGGGGGCCTGTATGTATATACATGTACTTTATGTGGTCAACCTGTGTTTGGTCTCTAGGTTGCTGGCCAATACCTGTGATATTTCAGGTTACCATAGGTAAATTAGTAGGAATGGAGGAACCTCTCTTTTTTTCTCTTGATGTGGTTGGCTTGGACGTAGTGGCCATCAATAATAAATCTATGCATTAAAATGTTGGTTATAGATACATATACCTATATATGTTATATTTATTTATATATAAAAAAGATATTTTTCAAAACATCTAACCACAACATTATTAGATTTACCAAAAATTCATCATTACATGAATGGCACAAGTGCCGATAATAGGGGAGAATGCAAAAAAAAAAAGAAGAATTTAAGAAGGTCCCACTAAGCCCCTCTGCTCTCTCTGTCTTGTCCCATGGCTCACCCAGAACACAGCGCTGTGATCGATGGGTAAATCTCAAATGCCGGCGGCGCATTAAAAGAAATAAGATGTGTTTTCCCATAGAAAACCATTATAAACGCCCCTAGTGGCTACTTGCGATATTGCACCCTGTTTACCCCCCGGAAGCTAGGGAACAGCAGGTAAGTATATGTTTTTAGGATTGTGGAGCACGACACCACCATCATACCAGCTCAGAGGTCAAAGTCAAACAATAATTTTAAATATATATTTTTTAAGATTTTGAGGATACATCCGCTTTAAGACTAGTCTAGAAATCATTAAACAGTACACAGATAAAAACCGTAAAATGTTGATGGAGTAAAGATGTAGAAAAATTGACCACTAATAGACCACATTGCTTTCTCTAAACCATGTCTAAATATAAATAGAGAAGATGGAGTGAAAATGACCAGATTAGCCTCGTGTATAGAATTGTCAGTGGTAGGCAATATCTAGCTCACAGCATAGGAAAAAAACGTCCTGCCTGCCAGCAGACTGATTAAACATGGTCATATTCAAAGCCGCGGCACATCAGTTGCTGCCTGGGATGTCTGAAAATAAAAGTAATGCAGTGTAGATTGAGGAGCTCGAAATATCCGTCGTCTAGAAGTAGCTGCAAGGCTAGAACACACAGCCACATTATATACGACATTGGGAATGATGAGTCCATATCCAGAAAACCTGACATGTGACCCTGGTAGTTTAGGCAAAGATCATTGCATAATGCAGGTAATCAGGTGCAAAGTATAAACATGGCTAGCAGGCAATGGCATCTTATGAAGAAGCCCAAAGAGATGTAGCCAATAGATAAGGAAACAAGACAATTGATGTGTTTTTTTATTAAGAAACTTATTTCCACTAGTGCACAATGGTGTGGTGCACCAATGCAAACTGTAAAGAGAAAAAATTCATTTAAATTGTGATTCTAGTCAAAAAATACACAATACATACCATATATATCGCAATATGATACACACTTGACCATAAGATGCACCAAGATTTTGGTGAGGAAAAAAGATTGTGAACTAAATTCACAATTTCGCAATGTGAGTAGCAGCTTCTGTCCGCTCACATACAGAGGTGTGTTAGCTTCCCCACTGCGGGGAATGCGAAGACGCGATCATTTGCGGCTGTATTCGTCTGCGGGTGGTCTCACATTCACAGTATAAGACGCACTCATTTTGCCCTGATTATGGAGGGAAAACAATGGGTCTTGTAAGGTGAAAAATACAATAATTCATGGAAAACCACAAACAACCAAAACCCGATTATGCATAAAGGGGTCACTGTCAGCATACCTTCACAGTACATCATTACATCTAAAGAAAAGTTTTCTATCATTACTCCTTTATACCTCAAACAATTGGTAAATAAAGCCTCTACCTTTGCTAGATATCTTAGGCTATGTTTCGGCTCGCGATCGGTCACATGCGTTTGCGCCCATTGACATGAATGGATGCGTAAGAAAATTGCATTCTAATTCATTGAGACGCAAATTTTTTACGTATCTTTAGATTTCTCTGTCAGATTTCCTTTAGATCTCCCTTTGTTTTACCAAAACCATGTAATATGAGGGACTTTCTAAACCATCGAGTCTACCTGTGTTCAATCGCAGAGGACCCGGCACTACATAGTTGGTGGTAGATCTCAAGGATATCTGACAGAGAGATCTACTAGATTGTAAGCCCGTCTGGGCAGGGTCCTCTACTCCGCCTGTGTCATACCTGTACCTGTGTGTTATTGTGTGTTTGTATCTCTAATGTATTGTACAGCGCTGCGTAATATGTTGGCGCTATATAAATAAATGATAATAATAATAATAATCTAAAGGTGTATGGCCAGCTTAAGTGTTTGGATTGTATCCTAGAGACCATAGTTTGCTGCAATAGAATTTTTTATCTTCACCATCAAAGGATTCTTAAGGCTGCCATACACATGCCGATAAGCGGCCGATTTTTAATCTGACCGACGGGCGTGCGCGCTCACGCGGTCGGTCAGGTTAAAAATCGGCCGCTAATCGGCATGTGCCCACATGGGGCGACAGATCCCTGTCGCCCCACTTCTCGGCCGGCCAGAGAACGGACATGTCCGTTCTTCTCTGGCCGATGGGAGCCAATGAAAGCCGCTGCCATAAGCTGCAATGAAGCGGCGTCTTCATCGCAGCTTATGGCCGGCACACAAAGGGTGCCCAGCCGATTGAAGGGGCCCCAGAATGCAATGGGAGGATAACGTGATGACGTCATCACATTAGCCTCCCAGAAAGATATCGGAGGAAGATATCGGATGAGGTCTGTATGTGTATGCCCAGCATTCATTTTTAAACATACGGTACTTTCTTTTTTTTTTTAATCCTGTCCTAACTACGAGGACTTCGGACACCTATGCCAGGGCTGCTTATGGTCCGGCCCCTATGTCACATTAAAAAACCCATTTTGGCCCACAAGTCAAAAAGTTTGACCACCCCTGGCTTAGTGTAACAGCCAAGGAACAATCTATTACATAGTTTTTGCAGTTGAGGTCTCCTATAATGATAAAAGTAGTTGAACTTATTCAGCAGAACAGGTTAAAGAGCAGACATAATGTGTGGAAGTGTAGCAATCCATCACAACCAATAAGAAGTGGCCTCTCATATGACAGCGGTAATCTATACTATGGTTACTATGAGATTTTACACATCATTACTAGGCCTTGCATTGCTTCCAGTGAGTCAGGATTTGTTTGTGAAAATGACAACACTTCATTCAAGTCCCAGCAAACACCTCATTGTGAATGTGACCTAAATAAGACGCATTGCTTTGAAACGGGCAAGCTGTTTAGCTGAGGGCAGCTGGAAAATCACGGCCAATACAGCGTGGTGCCGCTTCAAGGCCGCACCATGCAAAAGTGGGATAAAAAGCCAAGACAGCTGTCAAAAAAGAGCTAAACCTACATGCTGCGGACTGTATTATTACCATGCAATGACCAGTTTTGAGTCATTTACATAAGCATCTTGGATGGAATTGGTACTCGGTAAATAATTCAGTGCTTTTACTGAATCTGCAGCCGAGGCGTTCGCTTCCTGAACATTAAGCCGAGCATTTTGCAGCCAGCACCTTATATCAGCCTGCTGCTGTACAGCAGATTTACATTAGAGTCAGGGCTGCTTATGAAAATGAGCTGTCTCCATATATCAACTATGCTCTCATACACGATAAATTCCTCAGCAATTTATGACTTTGTTTGAAAGTCACAATAAAACTTACAAATAATCAACACAGTTGACGGCCTGTTTTTCTTGTTCATTTTATTTGTCATTAAAGCTCAACTCTAGACTTACTTTTTTATTATAAACAGTTGTATTTGCTCCTCTGCTGCAGTAATTGCCTGCTATGATTTTACTACACTGAAAGCTTCTCACTGTGTGCATAAGAAGCTGAAGTCAGGTAGAGGCTAGAGATGGTTGAATGTTTCGAATTGCTGACTTTGTTAGCTGATTGCAAAGCCCCTGAACATGGTATCATCTTAAAATTGCTGGAGATATAGAGAAGGGTTGTGGGAACATGGAAAATTTTTTTTGTTCTAGCACGTGTAGTTTTTGCATAAATAAATCAAATTTAAAGTAGAAATTTAGACTTTTTAATTTTGACTTGACTTTGAACTTAATATATGCAAAAACTATTTGTGTTAGAGCAATACTTTATTTTGTAGTATACCCCCAACACTTCTCTACATCTCCAGCAAGTTTGGTGATGATACCATGTTCAGGGGCTTTGCAATTAACTTGAAATGGTTGAATTTTTTTTTAAAATTAGACCATCTCTAGTAGAGGCAACATCATTACCTTGCTAATGGATGACTGGCATCTTCCAGACTAGGGTTGTCCAACTCCAATGCAATGGCTGCATACAGGCCAGGATCTAGTATAATGCTTCCATTATTGACTGGTGTAGACAACCCCAATCACGTCCTGCCTTTCTGTTCTAGGGGAATCAAATATTCATTTGATTTGACTTCTTCCAATTATAGAGGCTCAGTATCAGAAGTGCGCTCTACAACGAACATAGTCTCAAGAAAAATGGGATTGTGGCATGTACCACAAGAGTTTAAAATGCAGTGAGGGCAACCTCGAGTGTTCTGTGACACAGGGAACTTAGAAGTCTATAATATTTTGAAAAACATTTTTTGGGGTGTTTTAGGGCACTCGAGGTTACCATCCATTTGCAGGGGTTATCTCATTTTAAAAGGAATATAAGAATAAAGCCATATTTTTTAAGGGAAAAGAACATTTTGTTCTAGCCACTGATTACTCCTTAAAGCACATAGGTCACTCCACAGTATCAGCTGATGCATGCTGTGCCCATGGTGTCCAAAGGGGGTCTTTGGCGTGTTATGCCTATGTTGAAATTAAGAAATACTAATCTTTTATTGGAAAGGTTAAGCCAGCATCCCAAAACAACAATACATTTAGGTCATTCCAAGGGGGTGAATAAACAACTCACCAACTTAGAATGAAACATTCCCTGTAGAGAACTAAGGGCAAGGAGACTTTAAAGGCTTTAAGAGGTTTTGATGTATCACACCTTGACCAGCCTACTCTACCCAGGAGTGTGTGGGAGACCAGTCTGCAGCCACACATCAAATACCTAGAGATGCACCTGCACTTCTAAGTAAAGCCCTCTTTTGGAGCCTACTGCTTACTCTTGAACAGATTATCTGGATGCTGCTGGTGCTGTATGTGCTCCCCGTTCCCTTGTGGCACTTTTTGACCCGCGTGGTCATCGCTGGGTGCCCCCCATGCTTCGCGTTTCTATTAAGTGGGCTATAATTTGGTTCCGTTAAATTGTTTTCTTGAACCCCCTGAAGAAGTCTACAAAAACTAAATGTATGTTGAGGTTACATCTTCTCTCTCATCTGTGGACACCTATGTTTGTTCTTGTAATTGTTATCAAACCTGGGATGCATTGTATGCTTATTGGGCTGTGTACCCGATATTGTTATTATCATGTATGTGTGTAATAAAATACCGCAATAATGTGTTACTGATTTGCAATCCAGTGTGATACATCAAAACCTCTTGAAACCTTTAAAGTCCCCTTGCCCTTAGTTCTCTAGGGGTAATGTTTCGTTCTAATTTGGTGACTTGTTTATTCACCCCCTTGGAATGACCTAAATTTATATACGACCACGTTTATCTTAACATGGCCAATTTAACCCTATGGGCAATTTGTTAACTGGTCATGTCTGCCACATGTCAAAATCCAAGTGTTTAACAAGAGGATAATTTAACACAATGGAGACTAGGCCTAAAGTGTCACACTAGGACACATACTGTATATCATATAAAAAAGTACCTGTTGGGAAATGCAGGAGATGGATGATACTACCTACTGGCACTGTTGCCGTCTCTGGCTTTATATTCTAAATAACAGACCAGAAACATAGTACAACTGAAATCAACAAATATGACGATTTTTCTATGTTGAGGCAAAGAGGACTGAAAGCTCTGTTACTTTATAGAAGAACAAAGTATTTTACAAAAGGTATGCAGCCCAAATGCCAGCTTTGGGTAATTTGGGCTGCTGATCCAGCTAGGGCTAGAAGGGACCT
The DNA here is from genome assembly GCA_036250615.1 of Ptychadena robeensis. Lineage (NCBI taxonomy): Eukaryota > Metazoa > Chordata > Amphibia > Anura > Ptychadenidae > Ptychadena > Ptychadena robeensis. The sequence continues at coordinate 48,095,587 of CM070032.1, read as the reverse complement.
TATAGACAAATACTTTCTTACATACAGAGGCACAAGTCGATGACTCCTGAGGGAAGTCGACAAGTTGTGTGTAATTTTCCGCTCTCTGTATGTGCACTTCTATACTTCTGTTTCTGGGTTACGCTGACACAGGTTCCTTCATCATTTATTATAATCACTTCATAAAAATGTAAACACAAGACAAGAGATAAAGCAGCAGATGCAGTAGGTGACAGACACACATAACAAGTATTAAAATACCTCACTCTGGACCATGCAAACTGCTTGGTGACCTGCACAATCTGCAAGTCTGTGTTGAAGTACTTCCATTATGCGGGTCATATGAAATGGCATCTGCAAGCTAACATGGGTGATGTCATCAAGTTATGTTTATTTTATAATGACAATGTGCTCGTTTGTGAACCACAGTGTATAGTGTTGTCTCATTCTGTGTGTCCTGGCTGCCGCGGTTTAAGCTGTACCTTCTTTCAGTGTTGCACTTAAATTTACCACAAAATTCAATAAATCAGTTTTGTTTTATTGTCGTGTTGACTGTTACATTGAACTTGTAAAAGGTGTTTATTTTTCACTTGTGTTCCTCCGCAGCTTCTGTGATTATGTTGACTCGACTTTTACTTTAATCTGAAGTCATTAATGCTTTATTACTTATACACTATATTTGTTGACATGATGTCTGTGTTGTAGTTCTTTACTAGCAAGTATATTCAGGTAATACATAATGCTTGGCCTTCAACATTGTTAGCTGTACCTTGTAGGCTGTGAAAGTTCAGAGTAGTTTATTGTAACCTGAAAATATGTTTTTTTTTATATGTTTTTATCTAACGAAATAGTCCAATGTTTGTAATAAAGACTTTTTATGACTAAAATAATGACGACTTTTTGACCACAATTTTGCTGGTATACCCTTGCAGGATTAACCCATCAGAGCCTGTTGTTGCTCTGACTAGTTATTTTTCAGATTTAGTTTATTAGGGGAGGCAACTACCTAACTATGACACCTACACCCTAAATCTTAGCATGGTTTTGTAGTTTTCTGAGCTGTTAGAACTAACTCTGAACACTTGCACAGCTACCTTAATAAGGAATAAAGAAATCTGTCAGATTTACTGAATCTCATCCCTGAGGTGAATCATGAATTTTTCATTCATCTAAATATGTGCTATCAAATTATCAGATCTGTTCACAACTACACAGTTCACGGCTTCGGGTAATTAAGATTTATGAAGTGTATGCCTTTTTGTAGTTTGGACAGATTTGTAGCATAAATCAGATACAAATCTCTAATTGTGAGAAAATAGGCTATTTGCTATATACAACCAGTGTTTTCTTAGTTCCCATATAGTAGACTTTGCCTAGTGCATGGACCAAGGGTTACAGTATGCAGCACCATATTGAAGACCCAAGATCTTGCCCTCAATGTCCAATATAAATGATTAATATATTGTTTCCTAAATCTTTGACAATACACAATGTGCGTCTTTACAGAAGCGCGCTTGGGCTGAATTCTTTTTAACCATTTTTAACAATTCTCATACAAAGCAACTCTTTTATATGGCACATCAAATGCAGGACCTTTCTCCTTCTGAACCAAATACTACTGGTGATAATGTACCAAACAATACAGAATTCTTTTTTCCAGGGCTTCTTTGAACTATTTGGCAGCTTCCAAAAGACATTAAACATTTAAACATGGAGTTATACAAAAACAGGCCGCTATTATCTACAACTTAGAGGTTGAGCCGCACATCCTGAAAGGTAACCAGGCGGACAACGACTCTTTTCTGCATTTTATTATCCTAATTATTTCATTGGCTCCCTGGCAGCATTTAGTACACCGTATTTAACCAACGACATTGTTACTAGAGTCTTCGTGAGAATGGCTAGTTTATGAGTGCCCATATTTCTGGTTTGCATACCTCTCATGCCTACCTAGCAGACCATAGCAGCCTGTAGCACTAATCTCCGTTCCATGGACATAAACTTTATTCTTATTTGCGTCCGTCATCGTTATTGTCCTGTGGTTTTACGGATTATTGAGCAGCTTTTTATTTGCAACATTTGTTTTGTAGTGAAATCATATAGGCCTATTACTCCAAACTCTGGAGTACATCATTGTTCTACACAGGGTTGATACATCATATTCATTATAGTAGGAGACAGTGAGATGGCATGGACAGTGTTCAGAGAAAACATAGTATAAGGAATCACATCTATAACATGTATATAGTGATGTCATTGGCAGATTATCCCTCGATAGATGTGGGACCAGCTGACGTCATCACGCTGCAGCCGGGCCCCTCAGAGGATCGGCCAGCACACAAAGGGTGCTTGCCATTACTTTTGATGGGGATAGCCATTACAATATTTGAAGTTTGGCATTTGATAGTCAACACATTTTGCCCTCACATTTAAGGCTTCATCAGGACAAGTCCAAACTGTTACAGTGTACATGTGCAAAGAAGGGGGAAGCTGAAGCAGAGTAGGGTGTACCCCCTAGATGTTTAATCAGGCCATTCGGGGGTGCAATTGGCATTGATCATTGTCTTTCCCTGCCAGGCAAATCCCCATGAGCTGGAGCCCAGGTGACAAAGAGGCAATTCAGATAATATGGATCAGAAAGCTGTGAATAGCACAGAGTATGGCCAAGGCTCCACTTTAGATGCACCTGAAATGCTGCCCATTACACATAATAGGATAGTACACATGGGGCTGATAAAAAAGACACAGTGGAGCCTTGGCCTAAGGCAGAAGGTCCAGTTAAGAAGTTAACAGATCCTCTGCAGCTTAGCACTTTAGGGTGCTTCAAGGACCTGACAATAGCACTGGCACTCTTAGTAGCAATGAAAAATACTCTCACCTTTCAAACCCCTAATATTTTTTTGGTGATGCTGCCCCTATAAAAACGTAAACACTACTTCACTATACAAACCACTGAAAATTGCAAGAATGGACACACTCACCACGCCAAGCGATTCTTTAGGTCCCCACACATGTATCGAGTGGGGACTGACAGATGAGCTGTGGAGAGCAGCATGATGACATAACGCTGCTCTTCATCGCTCACAGCCTCGGCGGGCACCCTTTGTGTGCATCGGCGCAAAAATCGTCCGCCGCTTGTTGCGCGTGTGGGGACCTTTAGTTTAAAAACATATCTTTTTAATAAGATCCATGCTAAAACCATAGGCAATACAGACTATGAAGATTGGAATATGTGCCTCTGACATGTTTCCTGCCCTTTGGGGAGCCGCAGTCTGTCAGCCACCCAAGAACTGCTATCCAAATTTCCAATCACTGCATACACACCTTTCCCATAGGTCTTCAGTCTTGTCCTATAACGCCCCTTTTCCTCTGGCTTCTAAGTGTGGAATACAAATTGTCATTTCTCTGAGGGAACAGTTATTCAGAAAGCACAGAGGCCAGTACCAGCCAGGTAAATAGCATTCTTAAAATGAGGTCAGCAACCTCAACAGGCTGCGGATATATCAATATTTTATTCTGGTCTCATTACAGAGATGTCTGGGAGCAGAAAGATAAGCTACTAAACCCTTCTACATGATTACCCATTAAAAAAGAAAAACCTGCATAGTAGCCCAACATTTATTTTCACATCCTTCTGGATCATTTCAATGCAAAAACATGCAACGTTGTCATTTTTGCAGCTTAAACCTGCAATTAATGGAACAGCTACACCATGACTGCAGAGCTGTGCGTCGGAGAGGATGAATGCCAATAACCTGAGAACGGATGTTTCTCGCCTACTTCATTTACCATGCACAAGTAAAAATATAACATCAAAAGCAGGTAACAGAAGCTGGAGTGGCTTAAGCAACGTGACTGATACAAGTGGAAGGTTTATGCTAAACATCAGCTGGAAAAACAGAGTGAAATGCAGGGTTTCAAACATAAATCCTCTTAAGCGAGGAATTGGAATTGTAAATTTGCAGGTGAAAAACCTATTGTTAGCAGAAGAGGAGTTTATAGGAGGTACATTATAAACATTGTGTGTGATGGCAAAGCAATGGTGTGTTTTACTACATGAATACATGAACAGCTTGACTGACGGGCTATGAAATGACATTGTATTTCTCTACCTATCCATAGGTCAACAACAGGCCACCAGCTGACCATTATCAGGAGAATTTCACAATTCTTCTCCTAATTATTCCATATGTATTAAGCTTCATTTTTTCTAAAAACAGATGAACACAAAAACAAAAACCCCATAAACAAATAAACATGTATACATAATTAACCTACATCCAGTCTTCCTCCTAAAATAAAAAAAAGATACTTACCTTTCCTGCCTGCTCGCTCCTGAGCTGCCATGCCTGGAGCGTCCGATCCTCCAGGCTGCAAGATAGAGGAGCAAGCAAGTCTCGTCCGGTCTCTCTCCATGAACCAATCCGGATATGGCTGGCAGGTCAGAGCAGGGTTGGAGCTGGCTGGAGGAGACCAATGTTACCATTCACACTGCAAAAACACAGTGTTCGCATATGCATTTTTTATAATGTCTTGCTGCGCAATTTTTTATGCATTTGGTTGCTGATGCATCATGCTTTGTTAAAAAAAATGCAAACACAAATGCAAATGTTTAACATGCAAAACACATGCGTTTTGGTATAAGCGTTAACATATTTCTTTAAAGACGCATGAGTTTTGTACATTACATATCCTTGTTTTAAAAACGCAATGCATGCAATGTAAATGATAACATTGGTCTTCTATTAGGAAATGTGTGTTTCTAAAAATGCAATACAGCACGTATAGGGCATGTTACCATTTGGGCGGTCGCGCTTCCCAACGTGCGCAGAGATCACTACCACCCAGCGGTGGTAGTGAATCGCGGCCCGACACCTGCAGGCAGGAAGTGTGTGTGGGGGGGGGGGGGGCATAGGACATCTCCAATCATGTCCATGGCCGCGATCAGGGGCAATCGGGCGCCGCCACCTGCGCCCTGTGGTCCAAAACACAGTGACAAGCGTTCTAGATTGTGTCCCGCACCGCGGCCGCAAATATGGGGATGAGCCCCATCAAATACATGCCCACGATCTCTGATATACATGAAGATGGTGTTATGTACTTTAGAAAACTGGACTGATACACATTGCGGTGGTGCTATGTACTGTGGACTGATATACATGAAGGTGGTGTTATGCACTGTGGACTGATATGCATGAAGGTGGTGTTATGTACTGTGGACTGATAATCATGGAGGTGGTGTTATGTACAGTGGACTGATATACATGGAGGTGGTGTTATGTACTGTGGACTGATATACATGGAGGTGGTGTTATGTACTGTGGACTGATATACATGGAGGTGGTGTTATATTCTGTACAGGAGAACATAGGAAATGCTGCAGACGCATCTTGCCATCTCCGACATGATCCTATTCTATCTGTCCATTCACCAACAATAACATGCAATGACTTAGGCAGCAGAAAGAACTCTATAAAGTAACTGCTGGGATCTGCTGTGGAGAAATGAATGACGGTGAGAGCAGCTTTCAGCCATTTGTATCACACAGCTGACATTTGTATACATGACATGAGTATACCTGCACAGCATTGGATACAAAATGGAACACAAACAATGCTGTGTGTAACAATACCCCTGTGAGCGCTCTATTGATTCCGGAGATAAAAATGTCATTCCTTGACAGCCAAAATCTCAGTTAATAACTGCACTGTTTTAGCCAAAACTCTTTTAGTTTTGCTAACTTTCACTTTCGCGGGTGATTTGAGAACCCTGACCTTAGATTTGGAAATGACTAGTGATGCATAAGCAATTTTTGTATTCGCAAAATATTTTCGACAAATATTTGCTATGAGACCAGTTTCACCAATTCGCTGTGACAAATCGTTTGGCAAATCCCTGGTCCCCATCCAAAGTAATAGGGATTGAACAGGATCTACAGATATGTCCATTCTCTGCTAGATCGACTTTCTTTTGGTTGTTAGATTCGATGCAAGAACCATCAATCAGCTGCTAACGTGCATGCCGATCGATCATTTGGAAATCAAATGCAAAATCGATATGTAATCGTTTGGTTAGAGAGAGCTAGGCACCAATCAAAGCCTGTCTAGAAAATGAGGATTTGATTGGTAGAAAGCAGTCATCTAAACTGCAGGTGAATATCATGAATACAAAAGGAAACCTATTCAGATTTAATCATGGCTACATGATTGCTCTACATTAGTGACTCACTTTACGTGTATCATGGATGCAGGTGCACTGATAGTCCTCCAAAAGCTCATTCTGCAGACATATAGATTTGTGTGGCTCAGTGTGATATGGCCATTCATTGGTCTGATGAGTCAGGTATACTTAATATGCAATGAAGTAGTATCCAAATACAGTGTGCAGAGAGCCAGAACCACCGCTGAGAAACTAAATTCAGGAGACCACAGAATGACTACTTTCTGTCTCTGTCTATTTCTGTGGGTTGGCACACTTTTAGGCTATGTTCCCACTTAGGCGATTAATTGCCTGAGCTGGCGATTTTCAATTGCAGAAGGCGACCGCCAGGCGATTTGAAAAAACCCCACCACCATTATAAGAAAAAACAATAATAAAAAAAAAAATAATCGCGGCAGCTGACCTCCGGCCGGCAGAATGCATGGAGCTGCGTTTTGATCGCAGCCCCAGTCGCAATTGCGCGATCCTTTCAATGGGGACAATCCCATTGAAAGTAGTGTAGACGATTGGCAGGCGATTCTGCAGACGTTTGAAAATCGCGAGCACAGACGATTAATCGCTTAAAGCGGTTTTACACTCAAAATACAAAAACAGACATACATTAAACAGACACAATACTACCTGTCAGCGGTTCAGATGCTGGGAAACTGCTACACAAAAAAAACCCACACTATACTCACATCATCTGCTTGAAGTTCTCATGCTGGCATCTTAGCTCCTGGCATATCCTTTAGACTTCCGCCCACTGACCCCCCTCTCCTCCCCTCTCCCCTCCCCCTTCTGTCTCTTTATCGGAGCTGCAGAGACTCGTAGGGAAGGGGGGGGGGGTTGTGAAGAGGGGGATCAGCTGCTGACGATTTCCTGCCTGGGAGAGATCTCCCAGACACCACTTTGGCTGCCTAGGCAAGACGTAAGGCAGTGGGAGGGGGAGGGGGAGCACTCCTGACAAGCTCCTCTCCAGCTGTTAGAAAAAGATTTGTTTTCTACAATGAAGGATGTCAGAAAATCGTCTGAGCTGCAGCTGATAATGCTGAGTGACCTCCCAGGTGGTAGGTCCGCTTTAAGTGGGAACATAGCCTTACACAATACATTTAAATCCAACTAACTAACTAAGTTGGAGCAAACACATCTCTACACGCTCTTCACTTATTCATTATTTTCAGCATTATTTCTCCATGAATTATTTTGCCTGTGTATCCCAAAGTATTGTATTACTCTTATTTCCTATTACCAGATCAATTTCCATGTACTGCTGACTATATGCATTAAAATAAAAATCAATAGTCTTGCCTTCTAATTTGATAGAGTTGAAATATTGAGGATGAACTGATATATTTTTAAAGATGTATCATTTAATTCCGGCTCCTGTTTTGAAAAAAACGAAAAAGAAGATTTTTCCATTACAGTTGTGGATGAGGAAAATTACCCAAATGAATTGGACTCCAGATTCCTATTACTTGATAATTTTCTCATGTCTGGGAGAGAAACAGCGAACACATTTCATTGGGTGTAATTCTGCGATAGCATTTCATTCCTAATAGATCTCGTAGCATCTTGTCATTCTGATGACGGGCACAACCGATAAAGACATGTAGAAGAGTGATGTCATTGTAACTTATGTCTTCTCTGAATTAATGATGTCACTGCTCTTCTAGTAGAAAACAACTGACAGGCTGCGTGACATACAGGTGCTCCGGCCCCACAGGGAATATATAGTCGGGTAAAGGAATATAGGAATTAGAGTACATGCACTTGTAAACACCTCTTGGTAGGTTGAAATATACCTTTCACTTTTAATCCCCCAGCATCCTAAGTACTTTTTAAAATGATTTTACTTTCCTCACTGGTACCCAAAGCTAATTCTTTTCAGTGTTCCATCCATCCCAAGAACAGTGGCATCATCATCGTGTACAATACAGAGCCAGTTGTCCAGAGCCTTTCCTCAAGGGAAGACATTTTTAGGAGTAAAGGTAGCCACTTTTCTGCTGATCAACCGCCATGCGCACTCCCACCAATCGCCCACCGGTCATTTGGCTGAAAATCGTGTGCACCCACCTGGCGAGATCAACCAAAAATCTCCCACGGTGATCCGACATGTGGGTAGATTCCCAGCCGAACCCATTACTTTGGACAGCAAAGCATGCCCACCGATCCTCTGAGGGGCCAGGTGCAGCTTGATGACGCCATCACGCTGCAGCCGGTCCCTCCTCTATCTAGGGAGCATCTGCCCGTTTACGGCTATAGCCCCCCATACATGTTCCGATTTTTCATCCGAATTTCGGGTGATCGATTGGGAGAATAATCAGATGAGGAATTATGTATTATGGATTTTGAGAAATCGGGATCGGTTGGGGAAATTTTGGTCGATCTGCTGTTAATAAATAGTGTCGGGCTGATCGATCGGTGATAATTTGCGCCAGCCGACCGACCATAACATTTTTAGTGAAAATCTGGTGACCCGATCGGTTGAAAAATCTGAACGTGTATGAGGGGCTTATTTTAGGGATTAAGATTTAAAGTGGACTTCTAGCCAAAGAGCTGAACACATGGTAAATGTTACCGGCCATGATACTTGAAATTCTCTTCAGCCAGCCTTGTGACTTGTGTATGCCCGCCACAGCATACAGGATGGCAAAACTACGATTTACATTCTCATACTCAGTGCAGTGTCATTTGCCACCTCTCTCCCTCCCTGCTACCTTTTAATATTTGTCCCATGACATGTATCCAATGATTCCCCACTACTTGGGGTTGCACCCACTTACGCGATCAGCTGTGCACAATGATCCCGGCTGATCGCTTTCACTTAGTTGTCCCCACTTCAACTAAAGACCGCGATCAGGCGTGGACGAGGTGCGGCTCCTGATCTGAAATGCAGGACACCGACATGAATGGGCACAGATAAAAATCACGTATCATTTTAACTGCACCTATTCACTCTCTATGGGCGTGATCAGACGGGGTGGGGCAAGATGTCCTGTCCCACCCCCCACTTCCCTCCTCCAAGTGCCAGTGATCTCCGTGCTGCAATTCTAACTGCGGGAGATCACAGGGTGCCAGCGATCTCCTGTGGTCTCCGCACCATGATTAGAATTGCGGCTGATCACGTAAGTGGGAACAAGCCCTTAATGACCCTCTCATGTTTAGTTCTATATAGTCCTGATATATAGGGATATTTAATTAATAATTAGGAACTTATAAAAAAAAGAAAAGATCATAAAATGAAATGAAATGCCTGGCAATACAATATAGCATTCTAGTGTTATTTCAGTTTTTATTCAATAGAAGCATACAACTTATCCTTGAAGTCTGTTAGTTTTTGGGGCAGGGTGCTGGTAAAATGTAGACCTTCTGTTTGTCATAGATGGTGCGCATTACCACAGTGATATCGCTGCTGAATAACAAAAAGAAAAGGGCAGATTAATAACTAGAGATGGTCAAATTTTTTTTCAAAAATTCGACCATTTCGACGGTTTTGACTTAATTGCAAAGCCCCTGAACATGGTATCATCATCAAACTTGCTGGAGATGTAGAGAAGGGTTGGGGGTATACTCCAAAAAAGAAAGTATATCTCTAACACAAACAGTTTTTTTCACAAATGAAGTTCAAAGTCAAGTAAAAATTTCGAAAATCAGAATTTCGACTTTAACTTTGAACTTAATTTATGCAAAAAGTACATGTGTTAGAGCAAAACTTTTTTTTTTCAAATGTTCCTCCAACCCTTCTCTACATCCAGCAATTTTGGTGATGATACCATTGTCAGGGGCTTTGCAATCAGCTTACAAATTTAGTAAGTCGAAAAATTCGACCATCTCTATTAATAACACAGGAGAGCACATGGGGACAGAGTCTCTACATCCCATAACCAGAAGTGCCTCAACAAGGAAGGATCAGCAGGTATTATTTTGATGAAAGCTGAAGATTTAAATAGATAAAAATATTACATTAACATATTAAAGATTTGATTTTACGTCTATTTTATGGAAATTATACCTGCAGGATATAAGATACTTAAATGTACATCTAATCACTTAAATCTGATATAAGATTTAACATGTTACTGTACTTTCAAAAGTAATATTTAATATTTTAAATCTACAGACTTCAATAACATAATCCTGCCACGTGAATATATGGTTTGACTTGAGTCTAAAATGACACTAGTTTAATTAAAGCGGATGTATATAGTTACATTTTGACTTACCTATAAGCAGGCACGAGGGTGGCATAGTGCTCCACAATCCTATAAAAATATACCTACCTGCAATCCTATAAGAGATTCCATCTTTATCTACCAGGCTTCCTGTGGGTTAATTCAGAGTGTAATATCATGAGGGTCCACTGGGGGCACCATATAATGGTTTTTTATGGAGAAGTCTTGCTAATAGACAATAATTACACAGCCCAATGACGTTTTTCTCCTGGTTGTCACTGCTCTCAGGTCATATGTGCCGCTGTTTAGTGAGGGACTTTTACTGTTTACTCTTCACAGGTAAGTTTTGGCACTGTAGATCAAAAGAAGGCAAAGTGCAGACCTTAGGTCTGTTTTAAGTCTCAGAACCTAAAAAAAGTCTCATTAACTATCCTTGAATTATTTCAGGCTGCGCCATTGTGGGTTAAATGTACATTAAGCAATACAGAAAGTTCTGTTTCATATTGCAGCATTTAGCTGTGTTGCGGCTGTGGCTCTCACAATGTGTCTTCAAATATGTTAGCAAAATAGACTACTTCTGGCACATTTAATGCTATAGAACCCCATCCCTCCTTGTACACCATACACCCCCTCCACTACTGAGAGTGTTTACTGTCCATGATGGCCCAGCTCCTCCTCCTACATAGAGGGGGGTACCAGAAAGTGGTTCTGAGTGACAAAACTTACCGTATGTTTGAAAATATAAGACGCAATTTTTGAGGGGGGGGGGGTGCCTCTGTCTTATATTCTGAAGGCATGACCACCTGGAGCTTGGTTCCCTTCCAGCTTTTCTGGCAAAAAGATTAGCCAGGGATGTTAATACATCATCAGACGCTCCGAAGTATAGGGTGTGCACTATAGATTAGTCTTATAGTCCAAAAAATACAGTAGTCTCCTTACATGACATCAATGGAAGCCAACAGGACTTATTTTAGATGTCTACAGCAGGTAGGCTTTGTAAAGATAAATAACATGTACAAACTATGCCAACCACATACATTACCTTTTGGGTTCATTTACAGCAAAACGACCCTTTAACGTAACCGACTGGAGGACGCAACATTAGGCCTCCGCCGGGCGTTTTTTGGGCACCTATGTCAATGTATAAAGCCTCATAAACATATCAGATAATGATTTCCCATGGTCATCTATTGCGGTTGTCTTAAGCCCCATACACCTTTAGATCACTCCATACAATTTCCATTAGATCTATCAACAACTAT
>CM070032.1:48041860-48058516 GCA_036250615.1 Ptychadena robeensis | reverse complement strand
GTCAACAGTGATGTCTTCCTAGTTTAAAAGTAGCAGTAGTCCAGGGGTGTGCAAATTAAGGCTCGGAGGCCAGATCCGGCCTGTTAAGCTTTCTTTTCCGACACTTTGCCACCTTGTTAAAAAGATGTTCCCCTCTGCTTGGTCTCTGCAATGAGTGCACATAATGCCTAAAGGTGTCCAGACATTGCCTTGGGGACAATGCAGTTGTGTGATAATGACACTGTAGGCGCATCCTAATGGCGAAAACAGGCAATCTCTAGGAATTATCTCTGCTCATTGCAGTAAATGAGCATTCAAATTTATAAAGATAACCTTACTGTCACACTTCGCCTATTACACATCACCGCCATTATTAGTGATGCTGGTGATGCATGGAATTGGCACACATATGGCGAGTTGGTCAATACAGGCTCTTTGTCCGGCCCCTTTATTAAATTTAAGAAGCCAATGTGGCCTACAAGTCAAAAAGTTTGCCCACCCCTGAACTAGTCAGTGAGTTGGTGGCTGTGTGACATGTCATTAGAAGGTGTAGAGTTGTACTACAAAACACTAAAGAGGTGCCGATGGGTCGCTTTGACATTTTGCTGGGGTGAAGAGGAATTGGGGTTGGGGGGCTCTAAACAGACAGGATCTTCCCTGTTTGGAAAATGAGTTAAAGTAGACCTAAATTCATATAAGTAATCTTGTGCTCATGCGTGACATAAGTTTCAGTCTGGCCGTGTTTCTCAAGATGGAAAAGTGTTAACAAGATGTCACCTAGTCATGCGCCCTCAGTCATGTACATCCGAGAGAGTGCAATGAAAATGTATGATCCTGTTGCACAAGTGCAACAAATAGAAGAGCATGTCAGTGTTCTGCACTTTTCTTTTGTCACTTCTATGACTTCTATATATAGAACTGTACACTAAAAATACATTGACATGTACAAGTAATAACAACTTAATGGCAAGAAAATTAGAAGCCAATTTCTAGAAAGGGGAGGATATCTCTGATCTTTGAAGTCATGCCAACAAAGATTCTATGGAGACTACACATGTTTCTTACTTTATTATAGATTAAGCCTTTTATAGCAACATGTGGTTTTATTAGTTTCATTAGTAAATGCAAGTTCCCATCAGCTGCAAAATTTTTTCTCCCAGAAGCTTCATTCACACTTTTAAATGTTTACATGATAGCAGTAGTGCTGCTCTGTAGATAGTGCTGGTGGCCCTGGGCGGAACAAACATATGAGTCTGAATGTACTGAAATAGCACCTGATTTTCTGGACCAACAATCCAACTGTGATGGAGCAGCATTGAGAAGATTACAAACAGAATGACAAGCTACCCAGTTAACATCTGTCCTGCTCATTGAAATATTTGGCACACATTGTGATTGTGTATCACGACTAGAACAAGCGGATGCAAATCATGTAACTGCTAATGTATTGACACAGAAAAAGCATAATAAGGCCAATGGGGTTAGAGAGATGCAACACCAAACCCACACTTCACAAGGTATAATAAAGATTTCTTTACTTTGCCTTCCACTTCATTTCTGGTAGGAGGGCTAGGGGTATAAACCACTTTCTAATTCCAGAGACATTAAACATTCTGTGCTTTTTGTTTCGTGGTCAGAAAAATGCTAGCATCTGAAGCTGCCTCCATGCTGAATCCATAGTGAATTCTCACTTCAATAGAGATTCATCATTCAAAAATGCCTAAGGCCCCCCATACACATATCCATCCGCGGGTAAATTTTCCGGACGATTGACTGCCGTACATGTTCGTGCTGTTCATTTTTGTCGGCAAAATGGAGGTGCCCATCTGGATCGATTGACCAAAATAGCATTGACGGATCCTTTCTGTTCGATCGCTATACGGTTTCTTATGGGAATCGATGTGTGAGAGGCACACATCGTGATTCCCGTATGTTTGACGGATGACAGAAAGCAGAGTAGTGGCTTCACCACACTGTGATCGCTCGTTGGCTGAACGCATGGAAATCCATATGTGTATTGGTAGCTTAAGTTAGCAGAATTTAGGCATACAGCCCTGGAATCAGATCATGATCCATTGACAGTAGTGACTACAACCTTGTCATGCCAATATTTTAGATCAGGCATGGCGGCCCGGGAGCCAGTTGTTTGGATCATTCCACATAGTACATTGAAGGACACTGTAAAACGACCCGAAGTCTCCACGTGTCACATAGACATGTCCCCGACTTACGCTCAGTCTCAGAAACAAAAAATGTTGTCACCTTTGAATATAGCGAGATAGAATTTTTTTTCCTTATCAATATTTGGAAATTAGTCTGAGATGCATTAACGCACCCACACTCCCCTGACGAAGCGGGTAAAACTGCGAAATGCGCTGACGTGCTGTTTTATGATCTTTTTGAACATAGGAACGTGCTGTTTTTTGAACTTTTGAACAATGTGGCAAACTTCTAACAACTTGTATGTATGCACTACAGAATGTTATGAAAGCAATTCAATGTACTATGTGGAATAATCCAAACAACACAGCAATATAATTATACATGATGTTAATAAATATTTGTAAAAAATTTATCCATTTGTCTCTTTTTGAATACCCGGTGCCTTAAAGCTTGCCTTTGTTCCATCTAGTATGGGAAGTACAAGAAAATGGAGAAAATCCAAAATCTCCATAATAATATAAATAGGTGAGTAATGTGTATATGTTTATTTTTTTTCAGTTCAAATTTGCCTTAAGATCAGGGCTGGAGAAGCAGCTTTGAGATATTGTGGTTACTCTCCTCCCTTTCTGCGTGGGTTGGTGGGGGGTAGGTACAAGATAAAGGCAGTGAGGATTGGTCATGTGGGATCGGAGTCGGGGGTGGTGATATAAGGGAGAAGAGCAGCCAAGATCTCCAGTGTGGCATGTACAGGGCATGTAATAAAAGGCTCAATAATTAGGAGTTGGGGGGGGGGGGGTAAATGATGACAGGAAAAGTAAAAAAAGGCCTACCATGAATTCCCATGTAGAATAGGGAACATTTACCTCACCCAGTGGCAAACAATAGTAAATAAATTGCCAAACAGCCCAAAGTGAGTACTGCAGATATTCCTCTGTAGTGCTAGTATACTACTACAATGATGGCAGATGTTCATGTATTCTATGCATGATATGGTACCAGAGGAAGTTTAATTAAGCCATTTAATTAGTCTCATATACATGTTATGTGTTCTTAAGAAAATGTTTCCATAAAAAAGGTAAAATATGTTTGAATGTAACACAATTTGTCATGATAATACAATGACCACAATAGGCAATCATACTTGTATGCTAGAAAATGCCAGGTAGAACAACCTCCACCCTCCCATGTCCATTAATTACCAGGTAATGCTGTGTTGTGTGCTTGTAATAACTTAATTGACATAATTATAAAGTGGCCGAGCATACAAAGGCTGCAAAGAGCCGTTACTGAACACACAAAGAAGTAATAACAGCCCTATACAAACAGGTGTAATGTGAGATTCCAAACTGTGCATGCCGCAAATTTTCAGGCTCTCATTACCAGCTGGTTCAAGCTGCCATACAAAGCCTCATTCAGACATTTGTACGGTATTTAGAATAGAAGACCATAAGCACTTATAAGCAATAAATTACTCGTCTACCCCCTGTAGCTGCAATGCCCAGAGAGGAAGTAAACTTTCACTTATCCTAGAAACTTGAATAAGAGGTTGTGGGTAGCAAAACACCAATGGGCAGGACAGATTTTTTCCATATGTCGGCATTGAGGAAAAAATTGCATCTGACACCTATGACGTGTAAAACTGTCACAAATATGATAAACAGAAACATATGCTAAAATGTAGCTTATAAGGGATATGTACAAATTCTGATACCTTGATACTGATGCATTGTAATGATTTGCCAGCAGATATGAAGTAATGATCTGTTGTGGAGAGCAACAGGAGAATCTTGTACAGGGAAATATATTTTTGGTAATCATTATAATTGGCACTTGGAAAGCAGAAGATTGTGAATAATGACTTCTGTCCCCAGAAACAAGCTTGCTTCGTGTTATGTCCACATGAATCAATAAATATTAGTTCTGTTTAGCAGTATGCGCATTTATGTCCATTAGTCAACCTTTACCTAACATCTGTAATGAGGGGACTGCCTATTCTCATAAAACAAGCCATGTGTAGTGTATTTATAAGATTACCTATGGATAGACTAGGAAAAGCTAGCCATACATGGGTTGACTTTTTCTTGATCGATCAATAGTACTACCACACAGTGTAATTGATTTGTTTACCATCATACTATGGAGCGAATGCGTAATATGATCGTAAACAAATTCTTCGCAATACCTAGAAAAACCTGTCAGATATTTGTATGAGCAAAATTCACGAACATGTCCGATCACTTTACAATCGAATTACAATTGAATTGAACTGTACATATAATAACTTAGGGCAGAGGAGAATATAAGATATAAGGAATTTGTCTAAATGGATGCCACATATCCCCAAATTATACTATACAACAAAACAAAATTATTCGTCAAAAAACGAATCAGATGGGGAGGGTAGCCTCAGGGATTTTAACGTGGTGGGAAAGTGGATAAAGGGACACATAAATGTGGCTAAACCAACATCTTTAATTAGGTGAGAGTTGAAAGGACTTGGGGTCCACGCACAGTGTGCCATCAAAAGGTCATAAGAAGTCAACACTAGACATCAACTTACAATATGGATAACCATCAAAAACCATGCATACATATTAAAAGACACATTACATATTAAAATACATATACATATAAAAGACAATACATATACATATAAAATTGGGAGGGGATACTCCACAGCTAAGGTGGAGGTAAAGGAGATGTAAGATATGAAAGTTATATCATCATTACATCAGCACATGGTGAAGGACCACCAGGCTTAATTGCAGCCTTATGGTGTCTTGTAGACGTGTCCCAGAACAACAGTCTGCGTGCTCTACAGGGGAAGCAATCCAGCTTTTCTTTGCACAAACTTTTCCCCACAAGACCATGGATCTTCCCCTAATGAGATCAGCTGACCTCATTATATTGCTGATGTGCAGCCAAACCCACCCCACGGTTATTGGGTGGGGTGAATAGGAGGCCCTCCCAACCATCCATACCTATTCACAGTTCAGGCCCTTTCAGTAGCCTAACAATGTTGCAATTGCAGACTGCTTATTGGAATATTGGACCACCCAGCATTCTAGTGGTTACACATAAACATTACTCAGGACCCATCCCTAGATTTTTGTTAGATGAGCATCCTGGTGCCTCTATACTCTGTAATGAAGTATAATCTATATCACTATACTCAGACAACTATAATACAATGTGAGTTATATCTCTACAAGTGGCACACTCATTTTTACTTTCAGAAATAACATTTATCAACCATCCATCCACATTGAATCCATTGATTTTTACCATAATATATTCAGTAGGTTGACAACTTATTTTTAGCAGTTTTACACTGCCTTTTTCTCTTCCTTTACAGTCAAGCCAACACTATTTCTAGTAGCAGCCATGGTGCTGCCCATCTGTTCAGTAACACAATAGCATCTTAGAGAACAAGCACAGCTATCTCAGGTCCTCTGGATCCCAATGACCTCCTCTTTCTACTAAAGCTGAGAATACATTCGGATACGGGAGCGTCTCATACAGTGAAGCATGGGTTTTTAATACAGGCTTTGTACTATTAACTTATCGCAGAGATTAGGAAAAACTATAAAACTATTGTACCAATCTAAAACGTGGCATTCCTGTCATGGGCACCATTACTAAAAGCCTGTGCGTGCTTCGAGAGAAGCCGGCTTTCCAGCTTTCCTTGACATGTCCAACCTTCACTTTGTGTAATTTGTGCAGGCGCAGCGTGCGGGTCATCAGAAAGCACTCCATCACTATCTCATTCTTCCATGCTCTTGTGGCAGCCTATATTCTTCTGATAGCTGAGACAAATAAACAGACTCCACTTTGCTCTGCCTGACTGAGCCACACAGACCTGTCCTTTAAACTGATGCGCACATAATTTACATCAGTTTTACTTCGTCACAGCCGGCAAGACTGATCTCTATAGTGTGAAGTGAGAATTACTCTCAGTCTGTCAAAGCTGAAAGCCATCTCTTGCTTTAAGTAAGTGAAGCTCTGAAATCTTCAGTGTTCCTAGGAAAATCAGAAAGCGTGTAATTTTTAGTTTACCGAGGCGCCTTGCAATATGATAAAAGACAACAGGCTGCTAAAGGCCTCACGGGTTATTCATTATTATTGAGATTTCTTCTAGTAGCTCACGCAAAAACAGTTTTATGTTTGTATAATGGGTGTCGCAGAACAATGAATTCTAGCATGTTCCGAGAGCGGAGCAAAGCACTTGATCTGAGCTATAAAAACAAACGCCAGATATACAATTCTCCTAAAATTTTTAGGCTATACGTTATAAAACCCATTATTAAAGAAAAAAAAAATATTTAAACTGAGCAAGCGCTATTTTTAAATAGGTAACACAGGCCTGATAAGTGTGCAGGTAACACTGGATACTGGTTCCAGGGGTTGAGGGGGTGCAGAGACTCAATGGCAACTGTAAACTACCAGCTAATTTTGGAAATATAAAGAAATAGTACTAGGTATATATCCCCAATGCCACTGCCTTGAGATATAGATATAACAGTCTGATCCAACTGCAAAACACAGCTGGAATAAAGATTGGGGGATACAAATGCTACAGTAAGGGCTCTGCTCCACTACATGCTCCATTACACACCCATTAGAAAACCGATGGACAAACTGCGTTTGTTTTGCAGTTTTGTACAACATGGTAGAAGTGCAAGCTATAACATGCCTGTGTACAGGAACATCATAGCCTCATTACTTATAACGGGCAATGCAGCTGCGGTGATCAGAGCTTGCTGAACATGGGGAAAATACGTAGTGGAGCCCTAGTCTAAGGTGCAGCAAAATTTTTGTGGTCGTGTACTTGGTGAACATACTATTAATTTTGAATGGGTACGTACCTGTTATACATGGCGTGCTCTAAAATTAGTTACACAATGGGACAAATGCAGACTATTTACAGGTAACATACAGAAGACACAGCCACTACAATTTTGCTGCATTGCGGCAAATCGTGGTGGAGTGCTGGCCTGAGAGTAGCCAAAATCAAAGGTTCATCTAGGTCAACCTACAGCAGAATAGCTAATCCAATTTGGAGGTTGTGCCCCATAGAAAGCCGTGCCGCTATGGGATGAATGCACACCATTTATTGTGAATAAGTCACGTACAGAAGGAGACATGGTTACTACAATTTTGCTGCATTGCGGCAAATCGTAGTGGAGCACTGGCCTTAGAGTAGCCAAAAGCAAAAGGTAATCTAGGTTAACCTAAAGCAATAATGCTGATCCAATTTGGAGGGTGCAATATGGACCACATAAACCAGCCATACATAGTATGAAAGTCATGACAAAATCTAAAGTCAACATCTCCGTTAAGTCAACTCTCCCTCAAGCAAATGGCAATGAAGGTCTTTAACCAATGTAGCATTTTTACTAAATAAATAGGTAAAAAATAGGTAATGCCAAAAAATTGCTGGACAATAAGAGGAATTACAGGAAATAAGACCAGAAGCATGTTATCTATGCAGCCATTCATCCAAAAGGTAGGCGTGTTCGATGACCTTTGCAACGACCAACGACTTTTTGTTCAAGGTGGAACAAAATCTATCCATGGAACAAATTGTCCACTCTAGGTTTTTGTTCAATCAACCAAAAATCACTCTTTGTTCGTTGATCGAATGAAGAAATTTACACGTGTAAACCCACCTTAGCTCTACCTGTTTAGATTTACAATTATAAATGAGAAATGTGTGATGATCTTTGCATAATTAGTTGTTTTTTTTGGTTAAACAATGTAAATATCGTGTAAATGCTGAGAACATAGAGAAACACCGCTAAACAAATATCTCTATGAAAACATAATTATGAAGCAAATAAAATTACAGCAGACTAATTATGAAAGCCCAGAGACAAAACAAGATCGTCAAGAGTTTACTGAGCATCAGTCAAATGGAAGCATTGCGGTCCACATCCATCTGCTGTACCACAGGCTAAGTAAATGTCAAACACAAATATAGCTTCAAGTAAGCTTCAAGTGTGTTTACCAGATTTTGGGGACATCAGTTTAACGTTCCAGTCCTCACGTCTATTTTCAAGGAGAATTGTAATATTCCAATGCGGATCCTTGTTAATATTTATAATATATCTGCTTTCACTACAGTCTTCTTAAAGCCCCCCATACACACTTAGATTTTATGGCTGACGGTGCTGATCTTAAGCTTAAAGAGCTTAAATCAGCAGCCAAATCAATCTAAGCCATTAGGGACATGTCCGTAATTCTTAGATCGGTCTGATATTTTAGACAGGGACACAGTGTCCCCATCTAAAGTATGGGCATATTTCCTTAGCTGCCAGAGATTTCACATCCATCGGGCTGAGGAATCAGCCTCTCTGCACAGGCTCCTGTCTCCTTCTTCTCTCCCTTTGAGGGAGGGAGGTGCTTCTCTTGCTTCGTACTGTGCCGAAACAGCCGGCAGCTGTCTGTCGGGTCTGCCAACCCACAAAGGGCCAACACACAAAGGGCGCCCAGGCCGATCGTGACCCATCGCATGGTCGATCGGCCAAAACATCGGGTCATAATCTATACGTGTATGGGGGGACTTTAGCAATTGTTGGAGTACTACAATTCTTCTCACTCAATGTTCATCTTACAAACAAAACACAAAAAAAAAAAAGAGCAATGTCGAGTCTATCAGGTCCTGGCCTTCACGTCTTTTAAAACATCTTCCTGAGCGAGAAAGCAAGAGAAAATAATATGCATAATTGTGCACACCCTAAAACCTATAAATCAAACACCGTTTACACAACTGTCATTATTAAAATCACTCAGATTAACCCTACATAGAGTTAAAGCGGATATATACTAAAAATCTCAAAAATACATAAGTTTGACTTACCTCTGAGCTGGTATGATGGGGGTGTAGCACTCCGTAATCCCCCAAAAATATACTTACCTGCTGTTGCCTGGAATCTTATGAGAGTTTCCATATTTATCTGTCAGGCTTCTGTGGGTTAACTCCAGGTGCAATATCACCAGTGGCCATTGGGGGCATTTATAATGTTTTTTTATGGGAAAATACGTTCTACCCAGTTTAATGAAGAGCCAAGATTAGAGAGGGAGGAGGGGGGAAAACAGGACAGGGAGGAGGGGCTGGGAGGGATCTTCTTAAATTTTTGGCACTTCTAGGGCCATTCATGAAATTATCAATTTATGGTGGTAGGTCCACTTTAAGCTGTCCTAGAACCACGATACCGGTAGTGACGTCATTTCCTGTAAGTCCCCCGGCTTTCAGATGCCCAAACTTGACACGTATGACTATGGGTTGCAACACAGAGCTGTTTGAACTTTTTGGCCATAATTCCAAAAGGTATCCTTGCTGGACAAAACAACACTTTCCCAACAGTGATGCATGGTGTTGGCAGTATATGCCTTTGGGGTTGCTTTAGTCAAGGAAAAGGGAATCAAGAACAGTTCCAAATACCAGTCACTTCTGGCCAAAGAAGCATCTGATAACAAGCTGAATATGACAATGACCCCAATCATAAATACATATCAACAAAAGAATAGATTCACCACGAGTAACCACCACCAAATATACGTTTTGGAAAGGCACGACCAGAACCCAAACCTAAATCCAGGATAATCTGTAGGGTTGACAGAAGGATGCCCTTTGCAATCTGACAACTTTTAAGCAATTTTGCAGGGAAGAGTGTCAAGATGAACAAAGCAGATAGACTTATACCCAAGGCTAAGTATTGTAATTAAATCAGAAGGTAAATTAACAAGGTATTGTTTAAGGGTGTACACTAGGGGTGGGCAAACTAAGGAACAGGGGCCGGATTTGGCCCATTTAGCTTTCTTTTCTGGCCCTTGTTGAAAAGATGCTCCCCTCCGCTTGTTTTGTGTCACCTATTACAGATTACCGTCATCATTACAGATGCTGGTGACGCATGGAATTGGCACACCTATAGTGGGTTGGCAATTACATGCTCTTGGTCTGACCCTTTTATTAAATTTAAGAAGCCAATGTGGCCCATGAGTCAAAAGGTTTGCCCACCCCTGGTGTACACAATAGTCACAGTAAAGGTGGTAAAGTTTTGGAAATGTTTATTGTGATCTAATCACAGAAGCCTTCCATTTTAACAAGGGTGAGTATACTTTTATATCCAATGTAAATCCCTGTATCTATTGATCAGTTGAATTTTAAGCTTTCCTTGTGTTTGTGGATGGATCTCCGCTTTGTTCCAGGCTTGCCTGAAGACCACTATATAAATGAAGCTAATTATTTTTTTCAATAAATTAGTAGAATGATAAAGAACAGGTTCCCTTATTATTCATTGCCTGGTACTAAGCAGTTATGCAGAATGAATTGCTCAGCAGTAAAGAACACACGGGTTATATACCCTTCAATTAGATGTAGTGTGAATTATGACAGGCAGCTAGCTTGCTATTAATTAGCAGATTTCTCTGCCTTATTGCATTAGTTTGAGGTTTTCAGTTTGTGCATAAATATGTTGTGTTTCTATGGCCTGGATTATTATAACATAGAAATGTTTTGTGGAACTCAGATAATTATTTTCAAAGTATTTTGTTATTCTTCATAAATTTTTACTAGGTTCTTAAAATTATTTCTATTTTTCCCAATGGGAAGGTATGGTAGCCATACAATCAAAAGGCACAGGACAGAAGATATTGCCGCTACAAATTCTGTGATATGAAAAAACATATTTAGGAATATTTTCTTTTCTGGTCCAAAGAAACGGCAAATACTCTGATTTTATGTACAAACAACCCATGGTACGGCTTCATCATATCTTCTGTCCTGTGCCTTTTGATTGCACGGCTACCATACCTTCCCATTGGGAAAAATAGAAATACTTTTTACGTTCCTATGGTTGTGGTAATCACCCGAACAATTGTCAACCATAGGAACGTAAAACCATGTGGTGGTTTGTGCTCTGCCTTAGAAAGAGTGCCCACATGGAAAGCCCAGGAGGGTTGGGACTTTTAAGAAATCCACTTGTAAGCTGAAACCACACTTCTAATCGAAACTAATGTTGTTTTCTCTCTTTTTTTTTGTTTTTGCTGTAAAATTTGCTTTAGTTTTCTGTGGGTGTATATAAACCTGACTTTGTTCAGTAAGATGGCCGCAAAGGTGAACCTTAACCTCCTGAGCATTACACAGGCTGGGTAATAAAACAAATGGAAAATATGATAAAACAGACCCAGGAGAGAAAGCCACCACTGCTATACTGGCAATGTTGTAAAACCAGATGTCTGTCAGTATAAAATATACCTGAAGCGATGCAGACTCCTAAGGTTTTTCAATCTCTGTCTTTCCAAATGTTTATGACTATGGGCCTATTGGGTGAAACATAGTACAGATGCAAGAACTCGTGCAGGAACACCTGTGCCCCCATCAAGTCTCTATCGGGCAAAGATAGAAAAACGCTTGGTAAATGCCTCAGGTCATGTTTGCTGGGTGAATGTGGCTTTGGGGTGTAACGAGCGTTTATCAACCCTAATATTATATCAGTATCAAATGTAAAGCGGTTGCAAATGAGCAGGTAAATGAGTCTATTTGTTACCTGATTGGGCCCCTGGAAGGGTTAAAGTTGGGTACAGCAGCCGGCGCATCATGAACAGAGAATGCACAGTTAATTGTTACTATACTGTAATGTACAAATATGCTCCCAGATCCTGGAATACAAGAACACATCTTAATAATGGATCTGAATCAGCAGGATTGGGGTTTTCTAAAGATACAATTTTACATCCTTAGGTGCTGACAAAGTATTGGGCACTATAAATGTGGTATCCAGAGTAGACATTGCCATCACTTGAGCGCAGTTTAGAGCAGCTTATAGATGAAAGCAGAAACGTCAGTATCCTGTTTGAGGAGAGACAGCTACATAGGGATGCATTTTAGATAGAGGTGAACCAATTGATCGGCTAGTGATTGGAATCGGCAGGTTTTTTTTATAAATCGGCCCAGATTGGTGACCTGCTGATAAGAATGCTGTATCCTTACAGCTCTCATCATTATGTTTTTGGGTTTTGGCACTGTATATAATCAGCTGACCTGTCACAACAGTATATTTACTAACCGAGTACAGGTGTCCCCTAAAAATGAGCCTCTCCCTTCCCAGTGTCACTGACAGTTCATGGACAGGGGACATGTCGAGATCAGCCTCCACCTTCTGGGTCCCCTGTCCATAGCAGAATGAACTGTCAGTGTCACTGGGAGGCTCACCTCCACTCGCTACTGATGACTCCTCACATTCACAAACACCTACCTGCCTGTCAGTACTATGGATGGAGTCTATATATCTATACTGGGAGTTTATGGCAGAGGTGTGCGTTGTATACAGTGCTCACCGGCACCTACCTGCCTGTCAGTACTATTTATGGAGTCTATATTCTATACTGGAGTTTTATGGCAGGGAGGTGTGCTTATATGACAGTTGCTCACCGGCACCTACTCTGCCTGTCAGTACTATATATGGAGTTTATTAATCTATACTGGGATTTATGACAGATCTGTGCTTATTATGACAGTGCTCCCCATCACCTTCTTCTCTGCACTAATCGGAGTCTATATATCTATACATGGGGCGCTAAAAGGCAGAGGTGTGCTTATATATAATGCCTCCCCTTTACCTGTCTGTCTTCTGTCTATATTATATATATATACATATTACTGTATATATACCCATACTACTACTTACACCCCGAGTCTCACCCCCCTCGCTACAACCTTACTGTAATTTTCACTAAGTCCAGCTATCAAATATGCTTAGAGGGTTAGACTCAGGGTGTATGTAGGTAGGGTACATGCTGACCCTGAAAGCTTCTGAGTACTTTCTTATTTTTATATATGATCAAGTTACAGTGTTAAATGCCATTTTTGGTTTTTTTCTACAGCATTGTTTTAGTGCAGATCAGTTTAAATAAGATAGCAAATAAATTAAATGATGTCATGCATTTTTACATTTTTTTTTTAATAAATCTAATGTCACTTCCATAAATCGAATCGCCAGAATTTGGCATCAGCACACTCTAATTTTAGTGGTATAGCTCCTACTGGACCATTAAACTTTAAGGCTACAGACCACACATAAGCAAACTAAGTAAATCTGGCCCATTGTCACCATAGTGGCAGAACTCTGCTTAATTCCACTCTTGTTTGCTGCAATGAACAGAAGGATGGTGCGGAAAGGTTGGCCTGTTCTATGTGTATCTCTATGTGAACTACAGAGAGAACCAGATCACTCTCACCAAGTTCACCACCCCCACCACGCAATCAGTCTCCTTGACCTTTTCACTCGCAGTCCCGTCCAAGCCACTGGGAGCCCTCGGAGCCTCCTCACTGTAACAGGCAAAAATGGACTGTCGGTTGCGGGTGTGAGCAATACCTAGACAATCTCCATGCATCTCGTGTTGTATGTATTCTCTCGGACCTGCCACCATCTGGAAAATGAGCCGACGTCTCCTACTAAACTTCCCTGTGGGAGAAAAGTAATTCAAAATAATCTAGAATAACAATATCTATCACTAGTAGCGTCTCTCCAGTAGCTTAATTCTTTGTGGGTCCTTCAAACAGATGCGACTGAAATGATTAAAATCATTTATTTTAAAGATAAAATCGGCATAAAGATTTTAAGAAAAATTAACAAACTAACAAGGACAGAGATTTTCAATAGTAAAATAATGGGTAAAAACAAAAAGAAACTTGTCTGAGAGCAAGAATTTACCGTGAGGGTCTTTAGAAATGAGTCCAAATATTGTATCAGCGCCAATTCTGGAATGCAATGCGTGTTTTCAGACAATCCAAGACGGCAAAACAAAAGACTCAAGAGTGAACCAAAATTCCAAGACAAGACATAACAATCACTAGTAATGGGGGATGCTTTTAACCCCTTCTTCCTCCTGGGAGGATTGACACCGGCTTGAAAACCCTCTCACTGGTTATGAGAAGCCCCTCCTTAGCAGGACAGATAGCCATTCACATGATATGTATAACGTGCCAGGGTACATGTGCCATGATAGGGGGACTTTCACGCTCACTGCTCTATGTTACAGACACCAGAGTGGGGTGGGGGGGGGTGTGCTGTACGACTTCCACCAAAGAAGAGTCTGCTGGATCGTACAGCACATCCCCGCCCCCATCCCCAGCTCTCCTGTCTGTGCAAGGCATTCAGCTCTTCCTGTCTTCAAGTCTCAGTGCTCTGTGTATCCAAAGCTCACTTGTCTGCAGATACACGGAAACAGAGTCTTGGGAGAAAAGCAGAGCTAATCAATCCAGGAGCGGTGCCCTCTGAGAGAGGCATAGTTCCGTACGCACCGCCCTTACTGTCATCCGTGGGGAGTGCTTCCGAAGAGGCAGTTGGGGGAGTCGTCTTATACCCCAGTCGCCTATACACCGAAATACGGTATATGGATTGCATGCAAACATGGATACAAGGCTAACAAGCCAAGTTATTTTCTCCCGTCTTTGTGATCTGCATATAAAGCTCAAGCGCAGAATCTTTCTTTTTTTTTTTTCACATTTTGATCTCAAATATTCCCAAAGAGAATCAGCTTGAAATTATGTGTTATTCAAGCTACAACAAATCTCTGGCATTTAGGTATTTTCACTTCTTGAAGAAGGATAGATTACCATTTGAATCTGAAGACTGACTTCGCCTTTTGTCCACTTGTGCATGACAAGACAAATCAGTGGTCGGTTCCTATGCGACTTCCATACCCAGAGCAGTCTGACATTTGAAGAGTGCACTTCTAAAAAGAATAAATGCTTTCAAAATAAATATGAGCGAAGATGGTGTAACACTGCATTTTGGTAAAGACTACGGAACCGTTTACAGGTATTACCTTTGGACAATATGAGCCAATGATCACAATAAAAAAGATTGTTTTATGAGATCAAATGACTATTGCTTCTACTAATGATTAACAATGTATTCTGTTACACACGGTTAACAAAAAACAAGGCCTGCAAACAGCATCTAATCAGCATTTTAATGGTACACATCACAAAATACCCTTAACCCTGGGCGTATCAACTGCGCCCATGCCGGGACCGGTGCCCAACTGCCGACCTCCGTGAGCCTGCAGCATTTCCCATAGCTGCAGGCACACAGAGCCTTTGTGGCCCGTGTCTTCACTCTCATGGGTACGCCGAAGGGAGGGCCCGTAGACCTCCATGTTAATTGAGGGGGCTTCGATTTTCTCCCTACACACACCATCGATTCTAATTGAACACTGGCGGTGTGTAGAGGGCCGGGGGGGGAAAGCCGGCATTCACGGCGGAGTACAGTGTACTTCCCCATTGTCTCCTGGGCCAGCTTTTTCGTGCCATGGCGCGAAAAAGCCTGTAACGCTAGGGAGGTTAAGTTGGGCATACACAGTTAGATTTTTCCATTTGAACTACTTAAAAAACATCATACTAAGTTGATTTTAATTGAAATGTGATTACCTTTTTTCAGATTGAAATCAAATTGGATCCAAAATTTGGACCAAAATCGAACATAAAATCAATCCAGCAGTAATTGGACATGGTGGTAAATTTCAGTTGATCATTCAAGTATCTGAAGAGTTTTCTAGATATTTAGATGGATTTGTATGCAATGGTACTATGGAGCATGTGCACAGGGCTTAGGAAAGGAAACAATCAGTTCTGAATCTATTATGTGGTGCTAAAAACGATCCAAGTGTAATACAATCAAATTTTATATGATCGTATTTTAAGTCGATGGAAAAAATTTTTAACTGTGTGTCAGAAAATCCAACTGCTGAAAATCTGAAGGTGGGCATCTTCAGATTTTCAACAATTGGACCAACACTTGACTATTTCCAGTATAGAACACGGATAAGATGTGTCAACAACAATATCTAATGCTCTTTATTGAGAGGTCGTTGAGATGTGAAATTTAGGGCCACAGGACATGGCATGTCCCTAATGATGAGGCCCCTTGTATGGATGCAAAATGTTGTAATTCAATAAAAAAAATCTTTGGACTATGCAAAAAGCTTGTCAATGTTATTGAAAAAACTAATAAGATATTATAGCTAGCTACCGGGTTTTCCCGATAATAAGACAGCGCCTTATATAAATTTTGGCTACCAAAGATGCCCTACATCTTATCTTCAGGTAATGTCTTATTTTCCATGAAGAAGAAAACGGCACTGGTGTATCAAGGTGGTAGGATCACTTAAAATGACCCCAGGGGGATCAAAGGGGGGGGGAGGGGGGACAAAACTCAGAGGGGGGGGGAATGACCATTTAAGTAACCCCCTCTGATCCCCCTGTCCAGAGTTACAGTACCATATCTTCAGGGGTGCCTTATATTTCAGCATGAGGCAAAAATGTAAGGGTGCCATATTTTCAGGACATGCCTTATTTTTCGAGGAAAGAGGCTAGTATGACACATGCCCTGAACAGCGAATCAACATATTAAGTAACTAAGTACAAAAAGGGGGGAAGAACAACAGGTATGGTAGTTATACCAAAACCCGTATTCCAATTCAGCACAGAGGCTAGGGGACTTTAAA
>CM070032.1:48023024-48033340 GCA_036250615.1 Ptychadena robeensis | reverse complement strand
TATATATATATATATATATATATATATATATGATTCTCCTTGGTAAATTCATGAGGTGAATTGGCAACAACAAGCTGAAGTTCAAAAACTAGAACTAGAAATAGAAATAGCTGCTACAAAAGAATTTGAGAATCAGATGTTTAGTACCAAATGTAGTATAAATGTAATGGCACAGTATATTGTTTTGATACAATCTAATATTAGAACTAGATGGAAATAAATGTTCCCTAGTCTAGCAGACTATTAATACAAAGTGTTTTGCAATCACAGGAAATCATTCAGGCTCCTGGCTATAATGATTGCCCATCCACCCTAATGTCAAGATCAAAGAATAACCTCATCTCAACCCTGTGACACAGTAACTAATGGCCGTATTATAGTATTATCTAATTTTTGTTGCGGGAGGTTTCCGTTTGAAATAGATGAATTGTTTTAGGATCACCTACAAACTGTTCATATTAGGCTGGAAGTTTTAAACACATTCATCAGTGGATACTGGCCTTTTGACACGCACACTCCTCAGGGAAACCTACAACCAGAAGGTACATCCAAATCGCCAACCCTTCTGCTAAGCCCTGAAGAGTGATCTGAAGACAGAGGTCAGCTCAACCACAATTAGCTCCATGTGTTTCTGCTTACGTGAGTGTGTATTTGTTATTAAATCCGACAGGTGACAGTTATGATGCTGCACACAAGTATTTAGAGTTGTTTAAGAACAATTAACTCCTCTTTTGAACCCTAAGTGATTAAATACAGTAAATTGGGCTTCATGAACTCTGTGAGAGGAGGAGGGAGTCATTTTTCTGATGGTAATAACAGGTCAGGCAAAGGGCAATGCTTCAAATGCTATTTACTTCTAAGGTTAAACCAATTACTAGAAGAAAAGAAGTCCCTTACCAGTCCTTTACAACCCCTCCAAACTGGGTAGCAGAAGGAGTTCGAACACATTCATTTACTTTTCTACAAACATAGTTTCCTGTTATACACACACACACAAAGAGAAGTAGAAGAAAGAAGGAAAGTGAGGAGACGAAGAGTGAGATAAAGATCGGGAAGGTGGAGAGAGTTAAGAGTGAGATAAGGCCCTCGCATGCCGACAGAGCAGGAAAGATCAGCTCTGAAATGCAGCGTGATGACATCATCACGCTGCTTTCCATAGCGGACAACATTGGCGGGCCACCTTTGTGTGCCTGGTCTTCGTTGAAGTTAACGGCATCAGCCAGCATCGGCCAGAGAATATCGGACATGTCCGTTCTCTGGCCGGCCGAGCTGTGGGGCAACAGATCAGCACCCCCGATCGGCGGCCGATTTTGCTGCTAACCGATGGCCGTGAGCGCACACGCCCACCGGTCGGCGGCACAATCGGCCGCCTCTCGAAGCATGTATGGCTAGCTATAGAGAGCGGGAAGGTGGAGAGAGTTGAGAGTGAGAGCAAAAAGGAGAGACGGGAGAATCTGTGTAGCAGAGGTAGCTCTAAGAATTGGATGTGCTTATTTGCTCAAATATATTAATTTACTTTTTTATATGTCCCTACTTAAACGACCAGACCACCAGTCTTAAACTTTGGTTTCTAGTATTGATCATCAAATCTTAATCAAGTTAAAAAGTCTTAAATAAATTAGGACTAAATTAAAGACTGTAGCGGGGTGCAGGGGTGTGCGCAGGGTAAAGGTCCCTTTAAGACCGCGCCCCAGCATGCCTGTGGGCCCTCCGAGAAAATAAAAGAGAGCCACCCGGTAGAGGCTGGGCTCACTCCAAGGATTGAGGATGTAAGACAGGTCCTGCCCTGTGCCCTCTCCTCTGCCGGACCTACCTTTCAGGTTCCAGCACCGGCGTACGTACAGCCGGGGAGTGGAATAGTATGTGGGCCGGCTCACTGCCTGCCGCTGACTCTTCTGCCTACGAGGAGTGCTATGCTCAGAGTGGGGTGGTACCCCCATGTGTCCTGCTGGGCCGCGCTCACTGACTCGCGGACTGCCGGCCGCTGCCTCTGTGGAACGTGCCCTGCTGCAGGACTATCTACCACGCTCACCTGCCCTGGTGGTCGGTCACGCCGCTGTGGTCTCCTCTGACCTGAGGTACCATTACAAGGCACGGTCGTGCTGACCAGTTTATGATCCGAACTCTCATTTCTTGTTGGACTATCAGTTGCCTTAGGTTGGACTCTTGCCTGTTGCACTCGTTTTGCTGAAGTTTGAGACCCCAGTGGGTCTCGGTATGTTAAATAAAAGTTTAAAACAACCTCAGCCGCCTCCGTCGCCTTGGTTGTTTCTTGTGTCTTTACATAACTTTTTAACTTGATTTGATGATCCATACTAGAAGCCAAAGTAAAGCCCTATTAGACGGTAGAGACCGGTGGTCTGGTTGTTTCTGTAGGGACGTACAAACAATTCAGAGAGCGGGGCTTGGAACTTGATTATTGGATTAACCCTAATACTACTTTAATATTGTGAGTAGATATTAATTTACTTTTCTGCAGAGGGGAAGAGCATGATGGGAGAGGGGACAGCAAAAGGAAGAAGTGAGAGTGGGAGAAGGAGGGGCGAGCCAGACAGTGGAGAAACAGAGACAAATGGCAGTTTGGCTAAAAATCCACAAGAACCTCTTCTAACAGATAAGGACATAAGGTCTTCCTGCCCAGGAAGCACGGCTTAAGTTACCCATACAGGGATCGATTTTTTGTTCAGTTCCCAAACGACCGAGAATGCGCCATGAGCAATCAATCTCGCTCCAAGAAAATGTCGGTCGAAGGGATCCAACATGTTAGTAAATCCCTGTTCAGTCGCCATTCCTTTGGATGGAGATCCTCAATGCGAGTTAAGCTACCTTAACGCTTTTAGGGGCTTGGACAGAAGTAGAGACCATATGGAGCTCTACTCTTTATAATATCAGCTTTGTAACTTGTGTGAAACATTGTACAAAATGTAAGCCAAAATATGTATAAGAATTCATTGACATGGCGCCCTGTAACCACATCTGTGCTACTGTGCAGCAGTCAATCACCTGCCAACTGCCCCCATCTACCTATTGGCAACTCCCCTATGAACGTGGCATGTCTCATAAACCATATGGTCACGGTTCATGGTTGGTTAGAGGCAATACACTGGTGGCACATGTGAATAAACCTTATCAAATACGATGATGCCACTTAAATGTTACTGTCTGTAAACTTTTGACCTCAGTTGCAATAGAGTGAAAAGTATGTGTGTGCATTGAAGCAGATAAAACAGCACATGCTAGGAAAAGCCTCATGAATGTTACATAAAGCCTTCCAACAAAAAACCTGCCTTGTACATATTGGGTAGGTTCTGGATGGAGATATTTGATGGTACAACTTGGAACCACAGTGCAGAAGCGTTGCCATTCTATTTCAAATCAAATATCCCCCAAAAAAAACTTTGCATATCGGTAACAAAATATTTCATAAAGAGTTCCTCCTTAATGAAACTAGCAGACAAAATTAGCAGACGCACCCAGGAGGTAAAAACTGTTCTGCATGCCAGCTCAGAGGATTTCTTATGGGAGCGTTTTCCATTTATCCCATAATGGAAAATATGTGTACATGTATGCCTCCCATTCACTCGGAAGGCTTATTACACAGATGAATGAAGTATTTATTTCCTCGGTGTCTGATCAGGTCCCGAGCAGCCTGTCAGATCTCTTGTCACACAGAGGTAATATACTCCATTCCAACAAGACATAAATAAGTCTGCATGGATGAGAAGAATAACAATGGCCTTCAATATGGCCCCACAATGGCTGCCTGTCGTCAGCTAACAAGTCCACTTAGTACTGGCATTTCCCAAGTGACACGAGTCAGCAGTGTTCTTTCACAGACCTCATAAAGTGCAGATTAATTAAGAAACTTCTAATAAGCTGGTAGGCTGAAGACGCATACTGCGCAGATAAAAGATTGCAGCCACTGCAATACAGAGCCACAGCACATATCAGATACAACCATTCAGCACATTGTTCTAGTCATAGGTGGTGGGGAGGTCCCCGTGACATCAGACACTATTGCCATTTGTTTCTACGCAGCAAAAGTTATCTAATACAGAAAGATGAGTGAATAACAGAACCCAGCATGCTACCTGGTCTGTGCCAGGACTACACACTACCGGGTTGTATTAGGTCCAATGTTATAGTAAAACATTTACAGCTCGAGCGCTGGTCGAATCATGTACATGGCTTCATTTTGGGTTTTCACAACAACTCTTTTGTGGAGACACACCCCGCTCCACTCACCTGCAAACAGGTGTTAACCCTTTGAGGGGGAAATAGGAAGGCCCACCCAGTTCCATCCTTCCTTTTCCAGAGTTTGGAACCCCATAACCAAAATTAAATAAAAAATGTTCAGCAACCAGCTGTTGCTGAGCAATACTATCCCGAACTCCTTCCAGGATGTACCACTCAATGGGATCACAGCCTGCATGTAGGGGAAATATGTCTCTCTGACAGGACCCATCCCAGCGGTCCTGGACACCATCTACTATATTATTTTCTATCTACAAATAGTTAGTAGCACTGCAAGGAAAAATTGCCATTGCCTTACCAAGCAAATATTGCCTAAATTGGGAAGAAACCATATTCCACCATTTCTCCAAAACCAAATGGTTTCATTGTGCAGAGATGCTCATATTTCGAAAGCCTTTTTTGCAGGGTGCATATGAGAAGTCAAGGTCAGAACGTTTTTCAATGAGCTTTGGATTTAGCTAATGCATGCTTATTTTGGGTTCAGGGAACATTTTAAGGCATGAATCAGCCAAAAAAATAGGCTTTACCATAAGGTCAACACTGATAGTGCACATATTGTCTTTGGTATAGGTCCCCTGTACATACAAACTTAAGACTCTGTTTTAAATAAAAAAAAGCCCTTCCCTTTTGCATGTTATGACTTAAGCTGGCCATACACACATAGATTTCCGTACGACCAATCGCATGCTTATGCCACATTCAACAACGATTGTATGGTAAATCGATGCGCACCACTTTGGGTGCTTGATCCCAGGCCGATACTTTAGCTGCGGATTGAGGGATGCCATCTAAAGTAATGGCAATCGAACAGGGATTTACCAACATGTCGGATCCCTGTTCAATCTAGGTCAGTAGCGTTTGATTTCCGAAGGACTGATGCAAACATGTATGGGGCCATGTAATCGAGGCATGTATGGGCACCGTAATGATTTTGTAGCCATTTGCATGGTTTTCTAGGTTCTCCTGCCATGACGATATCAGAACTACTGTCTATATCCTAGGTGCCCAACCTGTGGCTCGAGGGCCACATGCGGCCCTTTGGGCGTTCCTTGGCGGCCCCCCTCAGTCTTCCACTCAAGACCTAACTGTTAATGCATAGGGCATAGCAACTCACCTGTCTGCAGAATCAAAGGTTATGTGCCCTATCCATATAATCAATGGCTTTGATGATATCTATGAGGCACATAACCTTTGACGATATATATATATGACACAAAACATGCATTACCATAGTACAGTGTTCCCTAATGCTTGAAGTATCATTTAAATTAAATGTTTTAAAAAAAATTAAAACCAATGTCTTCTAGCTATGCCTGCTGTAATTTTTTTATATACAGTATAGATTGAAAATGTTATGTGTGGCCCTTTAGTGATGCCGAGGGCCGCACTTGTGGCCCTCCATACCAACTCAGTTGCCCACCACTGGTCTATATCTATCTTCTAGTGTAATATATAACAGTGTGGTGCCCTGAATAGGGTGTGCAGCTATGATTCTTAACATAAATAGGTTCTTCCTAATTCTATAAGTCAGAAAGAGCATGGAAGTATTATGGGGGGCAGCCAGGGTGATACCTGAAG
This sequence comes from Ptychadena robeensis, assembly GCA_036250615.1. Lineage (NCBI taxonomy): Eukaryota > Metazoa > Chordata > Amphibia > Anura > Ptychadenidae > Ptychadena > Ptychadena robeensis. The sequence goes on along the minus strand of CM070032.1, from coordinate 48,027,508 downwards.
CCCTCCATGTCAGAATCACATGAGTGAGAGAGAGGAGGGATTTGCAGCACTCATTCCTATTCGCTGTTTCACACTAGCCTTGTTGAGGTGGCTTTTTAGCATTCATTACCGGTAATAATCCCCTGTGTGTATGAAAGCCTAAAAATGCATTCTGCAGGGCCCTAGATCTGAACCTGTGTAGTTTGAATGGGGGGAGGGGTTTGATAATGTCCTCTCTACAAAAGGGAAAGTTTGGGAACCACGGCTATATCATTGGAAGAGGACATCTTCTGGTGAAAAAGAGGTACTGTAAAGACCGTTGAACCCAAGCTGCTTTTTTCCCCTTTACTTGTCGGACATGTATCCTGTATGGAGCCTACTTATTTCCATATAAAAAAATATAGATCTTGGTCCCTAACAATATAATAAACATTCTGTGTTTACAATTTACTTTATGGTACCTTAAGCTTTTCCTGAAACATTAAGCTGGAAGGTATGTAAAATGTCAAGCTTATATCCACTGCATGCATTCTAAACTGAAGGCCAGATGAAGCAGAATAAATAAAATATGTATTCACAAATCCTATTTATCTTCATATTATTGTTGCTCTTAAGAACATACATTTCTATGTCTGGACACACTTTAGATTACATATTATTTGGGTGGAGCATACAAATAATACCCTGGAGACCATTGTGGTCCACACTCTCATTTTACTAATGAGCACACAACTTCTTTAATATTTAGACAGTCAGCCGCAGTCCTATGAATGAGCATAAATACACAAAACTCACAAAGTATTATTCCTCTATATCCACTATATGAGAAACATCCTGATTCAATACATACCTGAGCTTTTTATACAAGCAACGGGTATGAGGCAATGCCTGGAATTCAAAGTGCAATTATCTCTCTGGTGACAATTGCACATGCTGCTTCTAGGAGCTGTTAAATACAGGAATGAATATACATAATGGGCGCAGCAGTTCTGGCTAAAATGATGAAAAATGCAGCAAATGTCTCTCCTGCATAACAACAATGTGATCAAAAGCACTTTGTCATGTATAAGTATGCATTCATCTGAATGGACCATATGAGGATGCAGCATTTAAAAATATTATTAAACTAAAGAAAAGAACTTTGCAAAACACACCTGTATTATACACGTGTCGAACATTCTCATGAATGACAAAAAGGAACACATTCACAATGATAACACTAAATAGAACAATTCTTCTCTGATATCCAGGTCCATCCATTGTGCTGGTAAGATTACTTGCCCTGCGTGTACCCAGCTAAGTTGCGATGTAGAATACAATGCAGAATGGCACTTAGGGCGCGTGGTAACAAAGGGGTTAAAGATCACCGTCACCTATTAAATTTAATAAGCCGCAGTATCAGCTTGTAGGAATCTCGAACAAACGCTACAATTAAGTTACGCCAATCACAGGGAGAGTTTAATACATCTAATTATATCAGGGAATACAAAAAGTTTAACTAGTGAAACAGGAGGAAGAAATCCTGACACATTGCAAGAAACAAATAATTGGATGACTAGGCACCATCGATCTCAATTTAATGTCGGCTTCTGAAAAAATGAATTATGCTATTTATCAAGAGCCGTATCTTAACTGGAGGCAAGAAGTCTTTTAATGAGAAGAGATTGGGAGCGACACACTGAGGAATTCCTTAAACTGAGAGTGGGAATGGTATACCTTCATAGATAGTGACCTTGAATCATCTGTAATTCATCTGTAATTTGGATCTTACATGGTACACGGCCTTCATATCATACAGGACCAGCAACCAGCTGACCCAGCATGTCCACTACTGCCTAGGCTATGAAAATATACAGTGTATCCAGAAAGTATTCACAGCACATCACTTTTCCCACATTTTGTTATTACAGCCGTATTGTTATATGGATGACATTTATTTTTTTCCTCAGAATTCTACACACAACACCCCATAATGAAAGAAAAAAAAAAAACAACCTGAGAAATCACACGCACAAGCCCTTTCTCAGTACTTTGGTGATCCACCATGGCAGCAGATACAGCCTTGTTGAATATGATGCCACAAGCTTGGCACACCTATCCTTGGCCCCGCCCATCTCTCTCCGTAGAACCTCTCAAGCCCCATAAGGTTGGATGGGAAGCGTTGATGCCCTGCTATTTTAAGATCTCTACAGAATTGCTCAATCAAGTCTGGGCTCTGGCTGGGCCACTCAAAGACATTCACAGAGTTGCCCTGAAGCCACTTTAACATCTTGGCTGTGTGCTTAGGGTCTATGACCTGCTGAAAAATGAGCCCTCGTCCCATTCTGAGTTCAAGAGCGCGCTGCAGCAGATTTTCATCCAGGTTGTCTCTGTACAATACTGCAGCCATCTTTCCTTTTACCCTAACTAGTCTACCAGTTCCTGCAGCGGAAATACATCCCCACAGCATGATGCTGCCACCACCATGTTTCACTGTAGGGATGGTATTTTCCCGGTGATGAGCAGTGCCTGGTTTCCTAAAACATGACGCCTGACATACACACCAAGGAGCTCAATCTTTGTCTCATCAGACCAGAAAAAGTTGTTTCCTTTGTGTTTTTGGCAAACACCCGATTGGCTGCCATGTGCATTTTACTAAGGAGTGGGTTTACATCTGGCCACTCCTACAGGCCAGATTGGTGGATTGCTGCGGGGATGGTTGTGCTTCTGGAAGGTTCTCCTCTCTCCACAGAGAATCTCTGTTTCTTAAGTCAGTGTCACGATAGCGTAAGTAAAAGTAATGTTTATATAGCGTTTAGGGATGTGCTGGTACCCCATGCGTTAATCGAATGCCTTGATGGTGATGCCGATGCAGCCCATATGTATGCATGACTTCCCACCCAGCTTGTTCACACAAACCTGTCAGCGGGTCCACCGGACGAGCAGACAGCAGAGGTTGACATACTGCCCTGCATTGACCCGCTGAAAGCCATGTGAACAGGCGGGGCAGGAAGTCATGCATATGTATGAGATGCATCCCCGTCAAGGCATGCAATGAATGCAGGGGGTATCGGTGAATCCCTAAACACCATATAAACATAGCCTTAGGCCATGTCTCCACAGCGTTTCTTGTTCCATTGGGACCCCTACATTAAGTGCAGTGCTTGGCGGTGGTTCCGACAGATCACATACACTTTACCTGCCCTATCACTCTTTCTATCTTCCTGCATTTCATCCAGTGAGAAAGAATCATGGATGACAGAAAAAGGAATATTTTTATTTGCAAGTTTGTGAAAGGTTTAACCCTTGTCCTGTAGATTACACCTGTAAGAAATGGGCAAAAGTTAAACAGCGTTTTTAATTAAAAGTAAAAGCAGCGGCTCGGTTTTATAATTATGAGAACATGTGAAGGTTGGCGAATTCCGGTTGAAAATGAAAGGCCTTAGGGACCAGGAAACCTAATTAAACATGGTAAAGGTAGGAGGGAGATTGAAGCCTCATTAATAACTTATGAAGGCATCTGATAAGAACTTGCCTTTGGGAGACCTAGATGCAGCCTCTTTCTAATTTATAGGCTCTTTATGATTACCTGAATGCAAGCCTTGAACATGAAAGTCTAAGCTAATTTTCCACACCAATCTTCAAACAAGTGAATGAAAATGAGCTTTCTTTCCATCTCAGTGAAAAATAAATGTTTCTTTTTACCGAGACTTTTCCGCTTATGCTGGCGTATGTCCATTCCTCTATAACGGAGTATGTCATATGAATACAAATATGTATGTGGTGCTGATCAAAACTGTAACTTTCATTTTACACTTTGTAAAATAACTTTTACCATATTAATAGACATGAATTCAGCACTGACAGAGTTTACTCTGAGCTTTTTTCTTCTGCTATGGCAAGGTATTTTCTTTAAATATATTTACATGAAGCTTTTCTTAAAAGCAATTATATACAGTGGGAATTTTTTCATTTATTGGTAATGACATGTTGAGCTAAAAGCCCCAACCCCTATGTCTATCTTATATAAAATTTGAGAAGTAGTTAGGCTAGATTTACACTGTCTCTTCCTGACCGGAAATGACTGGGCACTCCTGCAGCATCCCAGGAAACTTGGTAGACAGGCATATCGGGCAAAAGCCCAAAAATCGACAGATGGGCGGCTCATGTTGTGTTCACCGGTCGGTTGCGCTTATTGCATGTATACCAAATGAGCCTGTATAAGAACACCCTTTCCTCCTCTACCAATTATCAATGCTAAGACAAGGAATGTATAGAGGGGTGCATCTTTTAATCACTCCTTGCTCTGCCTCCTCCTTAGTGTGGATAGACGGTGCTTAGGAGAAGGGAAAGTAAAGAATAGGGAGTGATAAGAGCACGGAGACATGCATTACCTAATGAAAGCTGCTTTCCGCTCTGCATGTCTCTGATCACTCCCTAAGTAATAACACTCACACAGCCCCTGCATACAGCATATGGGTTGCTCCTCTACTCTGATCACTCCCTGCTCTGCCTCCTCCTTAGCG
>CM070032.1:47983714-48022924 GCA_036250615.1 Ptychadena robeensis | reverse complement strand
AATTGATCGTTTTAAGTCGATTGATTGAAAATCTGACCTGTGTATGGGCTGCTTTAGCGTGGATAGACAGTACCTAGGAGAAGGGAGAGCTCTGCGTGTCTCTCTGATTAATCTCTAAGGAGTAACACTCACACAGCCCCTGTATACAGCATTACTCCTCTGCTCTGATCACTCCCTGCTCTTCCTCCTCCTTAGCGTGGAAAGATGGTACCTAGGAGAGGGGAGAGCTCTGCGTGTCCCTCTGATCACTCCCTGCTCTGCCCCATCCCTCCTTCTAGGTGTTGTCTATCAATAGGAAACAGTGGGGAGAGCAGGGAGTGATCAGAGGTAGGTCCAGAGCTGAGAGACACTGGCAAATACGCATACACCCCATTTTGCAAAACTGCTGTTACTCGAGAGACACTGTAGCTGATCATTTAATAAAGAATGATTCACCTAGTCATATATTTGCATTCATTGTCAACAGGATGCGGTGTTTATCTTTTAAAATCTAATAGCTGTGCTTTTACTCTGTGGGGAAGCATGAAAATAGTCTCTTTTGTAAAATATAGTGTTTAATCTGTATTTACTGTGGAGAAAGCGCACAGTACAAATATTGCAAAGTCTCTCTAGCAGTATGACGGCTAGCCTGATGATCGCAGCTACCCAGCGTCCACTATTGTTATTGTTTGGCGCCTTATGAGAATATAAACTGACAAAGATCTAAATGTTAAGGCCCTGCCACACCTATCTTTTATGTTGGAAAACCCATTTAAACCTCCCAGGTGGTACTGTTATTTACAATTTCATCCTCTAAAAAGTAGTACAGGTATACACCTATAACTATATAATCATTCATTAGTTAACGTTCTAGCACACATATCTGAGGACCCTGGATGCCTATGCCTGTATTTGCATTGCAAGCATTGGCACCCCCCCACCTATCGGGTGTCATCACTATGGAAGTCGACTAGTGATTATCCTCTGACGTTGGCCTGGATCATATTGCGTGTGGTAGAGTGGGAAAGTTGGGGTTACAACTGTATGTGTACATTATTTTTCGGACTTTAAGACGCTCTGAAAGTTTTGGAGAGAAAATTAGGAATAAAAAGAGAGACACCGCCATTCAGATATAGTGAAGTTACGAAAATATACAGAATGTTCCAACAAAGTGTGCAGGACTGGACCATGAAGTATTTACTCTATATTCCTCCAGGAGGGAAGTCTTTACTGCAGCAAAGTGTGCAGTGCTTAAACTTTAGCATGTGTCTATACACTAGCAGTATTCAGGGCCATTTCTAGCATTTTGGGGCCTTATGCAATTGCATAGCATTGCATAAGGGGCCCCCTGTCGACAGTGGGGGAGGGGAATGGGGGCATGTGGGTCCTAGGCCTACTTGGCATATTATGGTCAGTGTGTTCAGAAAATTGGTACGGCTAGTGCTAATGCAGATAACATCTCTTCTTGGCAGTGGTATTTTGGCTTGGCTTGGGGGAATGGAACAAATTTCTGCCTCCTGGGGTGCAGAGCAATTTTTTTTTTACATATTCGGACCATAAGACGCAGGGAGACTTTCCCATAGATTTTAATGGTAAAACCAAAGTGTGACGTATAGTCCGAAAAACACGGTAATTAATGTCTTATCTAACAAAATAGATAAATATCAACTGCCCTATAGTAACACTTTTAAAAGAGGTAGGTGGCATAGTCTGTAGCCTGTGGGACCTCATATATTCTCTTTATGGGAAACAACGAAATCCTTTATTCCATTGCTGTTCAACATTTGAAAATTTTACTTTCGTCCAAGCCTGCAGGCTTAGGTAAGGGCCGCGGGTGGTGGACTGCTTGCATCCTGCCACTAGTTTATTGTGCAGAGCCAATGCAGCCACCCCGGATTGCGTCTATAGAGAATGAATGGACAAGGTTAACAATCACGTCAATACAGCGTCTATTCCTGTCTATGGCTATTTTAATTAATTGAAGAAGCCACCCACTGTTGCAGCGGCAAAAAAAGCGCTGCCTCGCAGTCGGCCACATAAGTGGGGACAAGCCCTAACAGGGATGCAGTTTGCATTTTGTTAAATTAATTGTTTTTAAGTTTCCTAGTGTTCTCCTTCCATTGGAGATAAAAGTCTGAAAAAGATTCTCACTTATAGCTAATTTGCACACCTCACCAGACACATCAAGAACCTGAAAAGCAGCCCACTTAACAAGAACTATTATTAGGTTTATGCATACATAGACTATTCTTACCACCAGAAATTGTTATTGAAAAACTGGTATAGCAAGTTTTTCGCACCTCATCAATGAGTGGGTTCCTCTGTACAGGAGTCCAGGCCCTCCAGCTGTATAAAGAAACTTGTTTCCTTACACTTTATATGAATCCTTTAGAATCGCTGCAGAGTCAGGCTGCAGGGAGGCTAAAAGGACAAACTCTAGTGGAAATATTAGCATACAATGAATTAAATCAGGAAGTGTTTTATGACACCACTCTGGACTACGATATAGGACACATGTCCTTTGGCAACCAAATCAAATTACCTTAATGATTGCCTTATATTATTTATTCTTTAAAGTGTACGTATAGTTAAAACAAGTAGACACCATAATGCAGCATAGCTGTTTGATTTATCATACACGTAGCGTAACGCCAATAAACTCATTAATATGTAAATGCCCTGTGCCCAGCTTGTCACAGTGAATTGCCTGTGACGCACTGCAGAGGGATATCCACAGAGTGCCCTAGAGAGCTGCTAAATGAAGAAAATAGGATTAAACCTACAGGAGTGCATTTGCCAATAATAAATGCTTTAAAGGGCAACTCATGTCTTTTATTTATTTTTCTTTTTTTTTTTTTAAAGGTGCTACAAAAATGTGAAATGTTCAACTGGTAATGGCAGTGTCAAGTGTCTATGACAGGAACACCCAGAACCATCAAAGGAGGTTTTCCCTACTTACATTTAGCAAATGAGAACAGGTCCCTAGCATATAACAAACTGAAATTCTCCATGTCTGTCCAATTAAGTAAATAGGTTGTCTTACCACAAACCCAGCACCAGGTGAGTTAGCTTACATATACAAAGGTCTGCAAACTGCGAAGACTAATAACAAAATCCGACCACCCTCTAAACAGCAATTGTTGTTTCTTGAGCTGTTAAAGAATGGTGCTTAAAATTCCTATTAAACTCCTGAGCGTTATGAATGTGGCACACTCTTTTCCCTCCCCTCCCCTACACATTCCCAGCATAATCGATGTGCTGAAAAAAGCTGCTAATGCTTCCATAACATGGAGGTCCCCCGCCGCAATCCATTCCGGGTCTGCCTTTTGGGCATCATTGATCACCCCGAATAGGCGGAGATCGCTGCAAGCTCGCTGGAGTTCGGTGAGTATCCCTGATTGTAACTCGGGGTAAGTTTGCAGACTTACCCCAAATTAAGTCGGGGTAACCACCCAGGAGGTTAAAATATGTGCACCCAGCAACTAGAGGGCACTTGAAGGGTGATAAACTACATGGTTATCCTTTGCCCCTCAATGGCCCAGAGAGCCAGGACAGCTCCATTGAACTCTACGCTATGGTGGTGGTGGTGCCTTTTTATTCAGCACATTGATGATGCCGGGGATGTAAAGAGGGGTGGAGAATAGCAGTGGATTACAATATGTGTGCAGCCTCCAGGGGGTTAAGAAATGACCATGTTGAGTGCATATAACATAACTATAGACTCTATCTAATCTCTTGCTATAATGTTAGAAAGTACTACTTCAGACATGTGTTTGAGCAGTTGCCATTGTTTTCCAGTCTTTATGGATCTCCACAGTATTTGCTTCTACTGGACTGGCCCAGATGTAATAGAGCCATGATGGCACGCAAAGCTGTCTGCGTAGGCACACTGTGTATTACATGTCTGCAGTCTGTGATTAGTGGGGAAGGGAGAGAGGAGGTGATTCTCTCAGCTCTGGTAGCATTGCATTTTGGAGCTGTACTCCGGTTGGTGAAATGTCGCGAATATTCGGATGTCCGAATATTAATCGCGCTACTAATTGTAAATTTCGGAAACTTCGCGAAGATGGTGAATATATTGCCGAATATTCGCATTCCGATTATTCGGTATTTTTTTTATCCTATTACACTTCCCTCTCAATTGTGATTGGAACTGAATGCAAGGCTGCCAACAAAGCTTAGCAACACCATCAACCAGTTTATTTAAATGAATATTGGGGTGATGCGAATTTGCGAAAATCGTCACTTTTTAAATTCGTCAGCCATTTGTTACAAACATATATTGCGCGCGAAAAATCGAAATTCGGCCAATAAATCTGCCGATATTCGCAATAACAAAAAACCCTGCCACTATTGTCCTATGCGAATATTTTCCGAATGTTTTTCCATAAAATTCGCCGGCTTCCGCGAATACTAAATGTTGCCTATGCCGCTCATCACTAGTGAAATGTAGAAAAACAGGCGGCAGTGCCATCTTTTGTCCATACTGATAATTTGAGGTATGAGCCTACTTTTGTTTTATTGTCTTGTTGACTGTTAATTTAAGGCCTTGACTTTCAATGAATGCGTCAACACATAGTGGTGTCAAGGCCTTACAGAGAATGTTAGTAAAAGTTGTTTATTGATGGACACTTGTGTTCCTGAACTGTGTCTGTGATGATGTCATCATGACTAGTCGACTCGACTAATACAGCATCATTCCTGTATCGGGGCCATTTCACACTGTCATGCTGCTGCATTAGGGTTTTGGCCAGTAATGCATGTGCTAGCAGTCACCACGTCCGGTACTGGCAAAAATTCTAAGTTTCAATTAAAACCTCAGTATTTAGGTTAAATTGCCTTATTGGCATGCGTTTCTGCTTGGGTTTTAAAAAGGTTCGTCATCACTATCATGAAGTATATCGACACAGAAGTTTCTAACACTTTACCTTTATATATACACATGCACACACATTTGTTTAGATATTCAACTTTATAGTTTTAGCAAATATAAGAGTTTTTGAAACTCTTACATTCATATAAGGTTGGGGGTAGCTTTGACCCCACTTAAACTATGTGTAACACAATGTATGTATTCTGAAAATGCTGTTGCCAAGTATGTGTTAGTGCAAATAGCTTTTTCTTCCTGAGTAAAAGTCTCCTTTGATTAATTAATAGAAAATATGAAATGTCATGCGGAACTATAAAACTGATCTGCAGTGTTTTATAGCTATTCTTAACTGCCAATAGTCTCCTAATGCTGAAATTGTGTATCGAGCTTAGAATGATTTTACAGCTCACCACTGACAGAGACGCTCTGTTTGCTGTGTATTAGGAAGTGCTGCTAGCACGAGACTAGAACATTGAACAGGCTGGAAAAGCTTCCTAAAAGTTCCAAAAATCTCTCTCTCCTACAAAATAAGTGCTTACACAGCGAGATGATATGCATATGTTAGTTATCCATTTATGGTTTACATTTACTTTTCTCAATTTAATTTCAGTCAAAGTGTGATGTGCTTATCTTATGGAACAAAATCTGATCTGGCAAGATTATTAAACATTTAAAATTCATCTAGGCAACTGCCTGGATTGCCTAAAATAACCCTGAGGTTTGGTAAAGATGCAGCTACATTACATATATTTGCAACAAATATACAGTAATTGAGGTATTTTATTTGACAGATGAATATGTTGGTGTTTGGGCACCTACAAGATATCCAAAATGTTAGGTCCCCCCATACACCTTTAGATTAGTCCATACAATTTCATTTAGATCTACCATAGTAACAACTATGTAGTGCCTGGTCCTCCCTGATATAGAATGCATAGTGATTGGAAGGGTCCTCATATTATATGGTTTTGCTAGAACAAACATTGATTTAACAAAAATTGCATGGTAAGATTGTAAATTGGATGGTGACCTTACCACATACCACACCGAGTTTTGTAGGTTGCCAAGATCAACACTTCGGTACTGAAATTAAGTGTTTAAATGACTCAATCTAAGAAGTTGGAAACTGCAGGCTAAGTAGAAACAAATATCACCCTTCCAGTGCATGTGGATTGCACACATTGCAAAGTGGTACGGTTGGTGCATCCAGCACTTCTATTGTGATATGGTCCTTTACCTATACACATTCTATAATTTCAATGTATTGTAACAGACTGTTCATCTGTCACTCTGTGAATGGACCGTTATGTGATGTCCTGGAAGGAGTCCAGGAATTTGCCCAGCACCATTATTGTTTTTTGTTACAGGGCTCCCGGACTCTGGGATAGGAAGGACAGAACTGGGTGGGCCTCCCTATTCCCCCTGGTACACTCAGAGTTTGCATGTGATTAGAGTTGGGTGTGTCACCACAAAAGGGACTGAAGTCATGCAGTCAGGGCTTCTGACAGAGTGGAGACAGGGGGCACACAAGGAGTGAGGGGCACAGGCCTGTTGTTACTGGAGCAGCTGATACAGGGGGTTCACAGGGAGTGTGAGGCTCAGGTCTGTTGCTGCTGAGAAGCCAAAGACAATTTATGTTGGACGGTGCAAAGCCAGGTGGCTCAGCATTTTTTTCTGGCCTTTTATTTGGATTAAAATTAACCCAAGCGAGGGTAACCCTTTACTTTGGACTGTGGGGTGCAAATAAACATGGGCAGGAGCCCTAAAGAGCATACAAATCTTATGGACTGCTGTTTTGGGAGCACTGTTTGAGCTGAACCCCCACAGTATCAATTTGTTTTACAAAAATTCCTTGAAAATTACCGTATTTTTCAGACTATAAGATGCACTTTTCACCCCAAAATGGGGGGGGGGGGGCTGCGTCTTCTGGACAGAATGTGCGACTACCTGTGGCCATTTGGCGGCTGCCAGTGATCGCAACTTGACTCCCCGCCAGTTCTCCCAGCAGATGGGAGATCAGCTGTGTGCAGAGGGAGAGCTGGCCAGGAGCTGAACTGTATTGGCTATATTTGCAGAGCCCCACAAATATAGCCAATGCAGAGTGTGTTTGGGAAGAGCTGCACTCGCTGGCAGCTTCCTTGCAGCATGCAGCATGTACCATAGAGGAGACAGGGAGATCGGTGTGCTGAGGGTGCCCCCCTTCCCTGTGTGTAAGGAAGAAGAGATGCTGAAGTGTGCTCTCTAGTGACATTATTTTTGTGGCTGTAAAGGGGTACTGCATTTTCTTTTACATTCATTTAAACACATGAAATATTTTTTTTCTGATTTCCTGCTCTAAAAACTGGGTGCGTCTTATGGTCAGGTGCGTCTTTAGGTCCGAAAAATACAGTATGTTTACCTTAGAGAGGTATCCCTTATGTTTAAACTATGAAAGCAATAGTTAAATCTATCTATTTATTTAAGCAATAGAAGAATGTGTATGTATGCTTCTCCTCCTAGAGTGGGGTAAAAGGGGGAATTCAGACATTACTGAAGTCCCCAGAAGGAGGTGAAGTATATGACATCCTCTTATAATCCTTCCACCTGTATAGCATTGCTGGAAATGTGTTATAGGACATTGAAAATTTTAAGTTTTAACTTACTAATGTAAGGAGGAATAAAGAAAAGAGCCATAACTGAAGATAAAGGGAGGACATTATGTATGCAGCTCACTCTGTGACAACACACTGCTACTCATTCATGTATAGGACATTATTGACAGCATGATGGAACGTACATACATCTTTTTACTCAAAGTCACTGAATTAACACCACTGAGTGCATTATCTTAAACGTGCCAGGACTGTAAGATTGTTCCGAATAAAAATGTATTCATGTAACATACACATTAATTATGAAACTCGGGTATATATGGATTCTTCTTTGACCTTAAAGCTCAGTTCCAATGCAAAAATAAGGACAGAGATAAAAAAAAACATTAATATAGGTCATGCTTACTTATTAGGCACAAGGCAGTAATATTTTAGGATTAGCTTAACCTGGATAAGATCTTTTCATCACCTCTCACACCCCAAGGCTCCTTGCCCAACTATGACCACCAGCTGTTTTAGCAACCATGCATCTTCCTGACTTCTAGTCATCTCTCACAAATTTTCATAAAGTCTAAAGACCCCCATACACCTTACAATCTTTCCATACAATTTCTGTACAATCAACTTTTCTACTACCAAAATCATGTAATATGAGGACCTTTCTTAACCTTCAAATCACTATGTATTCTATCAGGGAGGCCCCTATACTACATGGTCTTTGGTAGATCTAATGGCAATTGTATGGAGTGATCTAAAGGTGTATGAGGAGCTTTAGACAAGGACATACTTTTTAGAGGACTGGAAACACGAGCCAGGCTACACATTCCAAACCCTCCAAAAGGTTGTATTGTAGGTGCAGGGTACCAATTAAATTATGGACAACTTCCTTTAAACTCTTTCTCACTTTCTCCAAATCTACTAGTATTAGCTCTATGATCAAAATGTATTGGAACACTATTCAGAACCAGATTACAAGGATCACAGCCCCAACACATCAACCTGCTAACCATCATGAACAAATTTACAATACATGAGCTGTTTGGGTCACTACTAGCCGTCCAATGTACCCTGCAGCAGCGTGATGACGTCATCACGCTGCTGTCAGATATCGGCAGAGCTGGGGAGAGACAGCTCTGCTCTCCCCAGCTCAGCGGAAGCTTTGCCTGGAGACCAGCGGTCTCTATGCAAAGCATCGGACATTGGCCGTATTTACGGTCATGTCCAATATGGCTGTTTTGAGCGGGATTGATTTGTCCACGATGGGCGCATATTATATGGGCCAGATAGACGTGAGTGCGCATGGCGCTCGAAGCAGCCATCGATTTGGCCCAGTTCTTAGCGCCTGTACCATGCTTAACTCTTAACATCTAACCTAAAATATCAAGGGCTTCACAAAGGTCTGTATGTCATAATAGGTTATCAACAATAATTGTTGCAAATTATATAGCACTTTATTGTCATTACACAACAGAAAGAGATTTGTGGTATGTTTTTGCCACACAAGATCTCTTCATGAATACAATACTAAAAACTCATGCCACAGAATGACTACTGGTAACTTATTGTGTCTTCCTGTGATTATAATTTATGCTAAAAGACCTACCAATGTACCACCTTGGTGTGTCCAGAAACAGTGGGCTTATTCGATATACAAGCATAAGTTTACTTACTGCCAGAGTTGAGATAAAATATAATCAGGATGACAAGGATGCACAGAAGCCTTTATAACATATAAGCTTTCATAGCTGAAGTCCTATTGTACAACCCCCCTTCAGGATGTTTTCTTGGAAGGAGATTAACCTTTTCAAATGCTTATGACGTCTGCTAAGTAAAACTCTAGTTTTTACTTTAACCATTATAATATTGTATAATTAGTTATCATAAAAAAGTGATTTGGGATTATTTTGAACTATAAACCCTTAAAAGAATGGCCTCCGGACTTTATCAATGAAGTAGTGTTGTCTCCCTGTCTGAGAAGAGTGAGGATTACATGAATGAAAACTAAAGGTTTTGATAACTGACAGGTTATCAGCCTGGACCGAGTATCCGCTATAAGCCCTGGCCTCACGCAGGAAGTAGGTCAGCCTCCATGGAAGCCTTACAGTCTGACACGGGGCTGACATTCCTGAATTGACAAGAAAAGTATGCATCCTAAAGTAGATCTGTAACAAAATGGATGAAATCGAGTTTGTTAAATCAGTGTTATATTAATTGTCTTGTTTTTGCCCCTCCTAAAATATTTTTACCTTTTTCTTAATCTTAATCTTGCTTCTATATGCACTTACTAGAGCAGTGGTGGGCAACTGAGTTGATATGGAGGGCCACAAGTGCGGCCCTCGGCATCACTCAAGGGCCGCACATAGCATCAATCCAGACCCTCCCCCATCTACATATGTTAGCAGGCGGTGGACCAGATCCCGATCAATCCAGACCCACCCCCATCCTGCCCCTGGGTGCAGCGCTCATATGAAGACCTGGTTTCCCCTATCAACATTAACTATTTAACTGATGTAGGACCACCAAAGTTGATTAGGAAAGCTGGGTCAGGTGAGTTGCTATGCCCTATGCATTAACAGTTAGGTTTTCGGGCCGCATATGGAGGACTGAGGGGGGCCGCCAAACGCCCAAAGGGCCGCATGCGGCCCCCGGGCCTCAGGTTGGGCACCTAGGTACTAGAGTGTTAATCTGATATTGCCAACCATGGACCATACCTATGCGGTTGATGTTTGTGCTACTGCCTGTAGTCACTTCCATGGGTTTATGTGGCAGGGTGACTATGTAAAAGAAAATTTGGGAGACAGCAGATATTTCACAAGAGGTGGCTGGACTAACCAAGTGACACATTTTTGGAGATAACTGCGTATTTAGATGACTAAGGCTGCGTCTACACTATAGATTTCTGCCTGGTTTTACCGCACGTAGACCGCAGGGAAAAACACGCAGTGCAGCAGCCCCCTGTAATCCCCTATGGGAAATGATGTGCCAGTCTATACTGGCGTGTCATGACCATGTTTGGGGTGGCATGGCAGCGGGAGCAGATTCAGAATGCCCGGCCAGGTATTGGGGATCCGGTGGCGTCCTGCAGATGCACGAGAAACACAGTTTGTGACGCACGCAAACCACGACCATGTGTTTCCAGGCACAGTTGGCTAATAGTTAAGTATAGAATGTGGTATTGTCGACAAGGCGAAGACCGCGTCCTATATGCCCCGAAACAGCTCTCAAAAAGCGGGCGGGCGCTATGGACACACCCAAATGTCCATAACACCCCCCGGTTTGTGGGGAATCATAGTGTCGACTTAGCCTTACTGCACAACAGTATTTTGATAACTGTGTCAAAAAAAATACCTGATGACTTGTTTAGTAGGAATATAAAAAATGTGTCATTGTTGGTGTCATCATGAGGGTTGTAGGAAAATGTATCACATGCTTGTTCTCAGTAGATAGAAACTTGCGTAATGGTTTTTCCCATTTGGGCCTGCTAAAACTAGCGGACACATGAGGCTGTGCAGCAAGGGAGCACGGACCTAAAAGTTTTACATTACACATAGCAGAATGCAAATATATATTCAATATTTGTGAACAAAAAAAGTCCATAATAATGAGGATATGGGCAAATGTGGTTAGTCCTGCCACACTGAAGCATTAAGCTCACTTCCATTTGGGACACTAACTGTTCTCTTTTAATCTAAAAGCGTGAATGTCCTCCCACAGTCCGAAAACAAACTTGTAAGTTAATTAGCTTCTGACAAAACTGACTCTGGCGCATATACAAGTGCAATAGGGAAATTAGATTGTAAGCTCCACTGGGGCAAAAGATTGATGTGAACAATTAAGCATTCCCTGTAAACTGCCGTGTAATGTGTTAGTTTTATTTCAATAAAGTATAATAATAAAATCTTTTAATACAGTTATAAGGCTCCTTAGCACACAGCACCGGGGAGTCTGATAGCAATGATTAAATAGCTGCTATAAGAGAGACCGAGAACACATGTCTAAACATATTTAGTACTTATTACTATATAATGGCGTGTTCCATAATGCCTGGTCTGGAAACGCTTTACTGTTCACGAAAAACAAATCCTGAATATTAACAGTCTAATATTACACATTTAACTAAGCACCTAACCTTGTGCTAGTTTGGTAATATTTCACGTTTCCCAGTTAGTAACAGTATATCTGCATGGTGGTGCTTAAAATAAACACACAAATGAAAAAAAGAAATACAGAACAGACAGAAGATGTGCTTATTTATGAAAGCACTCTGAATAGCCTTCCCTGTGTTCCCATGTGAGTTGACAATGAACTGTTTGCTTGCACTGCTCAGGTTGATGCTAGAGTTCATATGTTCACTATATATCGTGTCCAAGGCAATGAAAGTATCTGGCGGGCCAACATACACACATTCCATGTAACACAACTTGCAGGTGCGAGCAGCTCCAAAGCAAGGCCCCTACGTTTTCTGGACCTTGATCCAATATTATCACTTTACAGTTTTGCTTTGTAAAAAAAAGAAAAACTTCAGTATGTACAAAGGCCAATCAGGGATAACGATAGCAATGTCCTTCAAACTTTTTAGTAGCAGAATAATGTACAGTATGTGTATTTTAAATCACAGCTGGGCGACCATCAACAAACTTTTCAACTTTTTATAACAATAAAATATAGCAGAAGAGCTGGACTGGGATAAACACTGTGTGTACATGTGTGTGTATACATATGTGGGGTGTTGGTGTTCAGCCTCATAGAGCAGTGTTTAAAGAGGTATATCCACAACACGGATATCTTCTGATGGCTTCCTGTCCATATTTATTGTCCAAAACAGTATTTTCCTCACAGGTGTTAATAGCAACCACATAAAAGTCAATAAATCATGCCAACCCTCCAGGCTTGCAAACATCCAACAAGGGCTCTACCCTTCAGTTTTATGAAAACCTAGATCACCTGACTCCTAGTAGTCACAGCCCTGGTCCCCACACTCCCCCTGTGTCCCTTGGTATCTGCTGCTCCTGGCAGCTCTGTGTCTCCAACTGGGTCAGGAGCCCTGCCACAATGGTCTCTGCTCCTTTTGTGGAGGCTCACCAGACATCACTCTCTCTTCCAAGCAAGTGTAAACCCTGGTGTTTACCTGGATGGAATGGAAAGGCCCGCCCATGTCCTTCCCTCTCATTCCAGAGTCTGGGACCCTGTAACAACAACACAATAACACTCAGCAACCTATAGTTGCTCTGCAATAATATCCTTCCAGGATACACCACT
Organism: Ptychadena robeensis; assembly: GCA_036250615.1. Taxonomy (NCBI): domain Eukaryota; kingdom Metazoa; phylum Chordata; class Amphibia; order Anura; family Ptychadenidae; genus Ptychadena; species Ptychadena robeensis. The sequence continues at coordinate 48,010,225 of CM070032.1, read as the reverse complement.
TAATGGGATCACAACCTGAATGTAGGTCCTGTGATATATATAAACACACACACATTTACTGCACTTTTTATTAGGTGGACTTGTTCAACTGAAAATACCTAATCAACCAATTACATAACAACATCTTGATTTTAGTAGCTTTAACAATGGAAGGTTGGGTTGCTCTTAGTAATTCAGAAACTCTAAGCAAACACAACAGAGACATCAAATCTCAATCCTCTGGTGCTTGGACACCCCTCTATTCATATTCATATACTGCCTATTGAGCTTACTTGTAATCTATGGAAATAGTATTGTAATGTAGTGACCCATCTTTTCTGTTAACAATTGTTGTGTTATAATACCACTAACAGTGTACAATTGAATATATAGCGAGGACATTTGTCCAATATCTCACTGGAATTCATTGAGCTCCTGAGAGCAGAAGAAGCAGTCTGTATGCCAAGGTAGCCTTAGTTCTGGGCAAAAGTGCCTTGTATATGCCAGAGCTCAAAGGAGAATGCTTAGACTGGTTTGAGGTGATCCAATTCAATTCAAATAACCACTATTTATAATCAAGGTGAATAAAAAGACCTCTGAACACAGAGCAGGTTGGATCATGACAACACCTTTCAGACAAAGGAAAAACAAAGGGTACAAATTTGCTTGGGCTCATTAAATCTGGACAACAGAAGATTAGAGAAATGCCTGACCTAATAAGTCTTGATTTCTGCGATGATATCAGGATAATAGGGTCAGAATGTAGTGTCAGCAACATAAAAGGATGAATGCATTCTGATCTTCCATAACAATATCAATAGTTCAGAATGGAGGTATAATGGTGTAGAGGATATTTTTGCCACACTTTGGGTCACTCTGTGATATTTTTACAAAGGCAACCCAAGTACCCATGTTGATTATGTCTATCCCCATATGACAGAATTATGTACATGATGGCTACTTCCAGCATGATAACGCACCATCTTAAATTAGTTTATACACCCAAATGGCTCACCCAAATGGCTTTCACATACACCTAACCTCAATCCAATAAAGTACCGTATATGATGAGGCTGAATAGAAGATACTATGTGAGCAAGTTAAACCTCTGAAGAATGCAGAAGCAACTTGCACTGTAAAAAAAAACTTTTACTTGTAGTTTTTTAACCCGTAGGTTTTGAACGATGTTGAAGCTGAACTTTTTCCCCACAATGCAAAGTTTATAACTCTGCACTGTAAAGGAAGCCATACACGGGTCAATTTGTCATCGATCGATTCCCAATCCAATCATTCCCGACGAGCTATTGATCATTTTGGGATTGATGAAACACCTCCTTGGGAATCCGATTTGGACATGAGCCAATCTCCAACAGGGTGTTCTATGTCCGATCTGATTTTTAGTCTATTCTAATTTTGTTTTGGCGATCGTTCAGGGTGGGCAGAACTCCATTGATTGCCGATTGATTGGCGATCGATCGATGTGAACATGCGCAGTGATCGATTTTACCCCCTAGGAATGAAAAAAAATAAGGATTTACAGGATTTGCAGGTGTAGCCCCATAGAAGGGTAAAAGATGAACTTGCGGCTTTATTGTGACAGCCACCCTTAAAGAATGCTTTTAACAAAAGGTAGCCATACATGGGTCGATTATTTTGTAATTCGATCATCGATTCAATGATATTGGGCTAAAAAGAAAAATCAATCGGCAGTTCAGTTATTTTTTTTTATAAAGCATCATTACTACTCTGGAAACCAAAAATTACATTTACATGTGAACTATAGAATGAATGTTACCAGCATGTCCCATCACTGCTCGATTGATTTAATGCTCCATTCTGATGTTTCTTGTAGTCAATCGAACCAGGAATCGATTTCCATTTGATCCACTAGTGTATGGCTACCTTTAGTAGCCTCCATCATTCTGAGGTTTTTGAAGATTCCTTTACTAAAAGTGACAGCTCCTCTTTAATCAATGTCTATTAATTTGTCTCAAAAGAAACAGCCTGTGAATCCTAAAGCTAATATTTTAATTTCATATTGCAACCAAACAATTGTATCTAAATATTGTACAAACACAACAAAACCTAAAGCTAATTTTACATCGTAGACGAGTTACGCATTATAAATTTACATGTTAAAAAAGGTCTCACGCTGAGATAATACATTTTGAGATCTATAATTATGATTTCTTCCTTAGCTATTCTGTCAGAACAGGGGACAAACAACAGAATAACAGCGTGATAAATATATTTGAGAAATGCTGTCAGTATAGGAAGCAGAGAGTGATATTTACCTTAGACATACCTTGTCCTTCCTTAGGTTTTGTTATTTTTACAGACTGGTTGTCTACAATGAAGTGTTTGATGTTTCTGTGTCTTGTATGCAGCAGACCTTCATATCGAGGTTTTCTACTTTATGGTCTGATAAAACAGCCAGTAATGAGGCCTTAGCTTCTGTTTCCCCATAAAGTATATCCCTGGCTCAGGCAGAAGTAGAGTTCTGGGAGATAAATCAAGACAGGACACGGGGAGTGTAAAAATCAAGGAAGATGAAGAATTAGTTGCTGATCTAGACGTTTCATATTATTTTATAGGACGTTACTCTTTTGAGCTAAGGCAGATAAAAAGTAAACAGCTGATACATTTCCAAAGCCCACCGCAGAAATAATTGCCTTGAATACGGCCAGTCAGATGGCTGCTATCTAACCCTCCGATAATACTTAATAAAAGGTAGAGGTGGGATATTTAGGCTTTAAGGCAGATAAAGTTCCCATCTGTATTCCATCTGCAAGAGTGCTTTCTAGGAAGAGCTTTTCTTACACTATTAAGTTTAAGATTAAACTATTAGGATTAAGTATCAGAGCTATATTGTAAACTCAATTGGGCAGGGACCTCTTCTCCTGTGTCAAAGTTTGTATTGTATTTTAGCTTTTGGAACAAAAACAGTACACCTAAAACCCTTGGTAAGTTAAGCGCTACCCACATCCGACAAACGTATATGGAAGAACAAAGAAATAGCGTAGCACCCTGCTAAATTAAAGAATTTCATCTTAAGGGGTTGCTTCCATTATACGTTGGGACCCCTATGCTAAGCGTATATGCTTAGCTGGGATCCCAATGTATCACACAGACATTGCCTGCTGGTGGATGATCTGTTTACACATCCGCCGGTGCAGAGGCTTAACATACTCAACTACGTTCAGCCTTACATGGGCGGAGCGGCTCGGTGCAGTGAAGACAGATCCTCCGCCGAGCAGGTAAGTCTATCTGCTACGTTGGGAGGGGTCTCGACTTAATGGAAACATAGCCTTAATGTTAGCCACAACGTTGTGGCAAATATTAAAGATGGAATTCTTTAATTTAGCAGGGTGCCACACTATTTCTTTGTTCTTCCATGTATGTTAGCTTTTGTTACCCTTCAACCATTATTTAATGTACTGTTATGGCCAAAAATTTTACACAACTGTTGGTTTTCAAAGTTGGCTGCTTCAGTTTTTATTTGTTGTATAAATTTGCATATACAGTTATGAAGAGTGATCAGTTGAATTCCCTCTTTGCCATGAAAATGAACTTAATCCCCCCCCCCCCCCCCCCCCCCCCCCCAAAAAAAAAAAAAATACACCGCGTACAGCCCTCACAAAAGGACCAGCAGAGATCCCAAAAAGTCCAGCAAGTGCCAACACTGTCTCCTAAAGATGATTGAGATGTGGGATTGGGGGGCCAGCGGTGCAGAGCTCAGGAATGGCACAAGGCAGGTGTAAGTGTTTCAGTAAGGGAAAGCTTTTAGGACAGTGGTTCTCAACCTGTGAGTCTGGACCGCCTCAGGGTCAGGGGTTGCTGAGTTCACTGAAAGCATCAGAGCTGCTGCTGACAAGCAGTAACACCCTCCTAACTTCCCATCCTTCACATAATTTGCACAAGTGGAGTGGGAAAATAACCCTCTACAGTTGTGTTTGTGTGAAAGTTGCAGAGTGCAGCATTCACACAGGCAGAGATAGATGGAAGAGATGCTAGCTGACAGCTCTTTTATCTAATTATCTCTGCTCTTCATTGGTTCATTGGATAAACAATGCAGCCCAGATTTAGGGATCTCCCATCAGACAGCTTTTCCACCTAATCTTCTTGCCAGGAGAGCGAAGATGGTGGCGAGGAACCTAAGGTGCCACTCCGCCACAGGTGGTCATGCCTTTAAACCATTAAACACAGGCACTTTTGGGGGTGAAAGTGCTTCTTATAGTCCACAAAATACAGTACACTATAAAAACATTGTCCACTAAGATTAATTAGGATATATAATTCATACATCATGTTGAAACAAGAAAGGGCAAAAATGAGACATCAAAAATGATTAGTCCCCTGGTAATTAATAGTAGTTTTAATTAGTAGTGGAACCCTTTAATTAGTAGTGGAACGTCTTAGAGTAGTTCTTTACTAGGTTGGCACAGGTCTCCTGAGGGGTTTAGGCACATTCCACAATTAAACAAGAGTACATTATTGACTATTAATGGCCAGAGGGCTAATCATTGCTCTTGCTCTTTCTTGTTTCAACTCAGTGTATCAAAAAATATCCCAATTAAACTGAGTGAGCATTGTGTTTCATGGTGTATTTGTTTCCAAAATAAAAAAAAACACTTGTTAATGGTCATTTTTTTAGAGAAATCAAGAGTGTTGTCTAATTTCATAAGGGGGTAAATACTTTTGGCCTCAACTGTATATATATAATATACAAATATTCAAGGTAAAAAAACTGTACCATATACAGTATGAAAGGTTAACAAATTACTGATGTCTATCAGCCTTCTTCTCAGTTCAATAATTTTCACATTTAGGCCCAGTATACCAGAACAGCTTGAAAAAAAAAAAAGAAGAAAAAGTAGTCATAACTGTCTTTTTTTGTTTTCAAGCTCTCTAATTGATGCTTTGTATCTTTTCACTTAACAAATAAACAAAAAATACCCTCTGTCCCCGACATGCTGATTTTCTAGCGTATTCTTTATTTTCTGAAGAGGTAGCACAGCAGTAGCTTTCTTCCTTCGTCTTCATCTCTGTCCAATAGTACAGAGCAGAGAGAGAAGGGGGCTCAATATGTGTTATAATATGAATCTTCAGCTTATTCCGCACAAATAAAACACTTTATTTTCAGAAATACAACTAGGCTTAAGCTGGCCAAACACCTTAAGATTTCTCTGTCAGATTTCCTTTAGATCTCCTTTTGTTTTACCAAAACCATGTAATATGAAGGACTTTTTTTTTACCAAAAAAACATAATATGAAGGACTTTCTAAACCCTTGGTGCCCAACCTGTGGCCCGGAGCCCGCATGCGGCCCTTTGGGCGTTGTTCGGCGACCTCCTTGGTCCTCCACGTGCGGCCCCCAAAACCAAACTGTTCATGCATATGGCTTAGCAACTCACCTGTGAAGTGGTCACATGCTGACCCAGCTTTCCTATTCAACTTTGGTGCTCCTACATCAGTAAAATTGTCAATGTTGATCAGGGAAACCAGGTCTACATATGAGCGCTGCACCCAGGGGCAGGAAGGGGGTGGGTGCTGTCGGGTTTTGACTGCCTGTTGAGATCTGGTCCACCACCTGCTGAGATATGTCAACAGGGGGAGGGTCTGAATCGATGTTATGTGCGGCCCTTTAGTAATGCCGAGGGCCGCGCTTGTGGTCCTACATATCAACTCAGTTGCCCGCCACTGTTCTAAACCAAGTCTACCTGTGTTCCATCGCAGAGGACCCTATACTACATAGTTGTTGGAAGATCTAAAGGATATCTGACAGAGCCTTTGAAAGGTAATTGCAAAGCCCCTGGACATGGCATCGTCACTAAAATAGTAAAGAAATGTATTGAAGTGTTCAACAAAAAGCATAGATTTTGTATCAATTAAGTCAAAATATTCAGGGCTAACCTAAATTTATGTGAAGTTTTCTACAGCTCCAACAATTTTGGTGATAATTTAACCAGGTTCCATATTGCAACCATATTTACTAATGTGAATGTAAAGGCCCAAAAAAACTTAAGAATACTATGTTATTAGTTGTCATCATGAAAAGCATTTCCTTTGGCTTTTCTGTTCATTGAAATTACTGTGCCAAAAGTAAGAATGTCAATAGCATTACTCACTAGGTCTTGATCAAACGTAAAAAGTCTTCACTTCACTGTTCACTTGAGTCTGTGAAAGGGCGAAACGGGTCGGAGGTAAATATCTGGAGACGCAGCACTTGAACGGTTTACCTGTTTGGTGAATTTCAAACATGTTTTGTCATGTTTGATTCATGGTTGTATTTTTGTATGTATTTTACACCTTTTGTTTATTCAATATAGTCCTAATGTATTAAAGACTTTGATCAAGACCTAGTTAGTAACACTTGAGTAAACCCGATTATTAGATAGACCCCAGTATTGCATGAATTTTTTTGAGTTAAGTTAGGAATGTCAATGGACACGGACAATGTGGAGAGGGTTTCAACAGACACAGAACTAGCATACATTGTAGTTTTAAGGGTTCATGCAGAGCCAACAGGGTCCAGTGCAATCTATGATGATTCAAATTAAAAAATGAGGCACAGGGAGGTCAGTGCATGGATCTGACACTGAATAACACATTTCACAAAAGCTCACCACACAACTTTTAATTTGAATGTACAATTTCCTTTAGATCTACCAACAACTTTGTGGTTAATTGATTAGTTGATTGGGTATTTTAGAAAGGTCCTCATGTTACATAGTTTTGGTAAAACTAAAGTTGATACACAACACAAATTGTACAGTGAGATTGTCAGGGCTAGGCCATGTGACTGGTGATGACTTAAGGTGCCCATACATGGGTCAATACCCGTTTGATCAACGAACAAATGATCACGCAAAGGATTGATGACGCAAAGGATTGCTGAACGAACTTCGAATCTATGCCCACCACTTTGTATGATCGATTCTCAGTCGATACTTTTGATGGTGATCGAACAGGGATTTACCAACATGTTGGTTCCCTGTTTGATGGGCATTTCTTTGAGCAGGATCGATCGAACAAGGGTCTAAAGTAGCCAATACACGGGTCAGATTTTCAATCAATCGACTTAAAACGATAAATTTTTTAGTCGATTGATTGAGAATTTAGTTTTGCCCACCTGGTTAAATCGACCAAAATTGAGTGAGAATTCAGTCGTTTTTTGATCGGACTGGATGGTAAATTTTGATCCGTCGATCGAAAATTGGTTCGGTATTTTGAGAACCAAGTGTGGTCAACCAATTTTTGATCGATTTTTTTTCTACCTATTCTACCTCACTTCTGATTGAAATTTCAATCGGACTATTTTGGATCGATTGTTATGTCGATTGAAAAAAAAAATCTATCAAAAACCTTGTACTACATATGGGGCATGATACAATCGACATAAAATTTTATACCGACTTAAAAATTGATCGTTTTAAGTTGATTGATTGAAAATCGGACCCGTGTATGGGCTGCTTTAGTGATTCTCGAACGGTCGTGAATGCACACAGCAGTGATCTAATCTAACCAATATTTGGCCCGTCTATGTGTACATTCAGCCTTTGAATGGTAGGGTATCTATCCTAATCTGTGTATTTATGTAAATCTTAGTAATGCGCTCCTTTCTCTAACACAAGTCTCTTGTACTGCAATTCAAGATTTAACTGTTCTTTTGTATCACAGGACCAGTACCACCTCCGGAGGTGCTTACTAGAGGATTTTTAACGAGTTGAAGTTGTTTGCAGGGCTACAGAAATCATCACCATGGTGGTGGATAAGAGGGCATTGCGTTGGTTGGTGTGCTGGGTCAAGCTCATGTCTTAGACCACACAAAAGCTGCTTCTAAGCCAACACTTGTTTCTCTCAGGCATTTCCACATCTGCAACAACAAACTCAGCACAATCCATAACTTTGTAAAAAATGTTGATGTTGTTCTTAACAGCAATGCTTAATGTTACCCTACTGTGATATTTGTTTTCCAGGCATCAAACTAGACTTCAGAAAAGAACAGAGCACAGTATGATGAAATACTAAACTGCTCTCCAGATTCTCTCTCTTAGAAGTTGGCAGAGGAGTGCAGTGACAGAAAATAAAATGATACTCAATACTCACTGAATAACATACAATGAGACAACCTTCGAGCAAAAGTAATATAGAATATATCTGTTCCTTTGAAATTCTAAGAATTATATTTATAAAGCAAAATTACTGTATAAAGCAAAATGAATCAACCTGATGCACAATAGCCCGGCCGCATGTAACCTGACTGATCTCCGTAATACTTTAAATATGATTACATAGCCGACCGCATTTATTCAGCCACACATAATCCAATACTTGGGCTATATATACACAATAATACATGTGCATTTGGTGTAATGATAAGCATTGTAATATTGATAGTGATGTTCTACAAGTGTATATCTCATCCCAAAATCCTGAGCATTATAATGGAGCCAAGGCCACCACTCCAGCTATTAACACCTCCACTCTTCTGGGAACGCTGCCTCTAAGATTTTGTAATATGCATAGCTGTCAAAAAAACAGGGGGGAAACAGGAAGTGACGCCACTGACATCACTTCCGTTACCAGGCATACCTCTCGGCTGTTTTAGCAGGGAGAGGGATATAGGGCCCCCATACACCATCAACGTTTGTTTAACCAAAACCATGTAATATGAGGGACTTTTAAGCAATCAAGTCTACCTGTGTTCAATCGCAGAGGACCCTATACTACACAGTTGTTGGCAGATCTAATGGATATCTGAAAGAGAGATCTAAAGGTGTATGGCCAGCTTTACTCCCCTGCTAATGTCCCACCCCCATTTGTGCTAATAATGTGCGGGTGGGACACTCTCTCCCTGCTAAATTAGCATGATTTCAAGAATCCAGGAAATATTCAGAGTGTTGAAAATGAGAGGGTTGACAGGTATGGTAATATGTCTGAAAAAACATTCAGCAAAAGGAGCATTTGAAAGGTCAAAAACTTTGTTGGCCAAGAAGACTTATGTCAAGATCTGTGTGCAAGTCACCTGAATTCCTCTACATTAAACCTGACAAAGCATTGTTGAGTACTCCAGCTATGTTTTCCATATAGTACAGGTATCATGGTCATCTGTATACACAAACCTTTGACTTGATAATGTCTGGTATGGGAGCACTTTAGAACCATTATAAGAGGAATATTCAAGATGTGGATCAACCCTTCAGACTACTAGACTTGACCTTAGAATGTAGAGATCCAACTGCATTTAGGCAACAGTAACAAGATATGAAATGTGATTAAAACATTTTTAAAGAAGTTTCTTGAGCAAAATATACGTATATAAACGTATTTGTCTTCATTGTTGTAGGCACACTCACTGAGCATTTTGCCCTTTAGCAAAGGTAACAAAATTTAGGTCCTGTATGCAACAATGACTTATTTTAGCAAGCACATAGAAAACATTCAGCACTCAGGCATGCAAATCAACTCTACTGTATTTAATTAAATGCAACACGGATATCCCTGTTTAAGGCTTCTCCATACAGGAGCCCTGGCACTGTAGCAATATGGTGGCGGTTAAGCTGGTCATACACGGTTCAATATTTCCATTTGATCAACTTAAAACAATTGATTTTTAGGTTAAATGAAAAGAAATAGATTGCTAGTATGATCAACCAAAACTGATCACAATTGATGAAAATATTATTGAATATTTTGGTAAATTTTAGTCTATCGTACAAATATGTGATGGGTTTTCTGGGTATTTCATTTAATTTACATTCCTAATATAGTGCATGCATAATATCGTTCATATTATGACTGCAATGTGAATGCTCATAATGCAAACGATCACAATACGATTGATTGTAATACACATGCACTCCATAGTATGATCGTAAATCGATTACACTATGTGATAGTACAATTAATCGATGTTCGGCCATCCATCCATCTTCAAATCACACAAATGATTGAATCTGCGGTCGATCAAGCAAAAGTCAACACGTTTATGGCTATCTTTACCCAGCAGTGCTGTTGAATGTAGCGGTTAGCATTGTGGGTTTCGTTGCATGTGGATGTTTACACTTTGTCTTTATCTTCATATGTGGAAAATGATAAATAATTTACATACAATTATACACAAAAAAGTGAAATTTTGTTTAAATTACAAAATTTAGAAAACTTCATCACACAGTGAACTCTATTCACAAAATAGATTCAGCTGATCTTATATTATAATAAACATATTGTAAAGATGATTAAGGTTGCAATTACCGTAAATAGTTTTAGAAATAATAACAAAAAGTTGAATTTTAGAAAAAGGTCGTACATCATTAGAATAAAAGCTGCTTGTGAAAGGTAAAACTTCCCAACAGCTCAGGCTACTGTATCCTGAATGGTGCCAATAAAGTCTAACTTCTGAATTTTACCATACCAGATTTTATTTATTTATTTATTTATTTTTTTCTTTATTCAACTTTTTCCATATATACATTTTCAAAACAAAACTGTAGCAGTATAGTGTAAGTAAGTAGTTACATACAGTCATTGGTATCAAACTTAGCTAGGCAAGAACATACACGGGTGAGCAATTTAGACAAAAAGACAACAAGATTCGAGAAAAAACAAACGGTCGGGTAAACATTTGAGCACAAACGGCCACATGTAGGAGACTGAATATTCAAGCATAAACAATCATGGCACAGCAGTGGGTACAAAACCACGTCCACAGGTCTATGGTGGCACTAAGGGGTCTCACCTCACCAGTAGGGATAATGTGCGTTCCATTTCTTTTGTTGGCAAGTGGTGAGTCATATACAGATGCCATCTAGCGACAAATTTGCTAGACGCGACAACACTGTGTCGGTCCACCCCTCTCAGCTCCTTATAGAACAAAGACTGAAGTTGGGTACAGACAAGGGGGATTTTATTTCTATCAAATGCAGCTTTTACAACACATCTGTGCACATGCCTCAGCTATGCAATGGGAGAACATTTAAAAACACGTATGCCTGTAGCATTCACATAATAGTTCATGAACAAATGAGTTAGTAATTAGAGAATTATTGCCTTATATACTTTATGAATGCCATGTAATAAATGCCACACTAACCGCAGTATTCTGTTACATGGGAAAGAGGTTCCCTGTAAATAATGGAGAGAACAATGTGTATTGTAGCTAGTTACATCTCTATTATCTCCTGGCTTTATTCCCCTAACTTCACAAGGTGGATTGGCCTGAGTTTATTTCAAGCAGCTGTTGTGGAGTTTGGATAATCTGGCCCCAGGCTCCAGTATATCAACGCAAATGTAATGTAACGAAGGCAAAAATCTGCAATACATTTCAAAAGAATTCAAAAAATTAATTATAAACATATGGAATTAGTTTGAGCATAATATGTCCATTATATTTAAAAAACAATTATTACTACTCTCCTGCGTTTTGACAAGTCTAAACAGGATTTTTATTAGAAGTGTTAAATATATAATGGAGCTAAATGTCTACTAAGCAGCTTTCACTTGAATATTAGCACATCAACTATTAGCTTAGCAGCAAATGAGCTCCACAAGTCTTTTCATTACCAGAAATAGACTAGGAGAATACTACGGTATCTTGTTATTTAATTAAAGAACAAATAAATAGGACTAGAGGCTAGCCGAGGTTGTAGAGTTTAAATGTGTTTTCCTTTCGATCCCGAACCGAGATCTCATGAATCCTGCATATCCCCCGCCGCATTTCCGGGGACAGTGGCGGGCGGGAAATTCAAGCAAGTACGGTGCCTAATCTGCTGCGATCAGGGCTGTGGAGTGGGTAGATAAATTCTCCGACTCCTCTGTATTTGATATGCTAATGTATTTTATCCATCCATTGAAGGAAAGGAAGGCAACACACATTAACCACAGAACTACTGGCTAGGAAACCAACACTGTACTGTAATGGCCAATTAAAGCAAAAGACAAACACAATGAAAACAACAGGTTTTGTTCATGATTTCCCTTGAATCCCATAGTCATGTTTAAAGTTGAAGCTGACAATCAAACAAGCAACAACAAACAAACAAGTATTTGTAGCTTCAGCTGAATACAGCGGTTTTCCCTTCACTTATACAAGTGTCTCTAGTCCTACGAAAAACATTTACTTCATTATCAACGAGAGGCTAGGTTCACAGTGGGCACTGCGTTCCCTGTAACAGTGGAACACAACACAATGGAAAGGGGTGTCGCACCTTAAGGGCTTGTTTCCACAACGTTTTTCAATCCGTCAAGGTCCCTCCGTCAACGGAAGGGTGCATCCATCAGTGCACCCGTCAGTGCATCCGTCAGAACATACAGGAGATGTTTTCCTTCAATGCATCCGTCAGTGAAACATAACACCCCTCCTTTGCGCCAAAATAGACGTAGTGATCTATGTCAATTTTAACGCAACAGAGACCAAGGATTGCATTGATGGATGTTGGAACAGGCTCATTTGATATAATGAGCTACGTCAAAATCCCTTTATCTGACGTACGCCAAGACATTTATTCTTAAGCTGACACGTGTCGATTCCTGAGCGATCGATCGACCATCCGATCGATTCCAGTGAAATCACAGGCGTCGATCGCCTATACAAGCCTGTGCCTACCACCTTAGGCCACCGATTCCTGGACGATTCTGTTACCAGTCGATCGATTCACAAATGTCAGTCAATCGGAAATGATCCTGATGATCAATCCGTGGGCCTCCACCAACGTCCCTCGATGTGTGCCCGATCGACCAGAAAACACCGACAGGTTGGTTCCCTGGCCGATCCGATTTGGGGGCCATATCGATCGGTCAAGGTGGGCTGCACTTGATTAGTAGGAGTCGGAGTTGGTAGATTTTTTGCTGACCCCGACTCCAGGTACCCAAAATTGTCTCCACAGCCCTGGCTGCGATCGCCCTTAATGGCATGGTAGGGACTAAACGCCAGGGGGGCATGAGACACAGATTAAGATTAGGAGACACAAATTCTTTAAATTCTGGGTCTTCCTTCCTTCTCCCCTTCACACCCCCGGCATTAACAATGACGCCAGGGATGTGCTGGAAAAAAACGGCACCACCTCCTTTATCCAATTATGTGCTTAGCCCAAGTTATTTCAGGACTAGTTTGTTCACAAATAATAGTCACCCCGAAATAACCTCCGGCATACTCACCGATACCGATCGGCAGACCAGCCAAATATTTCGGGACCCATTGACCACTTTGTTAGTATTGTTGGTAAACAAACTCACCCTGAAATAACTTGGGCTGACTGTCCAGGAGGTTAAAAGGCCTCTCCTCACATAGACAAAGCCCCCCCCATACACTTTAGATCACCCCATACAATTTCCTTTAGATCTACCAACTATGTAGTGCCGGGTCCTACCTGATAGAATACATAGTGATTGGAAGGTTTAGAAAGATCGTCATATTACATGGTTTTGGTAGAACAAAAGTTGATTGCACAGAAGAAGTAGTATAGTAAAATTGTAAGGTGTATAGGGGCCTAAAGACTGCTTTTCCACCTAGGAAATACAATAATTCTAGAGTTGACCACCCGCATAGATCAATATACAAATGACGGTGAACATTATATGATCGGATCAAAATATCTAGATAACCCATTAGATACTTGATTGATTGAAATTTACCAACAACCACTGCTCAATCGACTATGGTCAATTTCCATCACTTTTGTTCAATCAATTCAGATAAAAAGCATAAAGGAAATAAAGGGAAGGATGATTGCTGTTTAAGTCATAGGAACAGAAAGATGGGATAAAAATACAACAATACATTTACACAACTAAAAGAAAAGAATATTGCTTTGTGTCTGATCAGGAGGTGAATGGAATTGTAATCATTTTCTGGGTGGAGTTGGAAACATTAACCGCCGATGTAAAATAATAGAACATAGCGTACCATGATAGATCATGTATCTCTTGATTCTAGAGATAAATAAATCTGGTATAACTCAGTAATGCAGCATCCGCATGTGTCAGGACAATCAATTTATTCCTTGTCTTCAGGTAATACACTCTTTTAGGGTAATACATCAAACCTTGTTTTATTATATTGCACTACAAAGTGCTTTCATTTTACAAGATAGGAAAAATGCTGCTGTATGGCCATTCTCCTGAGATTACCATTCCAGTTCAGGACCCCCGGTGTCTTCAGTGGGTCTCTTTGATAGAAACACACAAGTACTAAAGAGTATTAGTTAATACAGTTTTTACAGAAAATTCCTGACATCTAGATGAATGAGGACTATAATATAACAAAGGTTTATTTACCACAAGGTGGTAGGAGGCTGCAGACTGATTCTATCATATGAGTCCCCCAGCAGACGTCTCTGGTGCTGATGCAAATGTGATGGTTCTTCTGCTTATTACTGGAATATTGCTTATGTCTGCTTTCAATTGAGTCTATCTAATCACAGTTGTCTGCTCTCAAAGCAGACTGTCTTGGCCTTGTCGCTGTTAGCTATCATGCCGGGAATACAGAATTTGGCTCTTTTGCATTGTTCATCGTTATATTGGGATGCCAACACATCGGGACTGTGGCCTTCTTTAACATAAAAAACACAAGAAAATAAATCACAAAACAAAAAGATAAATAGCTAATGAAAAGATGAAAACAGTATTATTTAGGTTCAGTCAATATGCTTCACCAACAGTGGCTTGCAAAAGTATTCAAATTGAACTTTTCCACATTTTGTCACATTTCAGCCACAAACATGAATCAATTTTATTGGAATTCCACATGAAAGACCAATACAAAGTGGTGTACACTTGAGAAGTGGAATGAAAATCATACATGATTGCAAATTTTTTTATAAAGGATCATGTATGATTTTCGTTCCACTTCTCACGTGTACACCACTTTGTATTGGTCTTTCACATGGTATTCCAATTAAATTGATTAATGTTTGTGGCTGTAATGTGACGAAATGTGGAAAAGTTCAGTTCACTTTTGCAAGCCACTGCATATCCTTTTTTTGTTATGAGTCTGATCTGATGACCAACATCCTTCCAACTTCTCTCAACCTAGGTGGTCCTGTACCAGTTCTAGCATTTGGCTGATCACACTGCTACAGTGATGAGCATATCTCTCTCTTCATGTCAGCACATAAACCGATCAGCTTCTTGTGCTCTATCCCTGCTATACAGGACATGCAAGAGGCTGAAACAAGGTCAAATACCCACACTAAATTGAATTAATATATTGATTGATATATTGATAAATAAATAAATAGAAAAAGTCCAGATTTAAAGTATAAGTATCTTTATCCTTCTGGCTATTTCCAATAAAAAAATATATCTGTATCAGTTGAATATTGGCCATGTAACTCCTTTCATCTTCCTTCCATTTTTCTTCTTCTTTAACAGCAAGACCATGTCCTGTAGTTTCAGCGGGTTACATATACAGTACATACACTAGATCAGTAGGATATACTAATTAATAGACTGTGCCTGGGAAGAGGGATCCTATGGTTTAGCTTAAACAAATTCAAAAATGAAACCAAGTTTGGCTTCAGAGTTTCACAATGCAGACAGCAGCAAATCCGGGGCTCACTCAATCTGGCCTTGAGAAAGAAAAGGTTTCACTGACAATATGTATGAGTCCCTATAAGCTATCACATAGGGGAACTAGTAGAGACATAAAATAATACTTAAGTATATAACAATTTAAGGTTACCAAGTGACAAAATAATTATAATCCAGCCCCTTCTTCCCAACCATATGGTCATAGTTCTTGGGACATTTAAGTCTAAAGTCTTTTTGACTACGACTACTGCTACTACAGTATAGTATATCTACTAGATTTACTATTTACTACTACTATATCTGTCTACTGTAAAGTATATCTTAAGGTCAATAAGACCATGAACGCAAAGTTAAACTAGAGCTTTAGTAACAGCTTAAAAACCTGCTGGTTGTTAACATTAGAGAAGTAGAAGTCGGAGAGTTATAGAACATAATTCCAAAGATTTTATTGCCTGTGTATATATTACAGCAAATCCGGATTGATAAAGTGTGTACTATCCAGGCATTGATTTCATTTCAATAATGGTGGTTTCCTCTTCTAAATCCCTTACTGTTGTCAGATCGGTCAGTGGTGCAGCATGCAGCACCCCCAAATAGGCACATTATACGTCATTACCCATTTAGAAATTATTAATAAGAGAATAAAAAACCTTAATAACAAATTAAATAAGTCTTTTTTGCCATCCTTTCATGTGAAAAGTAGCCAGAATACACCAGTGAGTAAACAGCACCATTGTAATATATGCGTGCATGTCATTCCTGTATAAAATATTTAAAAAGTAAATTAACTTGAAAAAAAATCTAAAAGTCTAGGGAGATAAATGTTTATAGCTCAAGCCGACTAAGCAATCAAATGAAATTTAAGACAATGCATATTTGCATATACTTAAATTATTCATAGCAAATGTCTTCCTCAAACGACCCAAATAGCATTCCACAGAGAAGGAAGCAAAACTAGTCTACATTTTACAAGTGGCAACAGGAAAAGCATTTGTTTCCAGCACAACCCTGATCAAAGACGTATCAATCTACTTTTTCTTTTTCCTTCAGGGTCCTTGTTCACACAATTTCTTCTATTATTCATATAAAGCACGTTGTTTTCTCATAATTAAAGACAGCGCCATTTACAATGTCAGCACATTACCTTATCAGTGATAAAGCAGGACTCGTGACAAAGCGCTAAACAAACAGAAGAAACATAGATCTGTGAATCGTTTTGCCTTTCTAAAAGAATGTAATTGTGTTTAGCCAGTCTTGTGATTGGCTGTCCAAACTACACTACATAGCCTACTGCTTTCCTTCTCTTACCAGCTCTTATTTAGACAATGAATAAGAAGTAGAATGACTCCAGGCATCATCCTCTATCATCCTCTGAGCAGCCTGGAGGGGAAGAAATTCCTGGATATGTAGTTTGGCAAATTAAAAATAGAACCTTTGTTTGAATGTTTGTATATGTGTTTTAGTTCTGAAGTTCAGACTCTATATTTTCAGAAAATAGAAATAGTTTAGAATAGTTTTTAGAAATAGTCTCACATAATTATAATGAAATTTCTACAAGCTGACTTTGTGAGATAATTGCAGAGCCCCTATGAAGTTATCATCACCAAATATAGTTGTTGCATCAATTCGGTTCAAAGTCAAAACATTGAGCTTTGAGCAAAATGATATGTACGAGAGCAGACATGGGCAAACTAAAGCCTCGATATATGAGCCGTACGCGATTCCCTGCAGCAGCGCGATGATGTCATCACGCTGCTGCACGACATCAAAGGAGCTGGAGATGCAGCACTACTGTTTCATCCAGCTCAGACCATGCTTTGCGGTCCCCATGCAAAACAATGGACTTTGACCATGGTTTACGGTGATGTTCAATATCCCTGTTTTCGAGTGGGATTAGGTATGTGCCAGATAGATGGCCATGAGCGCGCCCATATCTATGCACTATTCCTTGCTTATGGGTCCCCATACATGTTTAGATTTCTTTGACAGATTTCCTTTAGATCTCCTTTTGTTTTACCAAAACAATGTAATATGAGGGGCTTTTCAAGCAATCAAGTCTACCTGTGTTCAATCGCAGATTATACTACATCACTATACTACATAGTTGTTGGTAGATCTAAAGGATATCTGACAGCGAGATCTAAAGGTGTATGACCAGCTTTAGGCCGGGAGACCAGATCCGGCACATAGACAACATTTTAATTTGGTCCGTTGTCACTCAGGTGAAAAGATGCTCTGGCTTCCTTCTGCTGGCTTCTCTGAGACCATAATACCGAGAAGCGCCAGACCATTGCCGTGGTGTAATAATGTGATGACTGTATCGGTGTGTCCTTCTTGCTCCAGCAGGCCATTTTAAGGAATTATCTCCGCAAATTGAACCAGAGCAGGAACAGAGGGAAGTCAGAATATCTTGTCCCCAGGATTCCAACATTTTGACTTAATATTTTCGCCAGGCTTCCAGGGGTTAACACAGGGGGCAATATTGCGTGTGGCCACTGGGGGCATTAAATGGTTTTCTATGGGAATTTTCGACTGCGTAGCCAGCACTCACAAGGCTCAGAGATCTGGGCTCCTTCCCAGTGGCTGCTGCCAGGCTAGGAAGTGAGAGGATGCTGCAAGGGATCTTCTTAAATTACTTATTACAGGTAAGTTTTTTTACGTTTATTTTTAATTCTTTCCTTTCTATTATCAGCACTTTTAGTGCCATTAATGTACTCATCATTTTCTGGTGGTAGGTCCACTTTAAGTATTTAACCCCCAACGTATTACAGTAGCTGAAGTTATTAAATAGTTATTAAATAGGGGGGCCTAGACAGTGAGGCCACCATTGACCCCTACATGCTGAACCCTAAACCTTAGTTTATAGAAAATCATAACGTCTTTCACTATAACGATGGATGTGATTGAAGCATGTTGTGTCAGAAGCACGTTATGCCTGTAATTAATTGATGAGCTGACCCAGCGGCATTGATGCCAAACAGACCCTCTGTTTCTACAATAGCTAGTTAAGGAGAGCTGTAAGAACACATTTGAATGAGTTAACAGAAATAACAAAGGAAAATGCATGTATTGACTTTACACTTAATGGCATGGCAGCATGTTTTATTGATCTCATGTAAAGCAGTAGAACTCTACTTTCATCATTCTGTTTCATTATGCCATCTGCCAACAAGAAAACAAGCAGTCTATCTATTGTATAATAAAATATTTGCCTGTGATATTTCATGTGGACTACACTTCAGAGAAAAAACACAGATTAATCTGATGCAGCAATAGAAGCTCAGATCATACTAAAGGCATTTGTGTTTATTAGCATATTGTTTACTCCAGCACATAAACCAATGCTTCAAAGGGGGTTCACTGGTCAGAATTGAACAAACCTAAAAAAAACAATAGCTATAGTGGAGATTCCCTAACAAGAAAAATTGCACACATCTCAATCTGTTTTATGAAGAAGCTCACTGCTCTCCTTGTTCACTGTTATGCCAACTCCCTACTTACGCCTTTAGAGCAGCGGTTCTCAACCTGGGTCGGAAGACAATTTCACAAGTGTCGCCATGTTCTCTGAAAGCATCAGAACTGCTGCTAATAAGTGGGTGGGAAGTTAGGAGGGATGCGGCGTTACTCTCCCTTCTAACTTACCACATGGCACATCATCAACACAAGCGGGGCAGAAAATAGGAGGGAGGGGACATCACACTTACCTGATTTTGTAGGTAGTGACGTCGGTGAGTGTCACTTCTGGTATTTGGAATGCGAAAGTGACACTCCACACTGGCACTTCCGTGTTCCAAATACAGGAAGTGACACTTTGCAACGCCACTTCTGGGCTTGCAGGTCTAAAAAGGTTGAGAATGATAAAAATATTTTTAGAATTTCAACAAAGCAACCTAGCAGCCTTCATAATAAAGAGGCAGCGCATCTGCAGCTCTGTCTAGCAAGATGAAAAGACAATGTGTACTGCATTAAACAACTTGTCGATCTTGGAGGCCACTTCTGAGAGTAGTTGACTAGTCACAAGACCTTCTCTCTGTACGTGAGTGCTGAACAGCTGCATGCAGACAGTTGATTGAAGAAAAAAATGTGCATGTGTAAACCCCCCTTTATTGGCGGTCAGCATAAGACCTTCTCTGACTGTCAGCATTGGTGGGGAGGGAAGGGGAGGTCATGACTGTGCGATGATGTCATGACTAGTTGACTCTATTGCGACATTAGAGACCTTACAAAATCATAAGTCGTTAATGCCCTATTGTGTACTAGTGAAAGTGTATGGGTATGTAGAATGTGTTCTTTAGATTATTTCAAAATAAGTGGCTAAATAAGAAAAATAGTGCAGGCATGTATGTATGAAAACACATTCTTGCTTTAATGTTCTTGCTCCTAGCCCCCATTTCTATTCTGAGACTTGTATAAGCAGCACATATTTTCATACAGCATGAAATGTCACTGAAAAATTAATTATCACCCCTAAAAATATAAATATACTTGACATCAATCATAGCTTTGGGGAGGATCATGGTAACGATAATCTTATCTGTGACCTGTGTCTACACACATAAAGCTCCAAAGAGATTGGGATCAAACATGAAACCAACACCATATTTTATAGTCAACTATTTAATTTGCACCTTTGCTAAATAATTATGTTAGAATATTCACTAATTACGTAAACAAGCATGATTAAACAATGTCTTCTGGGGTACTAGACTAGGCTTGCCCAACATTTTTTCAACTTTTTGTTTTTAAAACATATGCTGGTGTTAGTATCACTTTACATTGAAATGGTTACAAGTACATACAAGTATATACATTTATATACACACCTAAAATAATAATTATAATACAAAAACGGCACAAGGAGAAGGATGACTGGAATGACAGAGGGTTCCCATCCAAAATATCGTCCAGGTAATGATTGCCAAAGTTGGTGCGCTTTTATTGGCTGTGACAGGTTGAGCTCCTGTCACTGGTTAGTTAGGGGTTAAGGCCTGAGTGATATAGGCTCAGCTGGTCTCATCAGAAAGAGAGATCCCAGAGAAGGGGATGCTGGGATAGAGAGAGACGGGGACTGCTGGAAGTGTGGTTGGTTTTTCCTTGCTGAGGATCCAAGGCTGAAGTAAGCTACCTGATTTTTGCATTCTTTTGTTTGATTTGGACTGTTTTGTAAATAAAACCACTCACTGCTTGAACTGTTGAAGTGCTGGGTCCTACATCATTCCCCCGATCCCTGACATGGCATAACGATTGCCGGTGTCATAACGTTGTTATCAATTGTCAATCTAATGGGAATCACTCCGTGTATGGCCAGCTTAAGTTGCTTTGTAGAAGTAGGTCTAGTGTCAAGCTGCAAACCCAAAAGGCTATGTTTCCACATACGTCGGGACCCCCACCGCTAAGGGTATTGCTTGGCGGGAGGTCCCGACAGAGCACATTCACTTACCTGCTCGGCAGATGCTGTGTCTTCACTGCGCCGAGCCATTCCGCCGATGCAAGGCTGAACTAAGTGTGCATTCATGAATACCAACTTAGCCTCTATGCGTGTGGTAGGTATGATCTTGTGTTTAGTACTGTAGATTTAAAGATCAGCTACTGACCTTCTTCTTTGCCCCCAGTCCTGTGATTAGTCCAGGCTGAACTTACATACTAAAGTACTAAATAAATGTGAGAAAGTGCAAACACTCCAATCAACAATTTGCTTCCAAATAAGCCCTACCAGTGGTCACACCATTGCCTTGGCAGAAGATGATTCAGGGTTGTGGTATTATGCAATAGACAATAGTAGGCTTTTCTATCCCGAAAGAAACAGAAGCTAGAATTTTAACCTAGGAGACACATAAAAACAAGCTGTTCATGTGAGTTTAGGTCTTCTTTAAGTGGGCTGACCAACCATCAACCTTCAGCTTGACATTAAATATAGAGTAAGGCTATGTTTACATAGCTGCTACCAAAAAAATGTTGCAGACGTTTGCAAGTCATCTAATTTAGGACCCCGTAGAGATCCTATAAGGTGTCAGCCTGAAAACCCACGGGCGGATGCCTAATTTGTCAGTCAGCAGTACGCTGTGTTTAAGATCATGGGCAGAATCGCAGCCGTGCCTGATCGTGTCTGATCTCACCAGTGGGAATGAGACCATGAAATGATCAAATGCATGGGGCGTTCTCCCTTAGATTGGCATGTGAGCTGGCCATTCTTAAACCTCAGCATGCTGCCAGAGGAAGATCGTATCGTCTGGCATAGAAGCAGGCAGACCACTCATCAACCTTCACTTTGGCATGCTGCCCTGGGAACGATAGACAATATGACTCTGAAGTTGGAGGACCAATTATCAACGTTCTCTTCCACATGCTACATAAAAGGTGAAGGAACAGGTAAACATCGCTTTTAACAAAAAATACAAACTGTATAGTGGGATTGCAATTACAAAGAATAAAGGTGTCTCTTTAAGTGTACTACCACTTTCTTCACCAGTCTCTGTGAAACAAAAGAAGATGCAATGTTTTAGCATAGATAGAACATAACAGACGTCAGCTGTGAATACGCACAGCCTAATCTTTCATCCTCCCAAAAGGAAGACGCTCCCTTCCATATACTGACTTTTCATGATACAAGAACGGGAAAACACTATTCAGTGCTGGCAGCTGGGCCCATGGGAGCACATAAAATAGCTTTCCAGACCAAAACCGCTTTTTGTTGTGGGATTAGAGACTTCTTCCATAGAGCAGTCTACGCACACAATGGGAAAACATATCATGTATACGAAAGTAGGGCTGAGCATAGTGCGAGCAAGAGAACACACACGCGTGCTACATATTCCGCACATTCATCAATATTGCAGCAGGAAATGGCAAAGCTTCTTGTATATTAACTCATTATAGATGTTTGCAATACTAATGGATAACATATATAGTTATATAAAGGGATGAAATTAGGAAATCTATAGAAGATCGGATTACCTCATCAACGAATGACTTATATTACAGGCCAAGGCAGGGATTGCTTTCCATATTTGCCATGACCTTATATGAATAGGCTTCTTGGAATGATGGATAGACACCCTCACATTACCATGCAAATTGCTAAAGCCCCCCATTTAGATTTTCACTTGATTTTTTGGCGATCGACGAAAGCTTAAAAGTGTCATTTGGGCCGAAATCAGCTGCCAAATCGATCTAAAGCTGGGCATAGGCGTTCCAATTCCTGCACGATTCGTCTGTATTGCGGGCTTTACCAGCAAGTCAACATTTTCTTGGAGCGGCATCAATAGTTTCAGTGAGGCAAGACCTCCCTATGCAAAGCAAAGGACATCGGCCGTTGCTTACACTTATGTCCGATATCCCTGTTTTCGAGCGGGATTGATTGATCCCACTCAAAAACAGGGTTGGCCGCATTAGATATGGGCCAGATAGATGGCTGTGAGCGCGCACAGTACATCAATCTGGCCCATCTCAATGCGTGTGTTCCCTGCTTTACTCTGCGTCAGGTAGCGTCCATTTTATGTAAAATGCAGAATAACATACATTAGAATACAAGAATTATCTCTTTTAATGGTCATAGTATTCCAAAGAGAATCCTTAACCCTCCACAGTGTCTCTACTGGGTACATCATTGCATGAAAATGAAACAACACTTGATAAATTAGACATATTACATACTTTGCCTACCTGAGTACAGCTGTTTAATGTCTATAGTTACAAAGTGGGAATAGCATCTGGTCTAAAATCTGCTAATGAAGTCTTAAGTATAAAGCGTTTTTGTATTTATTATCATTATTAAACAAGAACACATTTGTGTAATAATGAGGACTGCATTATATTAATCTCAAGTATATTTATCCCATGATCTCCAAGTGTCTTGCGCTACCATTCTGGCACGGCCGTGTAGCCAAGCCCTTGGGCTCTAGTGTCAGTGCTGAGATTTAGAAGTGATTCCTTAGACTGAAATGAAAACACAGGCAATTAGCATGTCTTTGGAAATTAAGACGGCTCTTTAATGTTCTTCTAAAATTTAAACCTAACGAAGCTAGGCTGGGGTTTAATGGGTACACTCCCATCTTTAATTCATATAAATTAATTAATTATCAGCCTGCCTCTTACTCTGGATACATGGCCCCACTAACCCATACTCCGAGTCTGCATCTATTAATGAACTGTCCTAACTTGATTATGTTTATAAGAACATTTAGCAAAAGCACTCAGCCCTTTCGGTTACCAAGAGCTTTCAAAAACATCCCTGAAGTTAAAAGTCCCTTGGCCTTAACTTTCTAATTATTAGCACTATAATCAAGGCAAACGTAATCCTCAACCTTTTTGTTTTTCTTTCATCCCCTTTATTTTGACTTCATCTTCTTCTGAATGCACATAAAATACCAGAAATAAACTTAAGTTCCTTTGAGGCTGGACAAAACTTTTTGTAAACTGTAAAATGTTGTTTAACCCCCTCTCCTCCCACACAGTGGTGACGCAAGAAACGCAGAATTATCGCACAGCGATCATTCAGGAAATCGATGCTTACCACCTTGGGGGGTCCATCCATGGCTGATAGTTTGGATGGGGACCCTTGGACGGGGTCCGAAAGTAATGCCAATGGAACAGGGAAATACCAACATGTGGGTTTCCTGTTCGATCGATATTTTGCTGGAGCAGGATTGATCGCTGAAAGTGGGCAGTGTTAGATTCCCGAATGATCAATCATTAAAAAATAAAGTAGAAAAATATAAGCAGACCCCCCCCCCCACACACACACTCATATTCCTGCCATCATCAATTATGCCAGTGATGTGAGAACCCAGGACAGCATATGGTTAGGGCAGACACCCACCTCTCCTGCATCATCATTAGAGATGGTCGAATTTTTCAACTTGCTAACTTTGTGAGCTGATTGCAAAGCCTCTGAGCATGGAATCATCACCATCATCTTGCTGAAGATGTAGAGAAGGGTTGTGGGAACATTTGAAAAAAAAAAAGTTATGCTCTTGCATATGTAGTATTTGCATAAATTAAGTTGAAAATTGAAGTCGAAATTCCGATTTTCGAAATTTTTACTTGACTGAAGTTAATTTTTGTGTTAGAGCCATACATTTTTCTTTGTAGTATACCCCCAATCCTTCTTTACATCTCCAGCAAGTTTGGTGATGATACCATGTTCAGAAGTTTCGCAATTAAAGCGGACCTACCACCAGGAATCTATGTTTTCATGAATGGCACCTGAAGTGCCAATAATAGGGAGGAATGCAGTGAAAAACCCTAAAAACGTACCTGTAATGAGCAATTTTATAATATAATCAGGCATTCCTGTTCACTTCCTGGTTAATGGAGAAAGCAGGACCCGGCAGCACGTCACAACACGTGATTTTTCAGTGAGCTGCTTTGCCATAGAATATCACTGAACGCCCCCAGTGGCCACCCGCGATATTGCACCACCATGTGTTGGATTTACACTGAAAAATCACGTGCTGCTGTGACGTTCTGCCGGGTCCTGCTTTCTCCATTAACCAGGAAGTGAACAGGAATGCCTGATTATATTACTAAATTGCTCATTACAAGTACGTTTTTGGGGTTTTTCACTGCATTCCTCCCTATTGTTGGCACTTCTAGTGCCATTAATGAAAACATAGATTCCTGGTGGTAGGTCCGCTTTAAGTCGAAATCGTCAAAATCGTTGAATTTTTGAAAAAGAATTCTGCCATCTCTAAACATCATTGATATCGGAGAGGTGAAACAAGCATGATGAACCAAGGACAGCGATACTGGAGTATGAAGCAGGCTCATCTGGAGCACGTATGCTAACTCCACAATGCGGCCCACTGTGGAAAACACATGCATTAGAATTTGAATATTACTTTAATTTTAGTGTATGTCATATGGCTATACAAGTGATTATCGCCCATTGTATGTCAAATGGCTATACAAGCGATTACTGCCCGTTGTATGTGATATGGCTATACAAAACAACATGCATCTGCTGGTTAGTTTTCTTTATACAAGTTGGCCCACCTTACTACATGGTTTTACCTTGCAACTCAAACAGAGGTAGCCCCTTGGGTGTGCTCCCCCTTCCTCAGAAGGTAGGCACCAGCCAGGATCTGACCAGAGTGAAACAGGTACCATAGGACAACATTAAAAGGTGTCCTATTTTGATCTAGAATTGAGATTTATGGCTATATGTGCTTATCTCTGCTAAAGAAGTGAGTTAAGCTCATGAAACGCGTTGAGACAAGCATATGAGACAATCATTTGAACTGATCATTATGTTTCACTACTATCTGTACAAAACCTGTAAATAAAATAAGTGTTTCTTTTATATTTGTATACTTAATTGCCGGTCCCGCTATGAGAGTTTCATAGGCTACTGGGGTGCAATCTTTTGTCCAAAAGACCTGCCATGGGGACATCTTAACAGACGGGATCGCCTGGAAACTACCCTGTAAATCGAGCCTTAGGATTGTATTTCACTGGATTACTTGTGGCCCCCCATGGTAGCATCATTCTTGTATAGTTACCATATTGCTGAGACTACTGAAGGAAGCCTGAGACACACAGCAGAACACACATTGCAAGGGAAAGGTGGATTTGTCTCCCTGGATTTCAATAAATTGGTCCATGATTTCAGAAAATGAGTTCTTCTGATGTAACAAAATTGGTGGGTAATGGGAAGTCAAGCTTTTTACTTCACATGTCTTTTATCCTTATGGAAATAGCTTGCTGGCTAGAAGTAATGCTTATTGACACAGACAGACAGATCTGGGTTTATATGTTACAAGACCAGATCACTTACACACCAAGCAACATGCCATAGAAAAAGGCTAAACAGAAAAAAAAAAATATCACATATTTATGATCGTTTCAGATTACATAAATAATAACAGTCCACGATTACTACAGGGTGTATCATAGCTGCTCTGAATGTTTAAATAAAACAGGCCAAGCTATGGACAAAAGACTCACAGTCCATAGCCTGAGCATCAGTTGAGCTTTGTCCCATGCCGACTAATTTTTTTTTTTT
>CM070032.1:47951004-47961128 GCA_036250615.1 Ptychadena robeensis | reverse complement strand
TACACAGAGAGCTTCAAGTGCCCCTGGGAACACCTCCAATAGAGATAACCCTCTCTATTGAGGGCTCTTTCACACCATTATACAGTGCCCTTTGCATTAGCACATAGAAGACAGGTTTCACTAGGACATTTAATAAAAATACCTGTTTCTACTACCATATTCTGCGGCTACTTGTCTACATGCATGAACTGCCATCTTTACAGAGGGGCTTCCTAATGGTGGCAGCAAGGAAAGAAGCCCATGTAATCTATGACTGGACTGCTCCATCGGAGAGAAGTGCTGCTACAGGAGGATAGAGCTTTTACCCACAAAAAGAATCCATTCAATAACCTTCATGGCAGGATCACCAAGTGTTACAAAAAGCTGAGAATATTTTACTAAATGAATATGATGATGCCTAGATGATATCTTAGTGACTGGGTTTACATATACATTAAGCACATCAAAGACTTCCCCTTTCACCGGCAGCCCCATATGAGTGAAGTGATGGCAGCCATTGACAAGGACTCATCCCAACCTGGTTGGTAGTTAAAAAGTATTTAGATTATACAGGAGATTTCCTAATTCCTTCTGATATTAATCAAATAATTGACCCATGTGAACCTATAAAATGAGTTACAGTTGCACTTCATTTTCAAACTCCAGCTAGAATATTGCAGAATAGTCCTGGTATATATTTTAAATCACATGTTTCTGTAAGGAGTCAGTAAATATGGGCAGATAAATGTCTTTCACTGAAACAAAAGCATGAAATCCAGCTTGGCATGTGTGTAATTTACAGAGCAAGACAATCTAAATCCCTTGATGCACGCGGGGTAACAATAAGACCAGAGGGTATTTCAATTCACTCCACAAATAAATCCCTTGTTTCAAAATAACAGCTCTGAGCGGCTTTAGTGCAAACTTTGAGAGAGAAGAACTTGATAGCCTATTTTAGAACAAAACTGCCCATAAATGTTATCTGAAAGTGGTCATCCAAAACACAAAGCAAAATCATTATCAGACATGACAACTCTTTAACCCCTTATCTGGAGCAGAAGCAGAGGGGTTAAAGCTGATGACAAGTAGGAGAAAATGGAAGTGCTGAGCAGCAGATGTGTGTGCCTACCTTTGTGTCTTCGGTGCTAACTCCAAGTTCTAGCACAGCCTGGGGAGACTTCATTTTTGCTTGGGTGGATTGAGCCATCTGGAGGTTGAGCTGCCAGGCAGTTGTCTCCAGCTAGGCAACAAAACACAAAAAAACAATAGTTTCTTATTCTGCGTTCTTCTGACCTTACACAGATAAAGTCAAACTACGGTTTGGTGAAGTGAGGATATCAATATAAAACAACATTTCCTTTTTCTGCCATCTGTGTGCGTAGTCTGGGCAATCGGTTTCAACATATTACCTAAATGAGGTACGCAAGCTTTGTGAAGAGACATAATGGTGCAGAATAAAATACATAATACAGGAAAGCAGCTGAATACCCTCACATAGCAATATATTATGCCTATCCCTACCCAAACCGTCCCTTAAATTTAGGTCAATTTCTATATACAAGTATTCACCTTATGAACAAATCTTGGGCTGGGTTGAGGCATTGGTAAGAAAAGGATATATACGACAAGTCCTCAACTTCAAATTGGCCTAAATCCGATAGCTGGTGCCCAGAAATTCTCTTATACAGTATGTATGGGGTCTTGTCAAACTCCAACCACATCCATACATTGTTGTTTACCAGTTTGGAATTGTCCTGAGGAAGCCCTAACAATACCATGTTACCTAAAAATCAGACTGCCCATGATTGTATTGTATTGTACAAATTGGATTACCATATATACACAAGTATAAGCAGAGGTACCCAATTTTAGATTTAAAAAAAATTGGTAAACTAAATGATTCGAGTATAAGCCTAGGGGTGGAAATGCAGCAGCTAAGGCTCAGAAACACACAGTAAATGTGCTTTTGTTTTGAGATCTTATTATTTAATTCTGCAGATGAGTAAGTTAATTGCAAAGCCCCTGAACATGATATCATCACCACAACTGCTGGAGATATAGAGAAGGGATGTAGGAACATTGTAAAGAAAAAAGAATTGCTCCAGCACATGGAGTTTTTGCACAAATTAAGTCAACTTTTTTTTACTTGACTAATTTATGCAAAAACGACATGTGCTAGAGCAATAATTTTTCCCAAATGTCCCCACAACCCTTCTTTACATCTCCAGCACATTAAGTGATGATAGTATGTTTAGAAACTTTGCAATTCACTCAAAGTCCACCTACAAAATGCAGTGATTTTCATTTCTTGACCCGAATATAAGCCAAATTTTATTCTTGAGCACAATACAGAGTATATACGGTATACCGCTTTTCAACTTGCATCCATATAAGTCAAATAAAAATTTTAAAACTTTTTTTCTTATTCCAATGTAAGAAGATGTGTATTTTTCTCTCAGTGGCTCCAAACTCAAGTCCCTGGTTTGAGGGTTTCATTTCCTTTTTGTTCAAATCCTGTTTAAGTATTTTACAAATGTCCAGTCTCCAGAAATAAAGCAAGTCTTTCAAATGGCTATAAACTCAACAGAAAAAGTTCTGACCCTTACTTTCTATGCCCAACAATAACAAGAAATAGTTATGTTGGTGTTGTCCCACATTGCTGAGCTGATGTGCAGTGTGAATACAAGCACAGTTGTGACTCCAATTCTCTACAGTTTTTAAATCTTTTGTAGTGTGGAATGTGACACGTTGGACACAAAAAAAAAAAATGACATTTTGGCATGACACTGATTGACAAGTAGACAGAAAAGCGACAGAATAAGCCCTGATTTTCACTCATTAATAAGCATAGGAAATGACGGCATCCACTCCGAGATATTTTTAGAGACTTCAGCACCACAATTATGCATGTACGTCTTCATGATTCCCAAAATACAAGCTGACAGGCAAAACAAAAACCTGGACAGGGACCAAATAGCAGTGTTTCTCCACTTCAGTCCTTGGGTAAGAATCAGCCGATCTTACTGAGCAGACACCCATTACAAGCCAAACATATTGCTTCAACAGAATAGTTTCGAAAGCTCATTGACTTTGTCTTGTGCTTTGTCTTGTGTGCCTTTGATATATGATATAATCATTCCTCTAATTGTTGAGGAGTTTTTAATTGGCGATCTTGTACAGGCAATGACAAACAGCTTGGAATGATATCCAATAGCATAGCATTAGTAAGTGATTGCAGATGGCCTAGAAGTCATTTGTGATATGCCTGAGGTTTCTGTAATTATGCCTTCTACAATGCACAATTTAATTGTCACAAGACAATTTAACTATGTGTTAAATGGTGACCCCCCTCGACATAAAAGCCTGCTGGAAATCTGCTGGCCTTAAGAAGATGTATCATAAGAGGTGCAGCTTTTTTCATTACCCAGAATGTCTTAAGCCCCCCATACACCGTCCAATCTTTCCATACAATTTTTGTACAATCAACATTTCTTCTACCACAACCATGTAATATGAGGACCTTTCTAAACCTTCCAATCAGAGATTAATTCTATCAGGGAGGACCCGGAATTACAGTTATTGGTAAATAGAAATTTGATGGAGCAATCTAAAGGTGTATGGGGGGTTTCAGTAATATTCTGTTCATATATAACAAAAAAAAAAGTGTCATTTGATTTGGACCAGTATTATACCCATATTTTGTCCATATTTAATTTATAAAAAGTTCAATTAACATTCTGTACTTTCCATGGTTTGACAGCACACCCATCCTGCACCCTAGAAAAGATATTCTTCTATTAAATGTTGTCAGATTCAAAAAAGTACTGAGTGGCCGAGGAAGGCATAAATTACTGTGCAACAGTTTTAGGCAGGTGTGGAAAAAAATGCAGTAAAATAAAAATGAAAGTGTTAATTTTCATGAATCAACAAACCAAGTGAATGAACAAATGAGAAATCTAATTTGCTGGGACCACCCTTTACTTTGAAAACAGCATCAATTCTTCTAGGTACACTGGCACACATTTTTTTGAAGGAGCTCGGCTGGTAGGTTGTTCCAAACATCTTGGAGAACGAAGCCCAGATCTTCTGTGGATGTCGACTTCCTCACATCCTTCTGTCTCTCCATGATGGTGAGATCAGGGTTCTGTGGGGTCATACCATCACTTCCAGGACCTCGTGTTCTATATATGTGTGACTCTACAGTAAGCCACAAAATGCTATTGGTCAAAAGCCTGCAGATGGATGCCAGACTACATTAACTATATACAGGATGATTGAAAATAGAGAGTTGCACCTTGAGATGGGACTTTAAAGGCAAAGTAACAAATCCTTTGTATAAAGTATAGTCCTTTTTTTTATTTTTACAATTTTTATTAGTTTTAACATTTTCCAACAAAATAAATAAAGCATAAACAAAGTATGCTAAATAGCGTTAGCCATATGGTATCTTTAGGAAGGTAGGGCATATCGTAATGTTTTTTAGGAGCAAGAAAGGGTGGCAAGAGTGAGCAGATAAGGGATTTAAAGAAAACAATCGACATACACAATATTAAGGTATCCGAGGTAGTAGCAAATGAGGAAACAATTATGCAACAACCAATTGTAACGTTTGTAGTACGTGAGAGCGTTCCTTAGAATGCATAACCATGCATATAAATGGTTCCCAAAGGTTGTAAAACCTGGAGGCTTGTGTGCCCCTATCCCCGTTGAGTCCCCTCAATTCTTTATAAAACAGAGAGTGTAGTTGGACCATCACTGATGCAACCTGGGGAGGATGCGGCTGAATCCATTCCTTTAGGATCATTCTGCGGACAATTAAAAGGCATACATGCAGCCATGGACGATATTTAGTCAGTCGGGATCTGTGGTCAGACTTGAGATGGCTGAACAAACACAGCATAGGGTCGACGGGCAATGTGGTTCCCAAAACCTTAGCAATAAATTTTGCTACGTCCCTCCAAAAAAAGGGCAATTTTAGGACATGTCCAAAAGTAATGTGATAGGGACGGTGTGGAGGTGTCACATTTGGGGCATATCGGACGGGGTTTTTGGGCCGATGGAACGCATACACAGTTTAAAGGCTCTATGAATAATCTTGAATTGGGTTTCTCACCAGGATTCAGCAGTCATATACTTGCAGATGGATTGGTAACCTGAGTTCAATTTATCTACCATATCCTCCTGGGTAAAGTCCTTGTTCCAGTCCTTGTTCCAGGTTCGATGTGCTATAAAAGTCCTTGTTCCAGGTTCGATGTGCTATAAGAGGGACACGCTAATATCTTGTCAAATCTGTCTGGAGAAAATAGTGAGGACAAATCAGTTGGTAAAGAGGAGCAAAAATGCTCCACTTGCCCCAGGAAGATAGGGTGGGTCTGCGCCGGGGGCAAAGTATACTTCGATTGAAGATATGACCATGGATGGAGAGTAAGGGTGAGTGGATCAATCAGGTCTCTAACAACACTGAGACCTTTTCCAGCCCAAGTATTATATAGGCTCTGATGCGTTCCCGGAGGAAATAACGGGTTGCCAGTTAACGTTGAGTGTTTGGAGACAGTTTTGGGAAGATGGAACATTTGGGGATTTCCCTGTATGCCAGTATTGTGTCATGCAGAAGAATGTTCTGCTTGATCTGGGGCAGGAGCTTGCTCAAAGGACAGTGAAGTACATTGACAAGCGACCACGGGTGAACCATGGTGGCTTCCAATGCTATATTGGAATAGTGAGATGTTCCCTTGAGCCAGTCCAGAGCGTGCCTGAATAAACAAGTCAAATTATAAAGGTGTAGGTCTGGCAAACTCGCCCCTCCATTTCGTTTAGAGATACACAATGTTTTGTATTAAATGCGTGGGGTTTTACCCTGCCAGAGAAAACGTGATAATGCTTTAAGAAGTTGTTGCGCATCTTTATGTTTGATTAATAGGGGAATTGTTTGCAGTGGGTACATCAACTGAGCAAAGGGTATCATTTTGTAAAGATGCACCCTCCCAAATAGAGATAACGGAAGATTTTCCCATGTCTTTAGTCGGGCCACTATTTTGTGTAATATTGAGGTGATGTTGAGTGGAGGCGGGGGATTTACCTATCTTGACGCCTAAATAGGTGATGTGTTGGGCAGCCACTGCGAACCCCACATCAGACAGACATCGGCGGGTAGATAGAGACGTGAGTAGTAAAAGTTCGCTCTTTGGATGATTGACTTTGAATCCCGCACACCTGCCGAATTTAGACAACAGTTCGGAGTAAATATCTGTTGCTGGGTCCGCAGAGAATAAAAGTATGTCATCTGCAAAAAAGGCAGACCGTATGGCTCCCTTGTGTAATGGGATTCCAGTAACAGAAGGATGGCTCTCGATCATGCGTGTCAGGGGCTCCAGGGCCAGGTTGAAAAGTAGGGGCGACAGGGGGCAGCCCTGTCACGTTCCCTTGGAGAGAGAAAATGGTCTGGACAAAAACCCTGGTGTGTACACTCTGGCTTTGGGGGATTGATACATTGCTAATAGAAGTTGCAATATAGCTCCCGAGAAGCCCATGGCGCGCATCACCCGAAAGAGCCAATCCAAGTTGACGTTGTCAAACGCTTTTTCTGCGTCGACCGCCAGCAGGACAACATCTTCATTAGGGTGACATTTGGCAAAATCTACAGCCATCAAGGTTTTTAGTCCTTTTAATGTTTAGTGGGACAAGAGGATTCAATTTCATCCATCAATATATGACATACAAATGAAGGTTACAGTTTGTACAGAGATATACAACAAAAAACTGCTTTTTTAACAGTTTGTTCGGTTTCACCGATAATATGAAGTTGCTTCTCTTGACGCGTTTCGCGAGATTGCCTCGCTTCTTTTAGGAGAAAAGTAAGCAACCTTGTGTCATAAGTAGCTGCTAAGATGCTGTCCTCAGATCCCAGGAGGTCCCAGGCTAGGCGTCCACTGTTTGGGGAACGGGGGCGCAGTCAAAGCGGACTGAATGTAACTTTAAGGCTGTATCTGATAACAGGGCATATCATGATGCACCAAAATATCTACAATATAGGTGCAGAAGTCAAGGTACTTGGTCCAGTACCCAAAGTGAGCAACCAGGCACACCAAAGTAAGTAGACCGGTTAGTGTGTCATCCCTGCTGTAAGACTAGACTGCTAGCCACCAGATCACGGTTCTGCTAATGCCGTTTTGGCCAACTTATAAAGCAAACAAGAATGTTCACAATTAAATGAGCAGAAGCAATTGGCCAATATTAATGTGAATGTGTTAAATTATCTGAATAAACTTGAGTCAGATTGATTTGCTGCAGGTTACCGGATTTTTTATCCGATTACTGTTTAGTATACTCTCTGGTAAATATGAAAAACACATCAAAGAGGCAGCACAATAAGGCTGGCCTTACACAGGTCGATACCCATGCAATCGATGGACCCTCAAGTGCAGCATGATGGTGTTACCAGATTGAATGGAGACTCCATGTGCAGCACTTCTGCACTAAAAGAGGAATGGGCCAAACTGGCCAAAGATAGGTGTGCCAAGCTTCAGGCCTCAAATTCAAAAAGACTTGAGGCTGTAACTGCTGCCAAAGGTGCAACAACAAAGTACCGTATATACTCGAGTATAAGCAGAGTTTTTCAGCCCCAAAAAATGGGCAGAAAGTGCTCCCCTCGGCTTATACTCGAGTCAGCTGAGGGGGGTCCACTCA
Source organism: Ptychadena robeensis (assembly GCA_036250615.1). Taxonomy (NCBI): domain Eukaryota; kingdom Metazoa; phylum Chordata; class Amphibia; order Anura; family Ptychadenidae; genus Ptychadena; species Ptychadena robeensis. Next base: position 47,953,463 of record CM070032.1, on the reverse strand, counting down.
TTTCACCTGAATTGCCATGCTGAATGCTTCAGACAGGCAGCTCCTGGTAGATTCTACGGTCTCTCTCTCTCCTGTCAGCTGTAAGCTCTGTGCTTCCGTGTGCTTCAGAATCAGCTGATGAATAATAATAAACTTCACACTGCCATCTAGTGGCCAGTTACTAGTACAGATACAACTCCATAGCTTAAAATAAGAATTGCCTTTCACAACCCATCCTGTAATAATAATAATCCTGTGTTCTCTTACATTTATTGATGATTGGCACTAAGATCTATCCTGTTTGATACATTCCTAGGGGCAATGCTGCTTTCTCTATATTTTCTCATTTAGAAAACTCCACTATCTGACTGCATTTCCCACCCTCGACTTATACCCGAGTCAATACGTTTTCCCCGTTTTTGTGGATAAAATTGGGTACCTTGGCTTGTACTCGGGTCGGCTTATACTTAAATATATACGGTATTAAACAAACGCTGTGAATACTTATGTACATGTGATTTCAGAGAGGTTTTTTTTTTTTTTTAATAAATTTGCCAATACCTAAAGTAAACTTTTTCATGTTGTCATAATGGGGTGTTGTGTGTAGAATTCTGAGTAAAAAGTGAATTGAATCCATGTTGGAATAAGGCTGTAACATGACAAAATGTGGAAAAAGTGATGCGAATACTTTCTAGATGCACTGTATGGATGTGTGTATATATAGAGTATAAAGGGTAGCTTTATTGATTAAAAAAAAATTTTTTTTGTTAAATTGCAAGCAGTAAAGCATTATTTTAATGTGATAAATTGTGCACTGTCACTCTGGGAAGAATATTCATTATACGTTATCTTTTAACGTGGCCAAAACAATGATCACAAAGCAGTAACTTAATTAACCTATTTCCCTGTAAAGGGAGCTGAAGTGCCTCTCATTCATCAAAGTCGTGCACTGTTGAGGGTAATTATGTAATTGTTACACAGAGACTAATCTTTGCAGGTCACTAAACAGCTGTGACATGTTTTAAGAACTTGTTTCAATGGGAGTTTCCCAGAGGTTATCAGAAGAAAAGGATATTATGGGTTACAAAAAGGAGCAAAGGGCATGGTAACCACCAACTGCAGATACATGTTAAATGATGGAACAGTTTGATAAATGCCATCCTATTTCCTATTATGTCCTATGTCATTTTCTGTCGTGTTGCCATGTGATATCTTTAGTCCATTTTTATTTTATGGATTAATTTTTGAGGAGTACAAATTTTTTTTCTTTTTTAAGTGGTGCTGTAATTTACAGATACAACAACATCTTTACCCAACTTTGCGAAAGCCACTGATCATGGTATAGTCACCAAACTTGCTGGAGATGAGATGTAGAGAAAGGTCGAGGCAATACTAAAAAAAAAAAAAAATTATTGCACAAATAGTTTTGGTAAAAATTAAGTTCAAAGACAAGTCACAATTTTGAAATTAGACATTTCGACTTTGCCGTTAATTTTTGCAAAAACTACATGTGCTAGAGCAGGGGTTGGGAACCTTTTCGGCTGAGAGAGCCACCCGACACCGGAAGGGACGTCACTCCTGGTAAATAAAATTAGTTTCATCCACGTTTCAAATAGCAGAAGTGATGTCACTGGCGGTGTCGGATTTAGTTCTCGGCTGATTTAGCCGGGAAGGGGCGTTACTCTCCCTGCTTTATCAGCTGGGGCGGTCACGCATGAGCAGGGTTCATGCAAGCCCAGCCTGTAGAGAGCAAGATGCAGCCATAAAAAGTGCCACATCTAGTTTGCGAGTCGTAGGTTCCCTATGCTAGAGCAATATTTATATTTTTTGTTAATATTTCTACAACTCTTCACTACATCTTTAGCAGTTTTGCTGATGATAGAACACTAGTTGAAAAAAAATCAACCCTCTCCAAGCCGCCTTTAAGCCACCTCAGTGCACCCCCCCCCCCCCCCCCCTCCTTTTAATGTATTTAATTTGTTTATTGTGGGGATTGTGGCATACTTCCCTATCTGCCCTTCTTTACAACATCACAATCCTGTCTCATTTCTTGATTAGAATTAACAAAAATAGAAAAGTACCGTATATACTGGAATATAAGCCAGATTTTTCAGTATCTGAAATGTGCTTAATATAAGAAATTTGGCTTATATTCCGAAAGAAATAAAAATTGCAGCATTTGTAGGAGGGCTTTATTAGTGAATTCCAAAGCCCCCCCAACATGCTATCATCACCAAATGTGCTGAAGCTGTAGAGAAGGGTTGTGGGAACATTTGAAGGAAAAAAAATATTGCTCTAGCACATGTAGTTTTTGCATTAATTAGGTTCAAAGTCAAGTCGAATTTAAACGTATTTTGTGCAAAAGCTAAGATAGCAATACTTTTTTCTTAACAATGTTCCCACAATCCTTCTGTACATCTCCAGCAATTGTGGTGATAAGATCATAAAAGTATACTGCATTAAACAATAACATCTCCCCC
>CM070032.1:47939550-47950004 GCA_036250615.1 Ptychadena robeensis | reverse complement strand
GGCGGAAAAAATCGGGTTATACTCGAGTATATATGGTAATACTGATACAACTAGGAAGCAAGTTGAAGATGTTGTTTCATAGTGTAGCAAGCTAAACATTTGACATGTTTTGTAAAGCAAAAACCAACAAGTGTATTTGCATTACAAGGATTTATAGTTCCGGGTAATTTACAGGAAAGGACACCAACTCCCAGTCTGATGGCCACAGAAGAAGGAGCTGTCACCTAGAAAGTGCCACTGAAAGACTGAGGACATGTTGTGACGAAAAGATGGTATTGAAGGCTGACTTTTTTTCCCAAATGAGAAAAATTCATCAATTTGAATTGATTTAGAACACATTTGTGATTGGCACAGTCCACGTGTGGAAAAATACAACACTACAAGGTAAGAAATAGAACTTCTCTAAATGACCAAACAGTATTTTCCCTCCATTTATATTAACTTTAAAGGCCCCCATATACCTTACAATCTTACCATACTTACCACAATTTCTGTACAATCAACTTTTCTTCTACTATAACCATGTAATATGAGGACCTTTCTAAACCTTCCAATTACTGTGTATTCTATCAGAGAGGACCCGGCACTACATAGTTGTTGGTAGATCTAAAGGAAATGGTATGAAGTGATCTAAAAGGTGTAGGGGGGGCTTTACCGATTTACAAATCGTATTTGAGGATACATTAAATAGAGACGTTCACTGTTATAACGTCCATACATTAAAAAAAGCTAAAGAGAGAAAGGATTGATTTGTACAAGTAATAATACAGCTTTGAAAAGGAAGTTTATAAAAACTATAATTAGACTGTGATAGATGAATCTGCAGCATGGTGCTTCTGTCACAGTTACTCCAAAACTTAAAAATATATACTTACCTACTCTGCTGTCATCTGTGGAAGTTGCTATACTTGCTTCTGTGTAGCTTCCATTCTTCTAGGAAGGTCTGTAGTAATGTAAATGGCCACCAGGGGCTGCCAGATACAATGTTTTCCAGTGCACACAAAGTGAAAGTAAAAGCTCTGGAAGAACTGCGATTTAAGAATGTGTCCCCTGACACATTGTCATTGTGGCGGGCTTCAGAGAGGAGGAACAAGGGGGAAATACACAGATATCTACGTACAGGTGAGGATTTTTATCTTTGTTTTAACAGATTCCCCCAATAATTGGGGGCTGGCTAGCTAGGGACAAAAGTTTATCTGGTGGGTTTAGGTGCGCTTTAAATATATGGCATGTACAGTATAGAGAATATACAATGTAAACAGCAAGAATCTGACTTTCTCAAGTTGTTCTAGCAACCCCTACCCCTTCCTATAGTTTACTGGTCTCTGTATGAAGAATCAATATAGAGCAGGTACTGGACATAGAGCCATAGAATCCCCGCGTAATACATTTTTAGATTTAAATGATCACCTGTAAGTGAAAACATACATAAATATCTGTATTAAAAATGTATATGTATTCTAAACAAATGTACCAAAAAGAGAAACATGTATAAAAAGGTAGATGGAATAGAGTTCAACACCACACAAAAAACAAATTAAAAACATACTGAGAAATGATTTCTTGGGTTGAATCAGCAATGAAAGTGGTTTCCCATCAAAAAATAAAGGTTAATAGCTGGTTATGGTGGCCATATGTCCCACCATGCATGGTGAGATGTCTACCTGTTGAATTGCTGAAAATGCGCTACCTTAATTTTATGTAGTCACAAAGCATTCTGCAGAGGCATTATAACTCAGACCAGACTGTCTGCTACTGACATGCTTCATGGCGAGACCAAAGACATGCCCTATGCCTTGCTAATTTTGATGTACAACTTGTGCAAGTCAGCTACCTAACAGGAGATTGATCTTTGTCAGCAGAGCTAATGGAGATTACGCTGCCAAGTCCCAGGCAGAAAGAATCTATACGGAATGTGTCTAAATGGAAGCCTACAAATCCTCAGTTTGACAACACAGGACCCAGAACATTCTAACATGGAAGATTCATTTTTTTTAAATAACACATAAATAAGAAAAGTTATTGTGTGTAATTTTTTCAAAAGTCTAAGGGTAAGGTAGAAGCTACTTATACAATCCCCTACTAGTGCGATACTGAAGCAGGAAAAAAGTATTTATTTAAAGGATTTTGACATTTATGTACTGAATATTCTGTGACAGCAATGACAGATATACGGATCTGCTTCTCAGTACACCTTTAAGGGAAAAGGTCTGATCATAAATATTCCCAATGTGGATGAAGAACAGAAGAGAATAGGGATACACTTACATTCAGTGCTCTCCCCAGGATATTATAGCAGGCTGACACCCCATTGTTCTTGGGGTTTCCTCCCTATATCTAGCACCAAACTACAACGTGCTCAGTTCATGGCCTAACAAACAATGCAAATCACACATTGACTTTGTCTGCCACCTGTCTGAACTCTGCTTTCATACAGAGTCTGCTGCCTGCCCTAAACACTGCCTAAACTCTGATATCACTGCTAGACACCCACCCTGCGACTTCCGCCTGCCTAACCTTTGAATGGGTTCAAGTTTCAGTAACCTCCTAGGGGGTTCTGCCCGAGTTATCTCGTGGTGAGTTTCCCAGCTTATTAACCTCTCTCACGCACTGCCTGTTTTGTTATAAACGGCGCGATACGGGCAATCGAGGCAGTGTACAAAGTACACTGCCTGTCAGACTTTCCCTCCCTTCTGGCTCTTCACGCAGCCGGTGTCATAATTGACACCAGCTGCGTGAGTGGGAAAGCCGGCGCTCCTCCATTAACATGGAGGTCTATGGCACGCCCCCCCCCTCCCCCTTCCGCGTCACCGCAACGCGATCGGGGCAGTGCTGAAACCCCGGAAATTCTGCGGCGATGAAGACAATCGCTGCAGCTTTCCAGGGAGGCATCGGGTCTCCCCGATGCCGGCTTCCCCTGCAGTTGAGAGGACCCTGATCGGCGAACGAACAGGGTTCGTCTCAACCGCTAGGGAGGTTAAACTCACCCCGAGATAACTACACTAAAACTCACCTGTCCTCAGAATTCCCTTGGCCTACATTCCAGCCGATGCTTCAGTGCCTGTCCCAAATGACGCTGACGGGACGGTGCCATTTAGCTCCAAGTAATTAAGGAGGCATCACTTTTTCCCAGCACATCTCCAGCATCACCTCCTGGGGCGGAAAATCTGCAGAGGCACTTAATGTGCTCCTTCACAACCCCCAGGAGGTCAAACACAAGAGAAATATTGTATCATATCTGAAATTATTCTATAAGGTGACCATACACGTGCCGATTTTTCGGCCGTTTTTAGCCCTCCCGACCGATCCGGTCGGGTAGGTCGGGAGGGAGGGATTCAGAACTGTTTTAAAATCGGCTGAAAAGTCGGTCGGGTCCCGACCGTGGATGCCCGATTTTTCGGGAAAACGGCAGCTTGTATATGTCATGTACAAGCTGCCGTCATGTACAAGCTGCCGTCTTCCCGAAAAATCGGGCATCCGCGGGCGGGACCCGACCGACTTTTCAGCCGGTTTTAAAACAGTTCTGAATCCCTCCCGACCGACCTACCGGATCGGTCGGGAGGGCTAAAAACGGCCGAAAAATCGGCACGTGTATGGTCACCTATAGACAGTACAATATTTGTTTTAGTAAGTTACCTTTTTTGGAGTTAAAGTCCGTTGTCTGAATTTCTCTACGGTCTCTTGTCCCGCACTTTCCCAGGCAACAACAAAAGTTTGGGTTTTGTTTGGATCAAGGTGGATATTCTCGAGCTGCTGGCGTAAGGCCGGGGCTTTTAGGTTATGGTATACAGCCTGAAAAATAATGTACAATTACTGTGAGTGTGTAGAGATATATTTTTGGGGCAAAAAATGCAATATGGAAACATTTTAAGAGATTATCACAAACAGGGTTAATCTTTTGACAGAAGTGTGAAGGTGCTACGGTGATGCAGTGAATGGTCACGTTAAGGGCATCATAAAACAGGAATCAATTGTTACATTGTGGTAACGGCAAACCACTTTAGTCCTGAGTGAGGAAAGGTCAGGCTCTCTGTCAAGATTATATTGGTACACCATTATAACTGAACTAGATCTAGAAGCAAGTCTTTTTTTTCATATACATTATAAGTTACATACAGTGCATCAGGAAAGTATTCACAGCGCATGAGTTTTTCAACATTTTGTCCGGAGATTTTTGTACAAATAAAAAAAATTGAGAAAGCACATGTACATAAGTATTCACATGCTTTGCCATGAAGCTCAAACTTGAGCTCATAAGCATCCTTTTGCCCCTGATCATCCTTGATATGTTTCTGCAGATTAACTGGAGCTCCCCTGTAGTAAATTCAGTTGATTGGACATTGATTGGAGTTGATTTGAAAATGCACACACCTGTCTATATAAAGGTCCCACAGTTGGCAGATCATGTCAGAACACAAACCAAGCAGGAAGCCAAAGGAATTGTCTGTAGACTATATTGTTTGGAGGCACAAATCTAGGAAACGTAACAGAAATTTTTCTGCTGCATTGAAGGTCTCAATGAGCACAGTGGCCTCCATTATCTGTAAGATGAAGAAGTTCAAAACCACCAGGACTCTTCCTAGAGCTGGCCAGCCATCTAAACTCACCGATTGGGGGAGAAGGCTTTAGTCAGGGAGGTGACCACTCTGTTAGGGCTCCAGAGATCCTCTGTGGAGAGAGGAAACCCTTCCAGAAGCAGCAATCCACCAATCCGGCCTGTATGGTAGAGTGCCCAGATGTAAACCCACTCCTTAGTAAAAGGCCCAGGGCAACAGCCTGGAGTTCGACAAAAGGCAACTAAAGGACTCTCAGACCATAAGGAACAAAATTCTCTGGTCTGATAAGAGAAAGATTGTTTCCTGTGTGTGGCAGCCGATGCGATATATAGGGCGAAACATACTGTGCATGAGGTAGAAAAAAATATTCCAACAGCCCTTCCCTATATTTTACTGATGATACCATGCCCAAGGGCTTTGTCAACTCAAATAATGACATCCCAAAGCAAAAGCCCATTTGATTTGTGCCTTCGCTCCTGCATCCCCCCCCCCCCCCCCCCTCAGCTTATATTTAAGTCATTTCAGTGTTTTCCCAGTTTTTATTTGTTACGTTTGGTACCTTGGTTTATATTTGGATTGGCTCATATTTACGTATATACGATATATTACCAATTTTAGATCTCTTGAGAGATGGTCAAATTTTCTTTTTTTTTATTTGACCACTTCAACTTTGCAAGTTAATTGCAGAGCCCCTGAGCAAAAAAGAAAGTATTGCTCTAACACAAATAGTTTTTTGCATACATTAAGTTAATTTAAAATGTTGAATTCACTTTAATCTTAATTTGTGCAAAAACTACATGTGCTAGAGCAATCTTTTTTTCCCCAAATGTTCCCACAACCCATCTCCAGAATATTCAGAGGCTTTGCAATCAACCCACAGATAGTCTAATCAATTCTACCATCTCACTATGAAAAAGAGGCCCTACTTCTAAAAGCAGAAACAGAAAAATACGGTACATCTTCATATTTTGAGTTGAGTGAGAAGGAAGATAGAGCTTTTGTAATGTTTTGATTACTGTCTTCACTCTGCAGTATACACACTGAACACAAGCATCCTTACTAACTTGGTTATCATGTTAAGCAAACCTACATTTCTTTCCACCAGCATTTATATACCAGCCCATGTGACTATAGGCAGAAGTATTAGACTATGACATATTTGCAGCAATGAATTCATGTATTCCACAGTTTTCAGATTACCACCCACATGATTTTAATATTTAATGGAGGTGTAAAATATTTACTTGTCAGTTGCCATCTTTCTTTATATATTAAGTAACCACATAAACTCTTCATTGCTTTATGAACAAAAGGAAGTGTTTACACAACATTCACTGGATAAAGATAAGGTTATAGTCATTTCCAGAATTATAAAATTTTCATTTAGGGAATTGAACAGCAAAATAATAAAGAATAAGATATGTGTATATATGTGCAGACATTTTGTAACATGAACAATAAATGATGTCACAGTATCGAACAGCCTGAGTGACAGATCACAAAAACTGAGCCTGTTCTATAGGGTTGTTCAGAACTTAAACCCCAATTAAAGCTGTATCATAATCTGTATACTAATATCGAAATTTGGACATCTCATTGACCATCTCCAGATAAGATTTACTAAGATCTCCCTGTGCATCTCCTAGACCAGACATGTCAAAATTCCAGCTCAGGGTCAATGCGGCCCATGTTTAACTACTATGTGTTACAAATTTTCCAACCAGTACCATCTTTTTTTCCTATACACAGTTAAAGAAAAGTGAAGCAAGACGAGAATTCCCGGCGATCGTGGAATCTGATCATTTGACATTCATGGAACACTACCTTGGGAATCCGATTTGTGGTTGATTTTGACAGGAGATGATCTCCAAAATGGGCGATTCCACAAAATCCAGCGATAAGAAAGGCTGCTGCCCAGGGAGCTATGGGTCCACCAACGTACTCCGATTGCCAAATGATCGACCCAAAAAAAACGTCATGTAGGATCAATGTCCAATCCGATTTAGTTGATATAGTTTGTTTGGTCGATCCTTCAGGGTGGGCAGAGCGCGATTGATCAGTGATCGATCGGGCAAAATTCGAATAAAAAATCAACCCATGTATGGGAGCCTTAAAAGTATCTGTCCTCTGTGAATGGTAAAGTCCAAACTTACACAGAGCTCTGCCTGATTTCTTGTGTTGTGTATATCTGTGCTGGATGCTTCAACATGCAGATTATCCCTACTGTCATGATGCAGCAATAAAGTGAGCAATGCTGGGGAAACTTTCCTACTCTATGCCAGTTAGTGGAATGGTCAGGACTTCTGGGGTTAGGTGAACTGTGGCTGGACAGATGGGAGGACTAAAAATACCAATGTTATTGCAGTGTATGGCAAATGCTGAACATAATAATAATGCTTATTTTGTGATGGAAGAGATCCACCCTGCGTCAATTGTTCATAGAATGTCAGGCTGAATGGTCGGCAAAACACTTGTCCTCTTTGCAAAAAGTTTTGACATCCCTGTCCTAGGCCATTTAAGTGACTGCGGCTCCTGGTCCTGAATCCTCCGTCAGATGATCATATCAGTGGTGTGATGCTGCAACATTATGTTGCACAATGCATTTCTTCACTGAAGATCGAGAATGTCATATAAGATGCAGTGCAGGAATTTTAACAACATACAATGGCAGCCTTACTATGGGCTTGTTTCCATTTGGCTGATTACAATAGCGGGGCTGAGATCGCGGTCATGCATTTAAATTGGGTCACCCACACATTCACGACCTAAAACGTCCCCAGACATGAATGCACTCCTTTCAATATTGCCTACCCATTAATTTTCTATGAGCACGATCAAAATTGTGCCAGATCGCAACAGATCGTTTGCCATAAAAATCACTAGCAATCACCGCCCCGCCATTAGCATTGGAAGTGGAAACATAGCCTATTCCTTGCAATGAATACTCACCATAAAAGGCCCCAGTGCAGGTGACAAAAGAAGCCTTCCTTTTCTGAGTGGATGTCAAAGAGGTCTCTGCATTACCCATGTACTACAACTAAATTTAAAACATTTCTTAAAAGGTTTACAAAAACACAGAGAAGTCAGACGAGTCATGCCTGCTTAGTTCACCAATAAAAGCAGCAGGGATTTCTATATTTTATTCTGCTGCAATGTTCATACAGAAAGCCCTGAGAATGTTCTCTAAAGAACCAGCAAATGACTCAACTTGCAAAATAGGAGTGCGAAAGCATGACTTCTTATTGATGTCTCCTATAATGTAATATTTACACCCCCATTTTTTCACATAGAGGAATTACTGTACCTGTTCTAAAATGAATGAAATTGTCTCCAAGACCAATTTCAGATTTTGTTTATCCAGTGAGAAGGCGGCTTGGAGCTTTTCTTCTTCCTCTTCACTGAAACTCTGTTCTGCCTGAAAAGGAAATGCAATTCATTTTACATTTACAGTACATATGCCTAAAAGTTAATACATGAATGATACTTGCAGAAATGGAAGCACATATAATCTTATACAACAAAAAAGTTTTCCTCCAACACAACTTTAGCATCCTAACGTTTATCTACATGCAATATTCAACATATTGTATGAAAGAGATGTTTAAATGCAAAAAGCCACAGTGAATCAAGTTTCCTTAAGCAGGGTACAGACCTGTAGATATGGGCCAGACCGGTGGCCGATCCGAGCGTCGTGTGCGCTACCGGCCATCTATCTGGCCCATATAATATGCGCCTATTGCTGTTTTCGAGCAATCCCGCTCGAAAACAGCCATATTGGGCATGACCGTAAATACAGCCAGTGTCCGACGCTTTGCATGAAAACAGCAGGTATCGATATTCGAGCAGTCTGATATACCCGGGAGCAGCGTGATGACGTTATCACTCTGCTGTCAGATATCGGCGGAGCTGGGGAGACAGCTCTGCTCTGGACACTGTCCAGAGGAATAAGAATAGGAAGTGTATTCTCTGCCTATTTTCCCCGCTAAGGACGTGCAGGGAAAAAGAAGCAGTGGTCACAAGCCCAAAGGGTAAAATCTGACAGGGGTTAGTTACTAGCCCAGGAAATTTCAGGGTTGTACTACTGAGATATATACTGAGATCTGGGGGTTCAAACGGTGTTGTACTATGAGTGTTAAATGTGACCAAAAGCCAGCTGGTGACCTGTAGATGAAGACAGCTAATCAGAGGGTCAATCAGGAACAGGGAGGTCCATCTGCAGCAGAATCTACCATGCAGGAGACTGACGCAGAGGACAGTGAGGGAGACAGTGAGGAAGAAGGACCCTTTTAAACCCACGCTGTGTATGGGGTGAGTACCAAACATCATCTCCTGGAGCTCACTAAAAAAGTTCTGTGCACCCCTGCCTATTATGTCACCTTATACGTACACTCCAAAAATAAACCCTTATGACAGGATGAGCAAATATTAAAGCTTCAGAATGAAAAAAAAGTACTGTATGTTTCAGACCATAAGAAGCTATTTTCTTTCCCCAAAAGTGTGTGTGGGGGGGGGTGCGTCTTATGGTCTAAAAGGATACTTGATTGGTTTCCCTGGCCAGGCAGCTTGTTATGGCTGTTAGCCATAGAGGGGAGAGATCTGCAGCATGCAGCGTCCCCCTCCGCCCCCCAATATGTGAAAAAGTAGTCTGTGATGTCATCTGTACATCTACAGCAAGTGGTCACTAGGAACATCTTGTGGCTGGTAAGTTGGTATTGCAGGGGGATTTTCCCCTCATTGATTTGAACACTTCAAATATTAATAATCAAATAAATATGATTGTTTTTCATGTTTTCCTGCTCTAACAACTCGAAAAATACAGAAAATCATATATAACATAAGTACTTGAGTTTAGATCTACTGCAGTTACTATCCATTATTTACAAAAGAGTAATCCATGGTACAATAGCTTTCACCTATTTCAGCAATTCTTCTACTACGTGTTAAATTTCAGCATTTTAAGAGTAAAATGTTCTATTCAGAAACCTGGATTGCGTCTATAAAATCATCCTGGCCTCACATGGATGAAATCTAGCATTTTATATTTATGTCTACAAAAGTACACAAATACAAAGACCATGCAATTTCCAACCCATTCAAAGCTAATGTCAGTTATTTGTCACTTTTCGGCTAGTCACGGAAATCTTCAAGTGATAATCCCAAGGCTCAGATCACATAACAAATCTGGAAAATAAATGGTCTCTGAGGGATAATTGAGATTCTGATGGGGCTGCATTCATCAGTCTAGTGCTGCCTGTGAGAATCTTATCTTGTTCTGTTCACCGATACACTGAGTGGAATTTAGATGCATCAACAGAGGATATGAAGTCATTTAAAGCAGCATTTATTGATCCGACCTGAGCCAAATACATAGAGAAAAGAGGAGCAATACATGAGCTAACCTAAGTGTGAAATTCACAAATATGCCTTTTTACACTCATTATATTTAGTGGCCTGAAATGCTCAAGGCCAATTTATTTTACCAAGTTTTGTTATATTTTATTTGTGCCATTTTCTTTCCTGGGGTGTGAGATTTTCAGATTGGAGAAGGCCTGACACAATTTATCTAGGGAAAATACTGGTATTTATGGTTATATGCTGTAATATGTATTGTATTCGTTTCTAAACCCAAATACTGCTAACATATGGTTATATGTGTATTTATTACTGTATTTTTCAGATTATAAGATGCACTTTTTCCCCCCAGAAATCAGGAGGAAAGAGTGCCTGTGTCTTATGTTTCGAATGAACGGCCACTTGTCCACAGGTGGTCGCGCCTTGGCTCCCCGACAGCTCTCCCAGCTAGAAGATTAGCCGGGGAGGTGGAGGGGCTGTCAAATGGGAGATCCGCCATCCACAGCCAGATCTCCCATCTGAACTGTATTGTTTATATCAGCAGAG
>CM070032.1:47914133-47930926 GCA_036250615.1 Ptychadena robeensis | reverse complement strand
ATAGTAAGTCTGTATAAAGGTCATCACTGAGTGAAAATGAGTATGGTCCAGAGTACAAGGCCCTTCATGCTTTCATACATGCCTGGTACGGCCATGTACAAACTTATCTAATCATCTGTCAACTTAAATCATTTCTTACACAGGATATCTATTGTATGAATACATCCTTGAGTAAAAATGTTTGGTGAGCTCATCTTGGTGTCTGGTCTCTGATCATAAATATGTCAGAGTAGGAGTGATCTATGATATGAATGTCAGGGTTCAAATTACATTTTTGTAGGTATTCATAAATTGGGCAATACTGCCATCCAGTGACAAAAACGCCACATGGCACACAGTTTTACATAAATACGGGAAAGGGTTAAAAGTGACTTATGTTTGAAAGTCTGCCCACTCCTTATCTAAGATACGCCTTTATACTCGGAGTCAAATGGAGAATTCGGAGAGTGGAAGGTATGTGTTTGAGATAAGAAATCATTATTGCACGGGGCAGGAGGAGGAAGGAAAAAAAGGAAAGGAAAAAAACAGGAAGCCCATTCCCCATCACATAGCCAACGCCTTCTTTCTACAAAGCAATCCCAGGTCTTGGTAAGGAATCTTTATCTTATTCTCCAAACCAAATACTGAGGTGATACCTAATTAAGTCTGCCTCTTTGCAGAGCTTAGAGCTAGTATAACTCATGATATCGATGGTTGGCAACAGTGCACCTTGTCAATTAATTGACCTATCTATGAGTTCAGAGTAAAGTCTCGTTTTCTCCCTTATTGGTATCACGTCAATTTGTGTTTGGAGAGACTTATTTCCTATCTAAGAGTCTTGGCGTAGTTTTGTAGAAGTATTAGCCATCATCATTTCTGTTTGTGTGTAGCCTGTATAAGCCAGCGTGTTTGTTTCCATTTGTGTAGCACGAATTCTTGAGTGTTATATTACTGTGCTCTGTGTGTTGGAGACACCTTGTGGTGGTTTTCTGGTTTCATACATGTCATTATTGTATCCATTCTGTTTCAATTGATTTTTAGTGTTTTTTTATTCCGTGTGTGTTAAATAAATTATATATATTTTGCATAATTGCTTGCCCTGTTTTATTGCCTGCACAATATGACTATTATACCGATCAAATTACTCGTGAGGTGTTATTTGTCTCATGTCAGGAACAATCAAATCTTTTGAGCTTAACCGTTTAATTGATCCTAAAGACTTATGAACTGCTGTTTATAAGTCACTGACAACTGTGGCCACCTGTGTGGAAATTAGAAATGGTAGTCCATTGTCCTCTTGGTAAAATCTTTTGTATAGGTATTCCAATGGTTAGATCCAAGGTGGAAAGGTTCTATAAGGTTGACAAAGTTGGCAGTGTCTGTGGAGTGCCTGTACGCTTATTAAATACGTTTAATAATTAAATATGTTTTATGTGTAACATTACTTGTGATGACTGATTAAGATGTGGCCCTAAAAGCCTCTTGCCCCTGGTTATCGGGGGGGGGGGGGAATTTGGGTGATAGGTTATCTTCACCTAATTTGTTCTTTAAGTTTATTTGGGATGTTGGCCACCACACATTAGTAGAGTGCAGCTTTATTTGTTGTATACTTTGAACACCCTTTCATGTGTATTGCAAACTGAAAAATGTGTTGGGCATAAACTTTGTAGCAGAATCTGATACCTACCTGCTGATCTTCTCTGTAAATGTTCCCTATCTGCTGGTCCTGTGATATAAGGCGTTACTGGAGTGATATTCTTCCTAAATTACTGAGCAGACATACAAATGTGCAGATTGGAGGGTTTGACTTTAATAACCTTATACTGTACATGAGTGAGTTACAGCAAACAGACAGTACACATTATCTGTAGAAGGTTTTAGTCTATAGTAGGAAAATATCAATACAAATTGAAAAAGCAAATACACTTTTATTTACAAATTCATGCCTTCAAGACAAGGCTTCCTTTCCAAAATGTTCCTCTCTCTTTCTTCAACATACAAATTACGAAACATGATAACAAAATATAACTGATGCATATAAAAATAAATGTGGGGAAGATATAAAATTAGTGCAAATGTAGAAAAATACAAACAGAGTAAAACTGATCTTGTATCATATAGAAAGAAAAATCACATCATGTTGTAATTTAGAGAGAGCATTACAACTAACATGAAGTGAACATTGCATTGGAAAACACATTCAAATTACTCAAGCATTCTAGCTTCTATATTGAACCAATGCTTTGCAGAGTTAGGACAAATCTTCATTGCCATATGTTTGAATCTATTGCCAAAGCTTTCCATTGAAAGTAGTAGGGCAGTCTCCATAAATGCTTAGAACCCCCTATTCATTACTATAGCATGTTCCAGCTCATCCCCATGAATATCTCATTATGTTAAGAATTCTGAGTTGTTTGTTGGGCAATGCATGTTGAGTATCTCCAAACGGCCTGTTGTATGTCAACACTCGCAAAGCAGATAGGTGTGAACCAAGCCTGACACTTACATTTGGGTTGGATCACTGTGTCTACTTTGCTGCCCACTGAGGCATCTTGTTTCTGTGCCTCTAGATCAGTGGTTCTCAACCCATGGTGGTCAAACGACCATTTCACAGGGGTTACCGAGTTCTCTGGAAGCATTAGAGCTGCTCACAAGGGGGCAGGAAATTTGGAGGGAGAGTTAAGCCCCACATACACCTTTAGATCACTCCATACAATTTCCATTAGATCTACCAACAACTATGTAGTATATTGTCCTCCCTTATAGAATACATAGTGATTGGAAGGTTTAGAAAGCTCCTTATAATACATGGTTTTGGTAGAAGAAAAGTTGATTGTACAGAAATGATATGGTATGATTTTAAGATGTATGGGGGCCTTAAGGGTCCTCATACACCTTTAGATTTGTCTTTCAGATTTCCTTTAGATCTCCTTTTGATTTACCAAAACCATGAAATATGAGGAGCTTTCTAAACAAGTCTACCTGTGTTCAATCGCAGAGGACCCGGCACTACATAGTTTGGTAGATCTAAAGGATATCTGACAGAGAGATCTAAAGGTGTATGGCCAGCTTTATGCCCTCTGCCTCCTAACTTAGGAAGGATGGGGTGTTCTGCTTCTTCCTAAGGTCCCAGCATGCACATTATTTGCACAAGCGCGGTGATAAAATATAAGGGTGGGGACATTATGTTTACCTGATCGTGGAGTGTCGTAGTGGACTGTGATTCCCGGAATACAGGAAGTGACACATTGTGACGTCACTTCCGGGGTCACTGATATAAAAAGGTTAAGATCCACTGATCTAGACTGTAACATCTAAGCTGTATGGACTTTTTAATTCTGATGACATTTGGGTTATACAGCTGCATATACACTTCGTAAATAATATTTTGCATTGGAAAGTAAATGTTGACCTTCGGCGTATTGCATTATCCAGTTCCCTGTGTTTACATTCCTCATACATATGATTAGGTAATTAGTTTCACTTTACCAAACTATGTGCATGTCACTTAGTGAACATTGAAACTATTTATAACCACTCTACTTTAATACCTCTGACCGTGCTCCATGCTCTGTGTATATATGGAAATATATACCCACCAGCAAAATATCTCCTGCATTTAAAACATCAAATTAATCATATTGCAATATTAAGTTAATATTATCCGCAATGAAAAGAATTTCCACAATAATTCAATACCATACTACACCACACACTTTCCAAATCCACTATACACCGTCCTTGTGTCCGGAATCCATTGTTACTTATCAGGGACATAAAATGGCAGCTTGCTGATAATATCACCAGTCTCTGTTTGGATGCGGTCATAGACCCACTTCCTGTTACAGCGGCACTCTGGACCACACTTGGTGGAGCTACATTTTGGGCATGGATAGAAGCATCCTTGGCAACTCTCCTCCAGACAGTCACACAGATCACGATTGTTGCACAGAAGTTTTCCATGCTTGTCATACTTTTTAACTGGAGCTCTGGAAAGACAATGAACAGGATCAAAATGCATTACTGTACTTTTTATAATATACTCAGTAAGAAGAGTATTTACTTCATAAGATAGAAATAGGTACTTCAGATGACATTCGCATTGTACCATTTAGGTGTTTTAATAATATTCCCCTGGGCACACACAGGCTACTGCATCAGAGACAGATACCTTTAGTATGTTTTACACATGACTTCATATAAAATAAATAAATATTTAGGAGGAACTGCAACTACAATGAACTGCAATGAAAAAAGTGTTAATATTCTTAAATGTGTCCCTGTTGGGGATATGTCCAATTTGGTCACCTTCTTCACTAGGGCAGGCAACAAGGAAAGAACGCCAACTGCAATAGGTATGTAATCCTTTACCATTATGATCAAAATAAAAAATCCAATTAAAAAAGCCGTTTAATGAAGATTTCAATGTAATAACAATAACATCTGATAAAAAAAACCCCAAAGGATTTGAAGTAGAGGTCTGTAGTTTAAAAGGTAGAATGGTCACTATTCCCATAAAATTCAAATGAATTAAGAAAACATAAATATGAACTCCTTGGCAATCATTCGGAGTCGTAGGAGTGGCCCTCCCTCCCAAAAAACAAGGCATTTAGCGTGACCTTGGATCATAGGTACTAACCAAAATGTTTAGAGGTTTAGACATTATTTAGAGGTTTAGACATTATTGGCTGTGTGTTGAGTTAATTTAAGGGGACAGAAAATGTACACTTATACAAGCTGGCTACTTTACATTGTGTCAGATTTTCAGTGCTGTCCCATGAAAAGATATTATAAACTATTTACCACAATGTCAGGGGTGTACTCACTGTATTAGCCTGTGCAAAATTAGTTAACCATAGTGATAAAATCTATAGGGCTTGTGTTCACAACTTATTTTTCCCCGTGGTAGACGCACATCCGCAGCGTGGAAAAAGAGAGGACACTGGCCATTCTAAATAATGCAGAGTGGACACTGTACCATTATCTGAGTGGCGCGCCAGCAGTGCTATTTTAAAGCTGCGTAATGCCTCGTTATTATTCTCAGCACCGCATGGTGCCGGTAGAGAGACGTCCATTGAAGATCAATGAACGTGTCTCCAAGATCAATGGAAACATTTTTTCAAGCCCGATGATGCAGGAGAAAGCCCTAAGCCATGGGCAAACTGTCCGCAAGTCGCGGGGAACCCGCCAGCACATTTTATTCCATGTGCTGGACATACATCCAGTGCAGGGAATCAGTAGTGGGCGCATGGCCAAAGACTTAACACGAAGAAGAGAAGCATTTACTGTATATGCTTCCATTTTTCCATTCAATTGTTTTAAGTCAATTGTTTAAAAATTTATTCCTTTTTTTGGCTCCAAAATTTGGGACAAAATTAAACATAAAATGAATCGAAAACTGATCGGACATGTTGGTAAATTTCAGTAAATTGTATCTGTCAAGTTTTCTAGATATTTTAATGGATCTGTATACGATCGTACTATAGAGCATTCGCATAAAAACAAGGAAAGGGATCAATCTGTTTTAAATCACATTGTGTGATAGTTAAAACGATCCAAATGTAATACGACTTAATTACGATCATATTTTAAGTTGATCTAATGATAAATCGAACGGTGTATGCCCAGCTTAAGTTATTCTTCTTACTGATTCAATGACAAAACTGATTACCTTACAACACAACTTGCTTAGCTGTACAGGAAATTATACCAGGCAATAAAGATTAGCAACATGCCCCAAGAGACAAAGGATAAGAAAACTCCAGTATGGCACAGATGGTCATGGCACAAGTTTAAATGTGCTTACTTGTTAGAAGAGTAGTATCCATTCATCTGAGACATGCAAGCTTTCTTTTTTTGTTTTCGAGTTTCAGGATTAAAATCAGCAACTTGGGGCCCAGGATTTTGGAAGGCTAAACATTTCAACTGCCGTTCAATTTGCTGAAAAAACAATGTCAACATTTTATTTCTTATCTCTAAACAAAGGCATTGGTTCGTTACCTGAAACACATTGTTATGTGTCCACTGGAACCAGGGAACGGGGCACCATTAATTCTTTTTGCTATGTCTTGCCACATCTCATACAAAGATGCAGAGTGGGGATGCCCCAGTCCCTGAGCCAGTAACAACATGTAAAACATTTCAGTTATAAAAGGTGAGATAATTGCCCTCATTATTGACACCACTCCAACAGTAAAGGTTGGCATACAAGGCTCAATATTCAAGCCATTCGATGAAGCTCCAGCCCAGCGCAATTAAGTCATCGCACTAAGCTCAATATCGAAGGAGCAGAGGCGCAGCACTGGCGGTCCCCGCCATCCAAAGCAATGGACGTTGACCATGATAACCTTGTTAAGGAAGGCATACATGGGTAGATTTCTTAAAAGATTAGAGCACGCACAGCGTTCGATTGTACCCAAATGTATTTAGAAATCTACCCCTGTATGCCCAGCTTAACAGAACACAGACAGATGTGTCTTAGGGTTTGTTTTCACTAATGTGGTTCTATGCTGATGGATGCGGTTCTATCCGTGTGGCTGTGGCCACTACCGACCGCAACCCATGCGGAGGTATGTGGTCATCTGCGCAAGTAGATATGAATTTTGTGACTGCCCATCATTGGCTCCCGACCGCGCCCATAGGAAATGAATGGACGCGGTCAAAATCGCGGATTTTGTCCACGTCCATTCATGTCAATGGACGTGGTTGGATGTGGATTTCAGCACACGGATGCGGTTGGGCGCAGCATGCGGATACAAATGCGGTAGGGTCGTGTTCAGAACCACATCCGCACACGGCCGCACAAGTGCAGACTGGCCAATGCATTGGCTATGATTAAGGTCGGTAGCGGCCATAGCCGCGCGGATAGAACTGCATCTATCCGCATACAATCGCATTAGTGGAAACAAGCCCTAACATGACCTTACGTGTCCATCAATATCAATGTATTACAGTAGCATCTAAACTTATTTTAATAAAGAGGTCTTGTGAATGGACTGTATTCATTTGAGCTTTAATTGCTTGACATCAAATGTACTGTATATTATTTTAAAGAAAGTGATATACTTGATGCAACCTAAAATGTATTATTAAACTTTGGGTTTGTGTGTGTTTTTAACCCATTATCTACATTTGCCCTATTTATAGGACAGCTATGTATATATATGGGTCTGTATCTGTTATGCCAAATTAATTTGGGAGATAACTAGTTAAGCATTGTCTCATAAAAGGGTCTCTATCATTACAGATTATGTGGACTGGCGATTCTGGGCTCCTTTTGAAAAAGCTACCATAATGACCTTTCTGTCATTCTCATCCTATAGCTTCAGTGCTCCCCTGTCCCTGAGCAAGTATACAAATAGAACATTTACTTTTCTTTTAGAAAAAGTTTATCTTTTAGGAAATGGAAAGGACATAAGAAGCAGACAGAGCATTGCAGGGCTTATTCACGAAATAAAAGTGATACCTGCAAGTCTACAGCATGTATTAAATGCAATCACTGAGCAATTAAAAAACGTACAAAAGTACCAGCATTTTCAAAAGGAGGCCAGAAATAGTAGATATTATATATATCTTATGATTGTCACTTGATAGCACCACAGATGCCAACCACACTCTACTTTCATTGTTTAGGCTTATGCACAGATGGTAAAAACACTCTATTGACCTGATTATTCTGTAAAACAATACAAAACCAGACACCTGCCATTCAATGATTATACGTTTGGCGAAAAGCATTCAAAGCTTTCTAATTCATCAAGAAGGTTGGTTTTCTATATTTAGATATTTAATATCTAATATCTAGATAAATATAGAATATTTATTCTATATTTAAAACCATGCAACAAAGTGCCAGTGTAATATGAATGTAGAGAAACTGCAATTTGTAAAAAATAAATACATAGTAATAAAAAAATGAGTAACAAATCAACATTTTAAATTGGCTTTACTAGACCAGTCCACATAGTTCTAGGTAAAGATGAGCAGCACAGGCAATATTAGTATTCGCAAAATATAGCAAATGTTGTTCCTAATATTCACAGTAAATACAAGCATTTGCGATCTCCAGTCATTATTACCTTTATTACGCAAACCGGCACTTGTACTTGCGCATATTGTGAACGAATTGCACCGTAGTTATGAACTGATGTAAAAAAAACTCAAATATTCGTGATTACAAAGATAGAGCACTATATTCGAGATTTTCCCAAAGTGCTGATATTCACAATAACAATTTGCATATTCACAATTAACATTAATTCTAGGTAGCCTTTGGAAGGCCTTCTGTGCCCATTAGCATGAAAATCTTCTTTCTCTGTTTGGTGAGGTAGGCGAGAGGGAAGTAATCTAGCAGGAAGATCTTATAAATAGAAATTATTTATCCTACCATAGTCAACCTTTTAGAGTGTAATTTTTCCCCAAAATCTTACCAACTGCTTCTGAACCCTGGGTTGATCCTCCTTATGGGTATCCATTTCCATATAGTCATGCTTCTCACTGTTTTTCGAAGACTTAGATGTTCCAGATTTTTCACTCATTATCAGGTTAAAAATCTGTGAAATATACAAAAATATGTTACTGTTTGTATCCCATAAGAGAGATTTCCTGTTTCCTTCCTGTCCTTAAAATGCAACAGGAAGTAAGAGGAGACAGATAGATCAATGTCCCTAGGAGTTTAACACTTCTTAAATTAAACCTCAGCCTTCTGATCTCATTTATAAAACTAAATATGTGTTTTGAGCAATATTTTAAATCAATCCAGAAAAATTATAGATAACAGTTAAAAGGTCTTTATTATAACAAATTGTCCCAGAATGTGTTAAGCCTGCCATAGACACCTCGATCTATGGCAGACCTTTAGCAGACTGATTAGAGCGTGGTGACGTCACCACGCTCTAATCAGTCTGCTACATGTCGGATAGCAATCCTGTGTCTTCCACTGACACACAGGACTGCCTCCGACTAGCCAATAACAGGGAGGGGGAGGAGACTCCCCCTCACTGTTTACAAGCTGCAGCTGTTCTCCCTCGCAGTTGTAGAAAAAAAAAAACGGCAGGACGGATCCGTATGCGACCTGACTTGCCGGCTTTTTTTCTACATAATTCAAGGTGGGCTCCCTCATAGTTGCGGCAGACCAACCTTGATGTGATCGGCGGGAGCGCCCACGCTCTGCTACAACTATGGCCGGGAGTTAGTGTTGAGCTCGAATATTCGATTTTCGAATATTTAGCTTGAATAACGCTATTTCGCGAATATTCGCGAATATATCATCGGATATCCGACGTGATTGCGATTTTTCGCGATTCTAGAATCGCAAATATATATGATTGCAATCCATTGCAATGAATGGGATCGCGATTATATAATCGCAATGCAATTTTTTTAAACGGAAATGACGGATATTCTCCCAGTCGAATATCCGAGCTCCATTGACTTGCATGCATTGCGCATATTCGGTCGCAATTGCGATTTTAAGATCGCAATTCATGTCGTAAGTGCGGATATTCGAGATTACGAATATGGAATCGAATATTATGGTGGATATTCGGGAAATTACGCGAATTCGAATATAGTCTGTGTGCCAACATCCCCTTAACTTGATTCTAAAAAAGAAGAGAAATGGAGATGAGGGACAACTGCCTCAACTGCCTTAACTTAACGGGACTTAATTCGTTTAATAATTGGTTGATTTTAGTAAAACATGTAAGTGTTTTTATTAAAATATCCACAATCTATACATCATTTTAAATACATATTTACAGTTGCAATTTGGTTCAAATACATTTGACTTGCTGTCATACTGGAAACCCATTCCATAATTCACAAATACACATATTGCATATTGCTGATGGAGATCTTGTCTACGCGTTTCCTGCGAGATCCTGCCATCAGTGTAAGCTACAAATCTATTAAATCAAATACCCAAATCACTTCTCATATACATACTAACTTTACATTTCAATGCTGGCATACATATAAATTTCCAAATGCAACCAATAATCATACGATGGGTGACACTCCACATGGGACGAATCTGATGAGGGCCGCTTCGGGGCCGAACCACCAAGCTGCATTTGAACATTCATCAATCGAGTGGGCATCGAGTATGGGGACCTTAACATTTTGGATTTACTGTCACTTTCTGTCTACTTGACAATGGCCACCAAGTCAAATAGACAAGAGATTATCAAGATAACAACATGACAGCAGTTCTAATCTAGCTTAAAACAAACACAGTTTCCCCATGTGTTTGTTGCCTTTATCTGACCAATAGATTTGGTACACAGGGACTTTTCAAATTTTTTTTCTTTTCATCCATAGACAATGTATTAATCGTGTAACACATGAAAAGTCAATTACAGTTACAGTGTAAATCACGTTTAAAGAAAACTATTTT
The DNA here is from genome assembly GCA_036250615.1 of Ptychadena robeensis. Classification (NCBI taxonomy): domain Eukaryota; kingdom Metazoa; phylum Chordata; class Amphibia; order Anura; family Ptychadenidae; genus Ptychadena; species Ptychadena robeensis. Next base: position 47,920,551 of record CM070032.1, on the reverse strand, counting down.
TGAAGTCAATCATATGAGGTCAGTATTGCGCATTTATATTTCTAAAGGGTCTCAAAAATCATGCTTCTTACTCAACACGTTTCATGACAACCAGTTGCGTCTAGAGTGAATGATAGTACTGATATGGCTTCATCATCTTGTAAGTCAGTGGTTCCCACACTTTCCATGCAGGGCCCCCCTTTTCTTTTTAGGGACATTATCGAGCCCCCCCTCCCAATTCAAACACAGTTTAAGAATGAGGGCCAGTACCCCCCCCCCGGAATACCTTCCTGCCCCCCCCCATGGGGGCCCACCCCCCAGTTTGGGAACCACTGTTGCAAGTAAACATTCCAATTTACAAAAATATCCACTGTTCTAGCCAGTAGTGATGAGCAGCAAAGGCAGTATTCAAATTCGCAACATTTCACCATTTATTCTCCAAATATTGTAAATAATTACATTCAAAATCTCCTGTCATTATTAAGTAATGCAAAAAAATCTGCACCTGTACATGCGAATTTTGGGAATGCAATGTGTTGTCACAGCGGTATTCTCAAAGTGCCAATATTCGCAATAAAACTTTGCACTCAACACTACTAACCGAATGAGTCCATGGCAATTCAGAGGAACAGGGAACAATTCAGGTAATCCTCTACATCCCAAGTTGATATTAATGTATTCTGATGTAAAAATTTACTCCTACAAACTTGTATAAAGTTGGTGTTTTTTGAATGATGGCTTGAAAAAAAATCTGCCATTCCCCCTGAGAAGTAAAAGTCATGTAAGTGTTAGTATCCATCCAATGTGTAATGTGCATGCCCTGACTGATCCTAATCTAGCGCTATCCAGAACAATTCAGAAAAAAATTTATGTAGTTTTCACTTTAATTTGTAATTTTTCCCTTCTGTTTGTCCAAACCACCAAACTCACTATATGCTATTACTGTGCCCAATAAGTTCTGACTTTTTTAATTGCCAATAGACAACATTTACCGTATTTCCCAAGTCACATGCCTTTTATTAGAAGTCATTGAGCCAAAGTCATTAGAAGCAATGACAAAACAATAAAGAGATACTGCAACCTAATTAACATTTCACATAAATAACCTCTCTAAGTAATAAAAAGATCTCAGTAAGTAAAATGTAGCAAAAGCATTACCTGTAACAAACATTTCAGAAGAAATCCTCCCAAAATCCCTTCTGCACGTCTTATTTGTCAGTGACTTAGCACTTTGCTCACACTATGTATGTTCTACCTCTCTAACTGATAAGAAAAGTTGTTCTCATGACTCTCCACCCCATAAGTATTTCAAAGTGAAAGTAAGACGCTCACTTCTAGTTTGTGTGAGACTGGCCGATAACCTGGGTAAAATATCCTATACAGGTTCCTGGAAAGATTCTTATTCTAATAAGGAAGTGAGGAAGATGCCTACAGAAAGATTATAATACAAAAATACAAAATGTTTGAGCATAAACTAACTGCTAAAAAAATCAATAACTTAATTCATTTCTGACCACAAATAACCTTAACCATTTGTGTGAGTATGAACTAACAACAGTATGTAAATAACTATTGTTTCTGCTCATAGACAACGCTCCTTCATGTTAGTGTATTCTACGAACATGTACATCTCATTTTTCTCCAATAGATGATGCCATTGTACTTTGCAGAAACGTTTCTTACTTTTTTTCCGGGAAAACTTGCAAATCTTACTAACAACAAAGAAGAACCATCCTGATATTTTTAAATTACGTTTTTTAATTTAGATTTATCCTCACTCCCTTTGTCCGATGTTTGCTATGGCTATACATTGCTATACATTGGTATATTTATCATTTTAATATCTACTCCCATAACCTTAATGGAAATATATGTTCAATATGCATTACATTTTATGGTATTATCATAAAATGCAGATCTAGGGCACGGTGCCCATTGAGTGTTGTGGAGTTCTCAAAGTAACCAGAAGAAATATGGTCACAAAACTTTGACAGGTCCCATGAAAGTCTTTCCTACTAGCAGTTTATTTATTTTATTTCCTATCCAGACACCCAATGACAGCAGAGAAGTGAACATGTGTAAAGTGTGCTCATTATTGTTCAGTATAGCTGCAGAAAATGGATTTAAAAATGTTCTGAAAGTTTGACTACTTGTTGTAGAAAACATGAAAATGATGTGACAGTACAAGCTTAAAGTTATACCTGTTCATGGTAAAAATGTACATAACTTGAGTAAAATGTTTGTTAGAACAATGACCTGGGCAGGGCTGCGTTAACTCTGCATTAGACCCATGAACAAGATATACATACTTAACCATAAAGAAATATAAAAACACAACACACTTTACGTTCTTTAGAAAATTGTGTATGTATATTTTCGGCCACTGCTGCACACATTTTTAGCAAATACTTTAAAATTATATATATTTATACATATAAAATGTATAGAAATATAAAGTGACACTTGAACTATAAACTGAAATGAAATTACTGACAATGCCCCCTAGTGGCATAATAATACATGACCAAAATACTGGTTCCTTCCTAAGCCGTGAAACAAAACCAGTGAATCACTGACCCATGTAAGAGCCCAGTATTGAACTTAATACCAGCTTTGACAATAACATAACAAGAAACTACCTAAGCAATGAGAAGAACTAGTCCCCCCAATCCAGTAAACCCTTTAAAAATGGTTAAAGAACATGGGAGGGAAGGTGTGACATTCTTGCAGAATTAGAGGCCCATCCCCTTCCGGGTTGGAGCCTCTGACCTGTAATATGTCACTTTCGATTTCCTGCAAGGAAAGTTTGGCAACCACTGCTCTATTATATTATCTGTGTCACCAGGGGTATCACCCCTGCTCTGGTGTCACCTGCCGTAACAGTTTGCCCAGGCCATGGACCCCACTGACACCATACAGGATCAACAAAGCAACAGAAGTCTATTCAAGATGAAGTCGTTGTTACCACCTCCTCTCCAGTCTCCGATTTCGAACATTGGCCATGGAATTGCCCTGGAACCCTGAAGCCTGGAACACTGAAGCTCAAGATGAGCTTACTGGTCGTGACTTGCCTCCCAATCTGGCCGATTTGGTATCTGTTTGTATCTGGGTAGAACCCCAGTGTGTTTGTCGCACTGTGAGCCTGGCCCCTTGGTTACAGCAACCATTGTTGTCTCCAGTGACATCCAATGCCCAACCACATTGTGTCCTGTTGAGTAGGGAATCATGTTTCTCCTTGTCTGCCAATTTTATGGTTATTGTTTGCATGGTGCCAACTGTAAAGATTAGTGGGATTGTATTGGGCTGTTTTTCAGTTCAGCACTCCTAGCAATGCCCCCTAGCAGGCACTTCTGACGTTGGCACCTATGTAAGGGAGTTCTTCTTCAGGACCAGCAAGGCAAGATCATTCTTTTGCTCTGTCAACCAATGTTTTGGTGTTCTTTTTTGGCAATTATCAATATAACAGGGTCTTTTCCCCTTGATCACCTGACTTTCTTTTCCACTGAGCCTTTTTTATGCATTTTATTACCAAATATAAATAATGATGTGCTTCTTCATGAAGTGCCTTGGGGCCCAGGCCATATAGACATGCATACAATGAGCTGGATAATATCTTAAACTATATTTTGGCCATAAATAATACTAACAGTATGTATCACGTATAGATTTTTGCACAATCAACTATAGATTTGATCAAGATGTTCGATATTTTGATCTAATATTGATTATGCCTATATCAAATGTACACGCTCTGTTTTCGTTTTACCAAATGAAAGTTAGTTCGGATATGCTCAAACGAAATATTGTTTAATTTTTGTAACAGGAAATAGCTTCATTCAAATGTATTAGAACGAACAAAAAAGATCGAATGAAATAATTGAACAATCTTTTGCTCCTGCTCGATTGAACAAAAATATCGAACCATGTGTGGCCACCTTTGATGTGTTCTACGATTCCTCTGTAGAGTATGTGGGCTCTGCCCAGCAACAAGAGAGATGCTGAACATTTCATCAGGGTATAAATATGATTGAGGAGGGGCCTAGGGTCTTCTGCCATTTCCACCACCTGGTGTTAGGTCCTATGTAAACACACACTCTACTTTCTTATAAGATAGAATAGGATATAGTATGGGGTGCTGTGTGCAATCAGAATAGAGGGGAAAATAACTGAATTGAGAACCAATAGGCTGCAGTTCTCTTCTCTGTGCTGGCTGACAGCTCGCATGCCTATAGAGAGGGCTCCGAGTGCCACCTCTGACACCTGTGCCATAGGTTCGCCATCACTGTCCTATGTCATCTTCAGGATTTCCCTATGGGAGTTAGGCGTAGCATTCAGGCCCGAGCTACTTCAAAGATTATCTCTGCCATGTAAGTGTCACTTCCTTACCTGGTTAGGTGTTGAGGAAAGAGGACTCCACCTTTAACAGAGCAAGTCTCAGCCAGTTGTTTGACTGAGGTTTGTAATGTTTGCATTCTATGCACTGTAACCTATTTCTGAGATGGTCAAAAACTCTACATATTCCTGCATAATGAGAAGTAAAGTTATCCCCTTGCAAGATACAAGCATCTGGTTTTCTAGGTATTTATATTTTTGATCAATTTGTATGCTGAGAAGAGGAGAAAAGGAAACAAACATATTTGAATCAATCACACTGTGTGGTGTTAATATCGATCAATGTAAAATTAGCGATACACATATCGATTTTTCCTTTCCATCAACTGTGAACGATCCTTGAGGTCGATCGATCAGGAATTGATTTCTGCCCACCTGGTGCAAAAAAACGAGAGATATGTTGAAAGACGATCGGACATGTTGTTGTGTTCTTTGGGTCAATCATCCAATTATGTGATGGCACTATGGAACATGCGCACAACAATCGGTAGTGAATCCTGGGGGAAAAAACTCATGTCTGTTCACCTTCTGTTTGATCTCTGTTTCTTGGTCGAACCGAGTATGGCTAGCTCCAAAGTGTCGCCCTAACTCCTATCATCTGTGTAAACCATGGCTTAAATACTAATGAACAGTCTGTCTTTGGTAAATTAACTCCATTGTCTGTCTGATAAATCCTATGAGAGGTTTCTGAGCTCTATAGCTCAGAAACCTGTAACAGATGGCAGCAGCCCACCATTGGGACCTTTGTCCAGGACACCCTTCTGTCAGTTCTGAATAAACTATCCATTACTTATGTTCACCTTTCCATTATCCACAGGTATACAGGAAAGATTTCCAGGTCTGGATCTACAAATTGTCAAGCCACACCACAAAGCACATGTGCAACCAAAATACATAAAGCAGAAGAAGAAGGATAGGTTAAAATGCACCACACAAAGCAGTGAATAGATGTAAATAGTTACACAGGTTTCAAAGCCTGTGTACCATGCAGATCACACAACATGCGTGTTACCAAAAATTAATTCACGGCCGATCCCATTCAGCGTCCCCATCCAAAAAGAGTGTCCGGCACACAAAGGGTGCCTGCCGATCATCATGCTGCAGTCGTTCCCTCATCTTTTGAGGGAGAATCTGCCTGTGTGTAGCTATCTTAAGAGAGCCTTAAATCATCGATATGCAGTCTTACATCCAAGCCATCCAAGAGAACTCCCACTGGCTAAAATATGCTCTTATATTTAAAATATGCTCAAAATATTTAACCTCCCTAGCGGTCATCCATTTGTAGATGGGGTTAATGCTCCCCATACACCTTTAGATTACTCCACACAATTTGTTTTATATCTACCAGGTCCTCCCTGATAGAATACATAGTGATTGGGAGGTTTAGAAAGGTCCTCATATTACATGGTTTTGGTAGAACAAAAGTGGATTGTACAGAAGTTGTATGGAAAGATTGTAAGGTTTAGATGTCCAGGACGTCAAGTTAGTTGAATTATGCTGAGCATTAGAGAACAGAAAAAAATAGAAAAGACCATCTCTGGACTGGAGCTGAATATTGGAGCAAAAAGTTATGGTTATGGTATTGTAAGAGCTTTTTGTAAGGTTAGCATATACTGTGATTTGTGCCATACCAGACTGAAATATTTGTATGTTTAATAGGTAAATCTTATCATACCTGCGGACTGCGGATGTCTTCTCTGTCACCTGTACAGCACGATAAAGGATCAGCATCAGAAGCACAGTGGGTGAGGCCAGAGATGCCTGTTTTTGTTTAGCTGTGACTGTGAGACTGTCATTCTCTGGGGTATACCTGGAATTACTGCCAGATGTCTCCATTTATAGTGAGTAATGCACATAGAACCCATGGGACCTGTTGGTATAGTTTACCTAACTGTAGACTTGCCTGTTATGAAAAAAAAAAAATATATATATATACAGTGTTGCCTGAAAGTATGTGAACCCTCCAGACATGGTCACTGTTTGTGCAAATAAACATTTAAAGAACCTTATTAGACATACATCTAAATCCCAATTTGTAAAGCACACC
>CM070032.1:47859070-47870801 GCA_036250615.1 Ptychadena robeensis | reverse complement strand
AGTTTTTAGTAAAATTTTCTGGAGTTTTAGCACTACAAAAACACCTTGGCTTTGGAAAATCATTGAGCCTTAGGGCTTTTATGGGTCACAATTTACAGGTGTTTTTTAGTTGTGTCCCGTCCATTGGTAGCTAAATGTTACAAACCTCAGGGTGTCAGTTTATATGCCAAAAGAACCTGTCTACCAATAGAGAAGACAGTGCAGTTTAACCAGTAAAACCCTTTTGCACATGCATATGAAATTGCATGTGCACAAGAAAGTTTATTATATTTATTATTGTTACATATTGTTCTGTTTTGGTGGTTTTGTTCTTTAATGTCATGGTGTAAAATGCCATAACCAGACCCAGGATAAAGGGGACAAGCTTGTGTAATCAGACCCAATGCCCTAACTCAATCAGGGGGAGACACCTAGTTAAAGTAGGTGGCCCAGTGTTGTGGGAGTCTTTGGGTGGGGGCTGAAAAACCCCACCCTGTGGAATGAGTACAGATGTTCCAGATGAAACTAAATGTGGCTCTAGATGAATGTTTGCTTAAACCAAGCCATGTACAAACTGTACAAACATATTCAAGACATAAGGTGTCATCTCAAATTAGAGCTTGGCACAGTTGTTGATATGCATGTGAAAACTATCCCAAACATTAATATGTTTCACCTTGGTCCCACTGTAAACTAGAATGGGGTTTTACCGGCATGAATGCATCAGACTTCATTAAATATATTCTTTGACCAAATATAACACAATCACATACATTTAAAAACATCCTAGTGCGTTCTCCCTAAAGAAGCCCATGGGGGCGAAAAATGTAGGAGCACCAAACGCCTACAGATCTACTATACAGATTTTTTTATGCAGCACCGTCATGTTTTTTAATGTATGTGATTGTGTTATATTTGGACAAAGAGGATGAATAAAGATCTTTTAAATATATTTAATGAAGTCTGATGCATTCATGCCTGTAAAACCCCATTATTAGTTTACAGTGGGACTTGTAGTTCCTAAGTAGTGATGGCCGAACTGCCCGCAAGGCGGACAGTTCGGCCGCGAACAAACATGTTCGCCCTCCTTCTCGCCAGCGAACAGTACGGGTGTTCGACCCGCCCTGTTCGCCGGTGAGAAGGAGCCCTCTATTCTTCCTCCGGTGGGATCATTAGCAGCGAGATCCCGCCGCAGGAAGAATCTTTTCACTGAAGACCGGGTAGAGAACCCGGTCTTTCAGTGAAAAACCGGCTTGCAAACCTGGATGTGACGTCAGTGACGTCACATCCGGTTAGCACACCAGGAACTATGCGTTCCAGGTGCAGGATGTGACGTCACATCCGGGTTTTCCGATTCAAATTCCCCGCCTAGAGGTAGAGTAGAGGTAGTAAACATGGTAAGATTTTGGTATTAGCATGAAAATTGTATGCAAACTGAAGCCCCCCCTACACGTTTCAAATTACTTTTGATTTTGCGGCAGATGGATGGCCGGTCATGCCATCCAAAGTAAGCAGATCGATCTAAACATTATGGACATATATGTAATGTATTACATTCATGTGTGGGGAAAGTATCATTCATATACTGATCAACAGCACCTTTTTTCCACAGTTTGACCAAGGAACTTCAAATCTACGAATAAGTCCTGATACACATGGGATGAAACGTGTCAGCGGACGACCCCCAGGGGTGTATGCACCATTTTTTTTTCAATGATTTTAATAATTGAGGAATAACGTACTTGAAATGGCTTTTACCAAGAGTGCGGGACATTTGTCTTTTTTGCTTTGGATTGATGACCAAGGAACAGGTTTACCTAAGAATTTACCCTATGTTACCCTTAACCCCATCCTTACCCTAAACTTACATTAACTTAACCCTTAATCTCTCTGAAAGTGAATAAAATGCAACTTTAGATTCCTACACGCTGTTTGGAAGCCAAAAATATCGGGTCAATGTCTTGGTAGTGAAATTAAATATTTAACACGTGACTTGTTATAAGTAAAATATTTTTTGTCAGTTTAGTGACTATTACTATTTAAGCTTCTTTTACGTTAAATTCAGTAATCATTAACTCTAGTCCTACTAGGTTCTCAGTTACAAACCTCAGCCAGGATACTCTCTGCAAAAAGTCTGTGTTCTCCCCATGTCTGCTTGAGTTTTCTCTGGCCAATCCAGTTTCTTCATACTATCCAAAGACTTACCTGTATGCTTACTGGTTTCCCATCAAATTGGGCTTTGACTATGTTAGTGGCATGTGACTGTGGTGAGACATTAGATTGTCAGCTCCATGTGGCAGATAATGACAGGAATATGTACCCTGCAAAGCACTATGTAATATGTTGGTGCTATATAAATACCTAATAATAATACTTGATAATAATATATACACCTGACCACACTCACCTGTTTTTTGCAGTGGATATGAAACATTTAAAACATCCTCCATGTATGAAAGCATTGGTCCTGCAATGGCCAAAGCAAAGTTTGCATATCCCTTTTGTATTACTTCCTTCCTCCCCCAAACTCGTATCTGCAACAATGGAAAAAATAATAATAAAGCATTACAATATAAAAAAAAAAAACAGGGATACAGTAAAGTACAGATAAATACATGGTATGTTTCCTATAGAGTTAAGGTCCTTCCATTTTTATTAAAAATAGAAACAAATTTGTAACATGAATGTAAAATATAAACTCTTCCTGTACTTGTATATTTTACCACACTTTAAGGGCTTGTCCACGCAGGGAGGACATTTCCCATTCTGATGAATAGGATAGTGTCCACTCTGTGTATTCGTAGTGGCACCCTGCTGTGTTTTTTTGAAGATGTGGCTGCTGTGTCTTTAAAGCAGCACCGTGCGGTGCCGCCAGAGACATCTCCATTGAAGATCAATGGAAGTTTATCCAAGACGCAGGAAAACATCAATAGGGCAGGCTCCCGCCAAATGTGAACTGCCTTCAAGCAGCGGGAAATCCCCCCCGGCAAATGTGCCAGTGTGTGCCCTGAATCTGCAGTGGACACATGGCCTATATCTTGCTCTGATGGGAGATACCAACTGTTCCAGCACATGATCCATAGGAATTGTATTTCTATCCTGAATAACAAATGTATAAAATATTATCAGAAATAGTATACAATCATTTTGGTGATAAGCCAAGTTGGAATTCTCCTAACAAAACTGAGACTACACATGCATGTACAGAAGATATGACTTGCCTAGATGAACTACTGCTAATTACAGACCTTTATCAGCCATGTGCTTTGTTATTGGAGATAAATGACATGATAAATGAATTACTGTTGTTTCATCAGATCTCCATTAAAATGCATTGAGCCAAATAGTTCAGAATAAGTTCTACATCAGTTAGATATCTGTTCTGTGCTGTTGCATGAAATTTTAAGTAGAAGGAAGCAGTATAGGTCATGAAGGGAAAACATAACAGCATTAAAAAAATATTTTATACATTTATATTTATATACCCAAATTCTGAGCACAATAAATTAAATATCATGTAAGATAATACACTTATTCATTGTACATTTCAAAAATGGATTTCACTCCTTAAAAAGCTATGAAGTGTGTATTATGTAGTTTGTAGTTATTATGTAGTATGTGCGTCTTGCATTACCATTCTGCAATATGCCCCCTAAGATGCAGACTACCAGTAATAATGGTGACATCAATTGAACCCACTGGCCTTTGTCGTTGATTGTTATTGTCATATTCCTCCTGTTTAGCCAAAAGTCCAGCATCCCTGAAGGCAGGGTGTTGTGCCCCTCCCTACTGCCAGGAGGCAGGAAACAATAATATATATCTATACACTAGCAGAAGAGGTTCTCATTAAATCCACAGACACATTTAAGCTATTTTTATATTGGAGGACGGGTAAGTCTCATTCACATAATATATTCACTGCAATGTGGGATATACATTTATTGATGCAACTCATGCTATCTGAATAGCCTTAATTCACCCTATTACATGGCTATTACAAGAGATCACATAATATATTCACTGCAGCTTTTTTAAGAAGCCAATGTTTCCTAACATACCTCTATTATATAGCTCACAGGTACAGCAAGGAGGGGGCAGCTATGGCTTTTAAGTGGTTAATCAGAAATCTAGTATTAAGGTTTAAATCAGAGAGGTGCACATTGCAAAGATTTCAAGCTACTTAAAGAATAAGTCGGCACATCATGGTTCATATTGTTAGGCAGGACTTTCAGTTTTAATGATTAAAATAGCTTTCTGAGTACTTCTATAGCCCCATTCACCTACATGCATCTATATCCATCAATATGTGCACACAGCAGGAACGGTGCTGAGATCCTTCACTGCAAACTAGAACTAGAATTATGGAAGCATGGCTTTAGATGAAAGGTTAGGGCTTTATAGACAATTGAAGTACCATGGCATCAATGAATTTAACTCCTTTGAGCTGCAAAATTTTTATTTAAATGTACCAGGTGTCAGTAGGAAGTTATATAAATTGATTTAAACTGTGAATGTTATCCTAGCACCACGGGCCCCCTCATATTGCCATTACAGGTGTTGCATGTGAATTAGGTACAGCCCTTTCACTGGCCAGCTTCTGTGCCATAATGAACAGAAAGATTGACTTAGGGAATAATAACATGTTTTCATGCACTTGTGTCAATCCTCCATCAAAATGATTGCCACCTCAAAGTACTTACATTAGATAGGTGTGTTGTGGTACCAAGTATGTTTCCACAATGCACCATACTGGATAAGTGCAAAATGGTTATATTTAGAAAGAACTAGATTGGGCTTGGGGACATTCTATTTTTATAACAGTGCTTAGAAAGTAAGATTTGTATGTATTGGTTAGGACTTGCCGGTGTATGTAGGAAATTTCCAAACTCACATGTAGGCAGAATATCTTGTTATCGCATAATTTCTTGAATGAAACAGTAATAAAATATCTCTATGGCACACCTATGACAATAAAGTACAGTGAAGAGGGAATTTAATTACCTTAACTCTACATCATGTTACCAGAACAGACCAGCGTAAATAAACACCAATTATTGCTAAAGAGCTTCACCAATTACAGTTAGATTTACCTCACTGCCCCTTTCCGTCGTGTTCACATAATCAAAGTCACATACTATAAAAGCAGTTATATAGGTTGACATTCTCAGGGTGTTGTTAAATGTGGTAACTGTCCATTTAGTTCCATTTTCATCTTCTCTTTCTGATGTAGCTGTGGAAAAAAGAATTATTTTACTATGCAAATGTTCTAACACAGATCTGAAGCAGAAATGCATACATCCCACACTGGATTCAGTAAGATATAAAGCATAGGAGGTAGTTCAATAAAAGAGCGAATAGAAGGTACAATACCATATGTAGTATGCAAGTGTGTAGCTCTTGCCACTGCAGTTCCTGTTTCTGTTCCTGCTCTGTGGGTTGACTGCCAGGAACTTCAAATGCAGTAAACAACATAGGGCATTTGCCTTTCCAACCCCAAGGCCTCATTCGGAACCAGGATGGAACCAGAACTGTCTGGCGTGGTCAGACGTTGGTGAAGATGCCCCCTGTGCCCCACACCATTTCACCTACACCATTAGTTGAGTGAACCCCTATATGGGATCCCCCAGAAGCTCAGGTCCTCATTGTCGTCAATATAGGATAATAATGGCATCCATCAATAAATGTGGCAATTGGGTATGGTGTGGTCTCTCCCCGCAGGGCAGACAGTTTGTGGCGAACATCACATGTTTTTTTTTATCTTGCTGGAAAAAAAATACAGGTGTTCAACCTTCTCCCTTCGCCAACAAGAATTTTATTGTTCTTCTGCTGGCCAGATCAGGCACGGTAAGATCTGGTCAGAGGAAGAAGTTTTTCATGAGAGACCAGGTAGAGAAATCGGGCAAAAACCGGAAGTGACCTCACTTCCAGCACATGGAATAAGTATCTGTGCGGTCAATGTACTGGAATATGAAATATGGAACACTGCACTATGCGCTCCATGTATCGGGAGTGACATCACTGATGCCACAGTTTTATCTGATCAAATTCCTCGCAACCAGGTGGAGGGATTTTAATTTCTTTGTGAACAGGCGAACGGCTGACTTTTCTAAAACTCCAATCCACCTGTCTGCTTACGGATCTACAGGCACAACTAGAGATGACTGGCTCCTACAGCTAATTTTATATATTATATATATTAATATTGCCACTTCAAGGATTCATGAAGATATTGAATATAGTGCTTTATCTTCGTTATCTCGAATATTCTCGATTTTCTGTTCGACTGACGTTCGTTCATTCGTATATACTACAGTAAAAAAAAACTGTTTTCGAGCAAGTTCGATGTTGCTGTGGCATTGCAATCATAATATATAGAGAATAATTTGTGAAAAGTCGCAAACGCGAATATTGTCTATGCTGCTCATCATTATTCATTTTTCCCTCAGAATTCTACACACAACACCCCATAATGACAAGGTGAAAAAAACCTGAGAAATCACATGTACATAAGTATTCACAGCCTTTGCAAAACACTTTGATGATGCACCATGGAAGCAATTGCAGCCTCAAGTCTTTTTGAATATCATGCCACAAGCTTGGCACACCTATCCTTGGCCAGTTATGCTGAGTACTCTTCGGTGTGAATGCCAGGCATCACGTGTGAAGGAAACCAGGCACCATTTATCACCAAGCCAATACTATCCCTACTTTGCTGAAGATTCACTATAGGCCATATTAGGAATTGAATATATTTATATATTACAATACAATAGCTATTTCCATGATTGAGTCTTCATCAAAAATTTGTCTGAAGAAGAAAAGTTGGATTTTATTACTCCAAACTGTTAATAAAGTTTGCTGTAGTTTTCTACCATTGAGCATCTTTCTAACTTTCCTAACAAATCCTGATACATTTATTATTTTAATGAGCTCTCATCGCTTGATAGATTTACTTCTGTATCTGCTGTTCGGAATAATTTTTTTACAATATTTTTATGCTTTGGAAACATGTTAAAACAAAAGTGATGTTTTTTGTTCATCATGGTAAATTATTGCTTGTCTGATGGCAATGATTACAGATTGCAGATTATGAATACAAATGAACATACACATTTTAAAAGTAATGTAAATATAATAGCATGAGATGGCATATGGTATTGCATGTTAACTCCTGCTGGTTTTTTGATGGATCTAATAATATTGTTATTATACAACGTGCTTTGTGCCCATATCAAAATGTAAAGCCCTTCTAGCAGTATGTAGGGACTGTATTAGTATAACCTGCTGCACTGATGGTGCAGAATGTAAAAAAACAAATCCTGCTAGTTAAACCTTTTTTCTATGTTAATTATTTACAATTAAATGACAATGTGCAACATGAATATAAGTGTAATTAAAATAGAAAAAAACACCTTTGTGTGAACACAGCTTAACAATGAATGTGTTTAAGTGTGGCAGTATTATTAGTCACTAGTCTCTAATGAGAAATCCCCAGCTTTTCCCCAGAAAAATCATCATAATGTCAAGAAACTCAAACGTCTTAAGCAGGGAACACATGACTCAATTTTGGAGCCGTAATGATGTCATCCTACTGCTGTCAGATATTGGTTTACGGTCATGTCCGATATCCCTGTTTTCGAGCCGGATTGATTGGTCCTGCAGGGATGGCCACATATGATATGGGCAAGATAGATGGCGCATATGGTGCTCGAAGCAGCCATCGATCTGGCCCATATCTACACATGTGTACCCAGCTTTAGACTTGAAGTTGGTGATTTAGAAAGTGTTGAAGCTGTTGGATTGATAATGGCAGCCTAGACTTACCATTTTCAGAAGAACCGCTTACACATCACATATTTTATTTAATTACATTATAAAACAATGAAATAATGTGTAATTTAATACTAGAAATACCTATGGAATTTAACCTGTTAAATGTACCTACCTATAGCTGGCATATTAGAAAGAGCCACATAACTGGAATTGTGGACAATCCTGGTTTTAAAAGTAGCTTTCAGCGCCGGTTCATCAAAGCATGGGTACACCGTCCTGGCAGATGCTGGCTCCAGCTCCGATCCCACTAGAACCCTGCAGACACAAATTAAGAACTAGATTAAACATCAAATGGTTTCAAACTATGCTAGTAGGAACGCAAAAATATATGCCTTCAATACTCTAAAGCTAGCCATACACGTGTCGGATTCCATGTCCAATCGATTCATCATCCGATCGATTCCGGCGATTCTGCTGGGAATCCCAGGTGTGATCAATCGGCCAATTAAGAGTATCCATCGCTGCATACCACCTTGTCCAACGGATTCCGGCACGATTCCGGGACGATTCCGTGTGCGATTCCACCTCTGATTCCACCTCACAAATGGCAACTCCCCCTGATCTGTGCAGAATCGGATCAAAAAGACCAACATGTTGGTTCACTGACGGATCCGATTCTGGGCCCCCGAACGATCGGACGTGATCGGACGGACAAGGTGGGCTGCACACGATTCCGGCACGATCGATTCACGTGCACGCGCCCGGAATCGATCGGCCCGGAATCCGGCCGGAATCCGACCCGTGTATGGGGGCCTTAAGAAGGATCCCAGCGAAAAAAAACTGCAAAATCGATATCAACAATAAAGTGGGCACACACAACATGAGGAATGTCAATTGGTTATCTTTCCTGTTGTATTATCCTGTCCTAGTATTGTTCTTCTCTACGTGAAATTATGGAAATCACCTTTATATTTAATCTACAAAACATAGAGATGGTTTTAATCCTTTCTCACTTTATCAAATGAATAGGAAACAATTGGTTGTTAATTTTGACAGGTTACTGAGGTTTATGGCCCCTATGGAGTTTATTAAAGTTATTTGGTTAAAGCCTAATTCCAGCCACGCACCATTCCATACTTCTCCTACCAGTTTTGCATACAGATAAAAGCCTTTTGGTCCAGACATGCTATTTTATCTTCTTGCTCTCTTCTTGTCCAGTGGTTGGTTGTCCTAACCATGCATAGAAAGTCAATGACTGACAATGATATCAGCACCTATCCCTGTATTCCTGTACTGTGAGCCTAAACTGGCTTTCTGATGTAAGCTCAGAGGTCTAGTTTTGATACGCTGGGCTCACATAAAGTAGATTGGCTAAAGCTATCAGCTAAAAATGCATTTGTAGAAAATTTTTTTTAGATTTGAAGTAATAACTGTAAAGCAGCCCATACACGGGTCAGATTTTCAATCAATCAACTTAAAACGATCAATTTTTACGTCGGTATAAAATTGTATGTCGATTGTATCATGGGCCATATGTAATACAAAATTTTTGATTGATTTTTTTTTTTTCAATCCACAAAACAATCGATCCAAAATAGTCCGATTAAAATTTCAATCAGAAGTGAGGTAGAATAGGTAGAAAAAAATCGATCAAAAATTGGTTGACCACACTTGGTTCTCAAAATACCAAACCAATTTTCAATCGACCGATCAAAATTTACCATCCAGTCCGATCAAAAAACGACTGAATTTTCACTCAATTTTGATCGGATTAAGTCGATTTAACCAGGTGGGCAAAACTCAATTCTCAATCAATCGACTAAAAAATTGATCGTTTTAAGTCGATTGATTGAAAATCTGACCCGTGTATGGGCTGCTTAAGTCTCTTCAGTGGGTACAGGCTGTTACAAGGGTGAGACAGGATTTTATTCTTACCCAAATCTTTGAACAATGCGGAATGTACATTTGCATTATGCTGTAAGCCTCACGAAAATGATAACTGCTGTGTACATTCTTAACTCTTTCTAATTAGTATCCTTTTTCCTTTAAAGCTGTAATTTTAAGATTTTGCTGTGATTGCTCATATATTTATTTGTGAGCTAATGACTTTGCACCTCGTTGAGATTTAATCCTATATCTTATTAACTCTGAATTATCATTTGTCATTTAAGTGGCTCAAAGAGAGCAGATTTAAATTCTGACAGAGCACGTTATTCTACATGTAAATGTTTTTAGATGTCTAATCAAAACTGTATAACTATCTAAGAAATCATTTATCTTAATATCATAAAACAGGAAAGTCCAACTCAAGCATAGAGTGGGCCAAAATTTAAAAAAAAACTTGGAGGTCCAGGGCCAACCTTGATATTTATTGAATAAACAGAAACAAATTTAGGTTTTGCTTAATGTTGAATTTGGAACAAGCAAAGTGTCATACTGTTACACATGTGACATCAAATTGCAAAAAAGACACATAATAAATCTAAAAGCTATCTTGCAGGTGAAATATATTTACGTTGGTTATCCATGTTAGGATCGTTTTGCTGTATTTGTTATGAAATGGGTATGACTAATTGGTTAGCCTCCAATCAAGAAGTATGGTGTCTTATTCTGTGTGGGAGGCAAGTGGCTTCGTAATGGGGTTCACCTGCTTCACAGTAAGTAAGGTGATTTGATTGGGGTATCCTGAATTTGTATAAAAAACTAGTTCCTCTATTATTATCCTCCTTGGATGAGGTTCCTGGCAACGCTCAACGGCGTGGCAAAATCCGAAGAAACAATTGTTGTTGGCATCATATGTCCATTGACCAGACAATGTTACCCTTATCTCACAATTGCTCTGAACAATGTCGTAAGTGCAACTCTCCCAGTACATGCATCAGTACATTAGATCACATTACACTGTAGACTTTGTTGAATCGCAATTTTAAATGTTATACATTTAAAGTCTACCGAAAATGTGTCAATACATATGGTATGTGAGTATTCTTTAACAGTTTACAAGTCCTACATAAAATACAAAGCTAATTACAAAAAAAAGGTATTTACAGAAAGAGTTCTGGAGGAATAAATGGACACATTACAGAAGAAGATATAAAAGAGATACAGGAGGTTTGCGTGGTTAATATAAAGAAAAGAATAAAGAAGGTCACATTCATCGCTTGGTGAGCTTAGAAAAGTTTAAAAGGTTAAAGGCTTTTATCACTTAATAAAATCGCAACTTCCTAAGAACAATCGCTAATGTTCTGAACAAGCTGACACCGGAACATTAAAAAAAAACCTCCCTTTTGTATGACTGCTTAGAAATAATTATACTTTATAACTAGTTGGCCACTACAGTATTTGAACTACATTATTTTCAGCAGAGTTAAAAAAAAAATTTCATATTCACAGGAAAAGAGGTTAGATGATCTTACTGTAGCTTTTATGTGGTCCACCCACTGCTCAGTATACCTAATATTCACAGGAAAAGAGGATACAGGGCTTTGTATATGGTCCACCCACTGCTTGGAATACAATCCTGGCCAAAAGTTTTGAGAATGACACAAATATTAGTTTTCACAAAGTTTGCTGCTAAACTGCTTTTAGATCTTTGTTGCAGTTGTTTCTGTGATGTACTGAAATAGAATTATAAGCACTTCATACGTTTCAAAGGCTTTCATTGACAATTACATGAGATTTAAGCCGTCAGTATTTGCAGTGTTGGCCCTTCTTATTCAGGACCTCTGCAATCCGACTGGGCATGCTCTCAATCAACTTTTGAGCCAAATCCTGACTGATAGCAACCCATTCTTTTATAATCACTTCACATCAACATTTTGGTCCCTGAGCCACTTAGTTATCACTTTTGGCTTATGGCACGGTGCTCCATTGTGCTGAAAAATGCATTGTTCTTCACCAAACTGTTGTTGGATTGTTTAAAGAAGTTGCTGTTGGAGGGTGTTTTGGTTCCATTCTTTATTCATGGCTGTGTTTTTGG
>CM070032.1:47835876-47847569 GCA_036250615.1 Ptychadena robeensis | reverse complement strand
ACAACTTATGGCCGAAGTTGATATTGCAGATTGAATTGAGATTAAAGCTTGAACACATTAAAAAGAACTTTACTTTAACATGTAAACACTACTGTAAAAGTTACATTTTTTAGATTGCCAAAATTCTTTTAGTTTTTATTGTTAAATGTATACAATTTATGTCACTCAGATAACTGTAGGTTAATAAAGGTTGCAGTTAGGGGTGTGAAATTGGAAATGTAAATTGCTAATAATAAAAAAAAAAGATTGGACTTGGGTGTCGGAGATCTGGGGATTGAGATTCAGAGTAGGTACAAATTTGAAAGGTTGACATTTGGACTTCAGGTAGTCTCAGGGGTTAGTTACTAACCCAGAAAATTGTAGGGTTGCTTCAAGTATGAGATCTGGGGTTCAAATGGTGTTGTACTGTGAGAGTTACATGTGACCCAAAGCCAGCTGGTGACCTGTGGATGGAGACCGCTAATCGGAGGATCAATCACAGAGAGGTCCATTTGCAGCAGAATCTACCGTGCAGGAGGCTAAAGGCTGCCATACACAGCACGGATTCGTGCCGGATTCCGGCGCGATGGATTCCGGGCGCGTGCACACGGATCCATCGTGCCGGAATCCTCTGCAGCCCACCTTGCCCGTCCGACCGCATCCGATGGATCGGGGGCACAGAATCGGATCCGAGGAAGAACCAACCTGTTGGTCTTTTCGGGTCCGATTCTGCTCTGATCAGGGGGCGTTGCGGTCAGGGAGCCGATCCATCAGACACGGATCCGGCCTGTATTTAATTATCACAGTTAAAAACTGACATGACTTCAACTTCTAAAACCAGGTTTAAAAAAAACATTTTAAATAATTCTATTAAAAATTGCCAGGCTTTTTTTGGAAATTTTAATAACTTATAATTCAATGATCTCTAATTGCCTAGGGAGTCATTCATGAATTTGTAAATGCAAGAATTATCAAATATGCCAAGTGTGAGTTAGCATACTCTCTAGATAAAATGCAAAAGTCAAGCTGATTCTGCTCCTTAGTTAAAGCAGAATGATGGGTAAAAAAGACACATGTGATGCAGTCTATTCCAGTCTAACATAGTAGATTTTGTTTTCCATGGTCTCCCTATTATCAAGAACCCCACCCCACTCCATGTGTTTGTATTAGATTTTGATCCTGGTAAAGACCAATACGCTGTAAAACTTATGAACTGTTCTTTGGTTTGTTAAAGGTCCCCATACACGGGTCAGATTCCCAAGGGATTCCGGGACGATCGATTCCGGGCGCTTGCACGCTAATCGATGGTCCCGGAATCGCGTGAAGCCCACCTTGCTCGGACGTGATCGATCGGGGGCCCAGAATCGGATCTGCCAGAGAACCAACATGTTGGTCTTTCTGATCCGATTCAGCACACATCAGGGGGAGTGGCCATGTGTGAAGTGATTGATCAGGCACGGAATCGTCCAGGAAAGGTGGTAGGGACAGGCTTAATTGGGCGATCGATCGGACATCCGATTCCCTCTGGCATTGCGGAATCGATCGGATGGGTCGGCCATTGAATCGGAACATGTATGGCTAGCTTTACATCTGCATGGATCGGTGGATGGATCAACTAATAAAAAATAAGAGATTAAAAGCTGTGCTTTTGGTATCTTCAGAGCATAAGCATACATATTGTGTGTTTGTGGTCAAAGAACACAAAGAAACTGATTTTTTTTTTTTTAAATGCTCTATTATGACAACATTGGCATGATCCCAGAAAACTTGTTAGTAAGTCCCATTCACAGTGATGGGTCAATAATGTAATGACCTGCTAGAGCTAGTGCCCATGAGATCTGGCAACTGGTATTTTGTAGCCACTTAGATTACAGTGTTTTCTACAGCTTATGAAATTCTAAGGTTGCTTAAAGTGGACCTACCACCTGGTAGGTCACTCTGCAGTATCAGCTGCAGCTCAGCCGATACTGCAGAGCTGCCCGAATAAAAAAAAAGCAAACTATTTCTGACAGCCCCTCCCACTGTGTTACATCTTGCCTAGGCAAGATGTAACAAGCCGTAGGGGTTACTGGATTCTCTCCCATAAGCCCCTGTCATGTGACATCAGCGTCATATCTGTCAGACTTTGTGAAGAGGGGAGAGAAGCCTCTCTTCACACAGCTAGATGGATCCAGCTGACTGCCCCCCCCCCTTTCTCCCCCACAAGGAGCTCTTCTGCAGAGGAGTCTCTGCCTGTGTAGGAGTGAGGGAAGAGGTGGGCGGGTTGGTGTCAGTTGCCAGCTGCCCGGAGAAGAATCATTCCAGAAGTGGCTTCTCTTGCCCTTAATCAACATGTTGCCACCATCAGCTAAAACATGAAAAAAGTAAGTAAGTTTTATTTGTTTTTGTGTTGCAGTTTTCCAGGATCTGAACTGCTGACGATAAGTAATGTGTCTGTAATGTGTTTCATGTATGTGTGATTTTTTTTTAGTTTAAATGGCTTTAAGTAAACCAATGTCTATGTAATTGATGCTGTTGAATAAAATACTATGAATGCCAAGTGATCTCATAAGATTTCAAACAATTGGTAGTGACACAAATTTGGAGCTGTTAAAAACAGTTGTAATGTACAAGGAACAAAAAAGAGCTTCAACCAATTAATGCATAGAACACTCAAGACTTCTTGAAGAAGAATGTGTTTACATGTCTCATTTCCTCACTTTAGGATGGTGGCTAGAAATTTTACCCCCTAATTTTTGACCCCCTCCTGGTTGAAATGCATATGCCATATGTCATAAATAAACGAATTATTTCAAAATGGAATGGAATGAGTGTAGAGGTCTCCCAGATGCTTTTCTAAAGTCTTAACAAATGCCCAACTGCTATTAAATATAAACAATTTAAGAATATTTTGTTTGAGATAGTTTTTACTTTGTGTGTTTATTTGTAATAGAGTTGGGTTTTTGCTGACATTTGTTAAGACTTTAGAAATGAGTAAGAGGTCTGGCAGACCTCTATACTCATTCCATAGGGTGGACGACAGGAATCATGTTCATTTTTATATTTAATAATTTTTAATTATTCTTAAGTTGAAGTTTCACAGGAGAGTTTTGACTTTCAACAAAAAAGATGGAATGATCCCCTGGAATATCCAACCTACTTAATGATATCCTATGCTCTTAAAACTGATCTTAAACAAAAAAAGTCTGAACGGATTTCGGAATCTTATGTCAGTTAGGAAATGCTCTGCCTATTCCTTTATCTGGGGGTTGTGGTATTTGCCTGTGGTTGGTATCTGGTTTCTGTAAAATGACTGTTACTGCAGTTTAGAAAGCTGACTGTACAAATGCGCTGAAATTGGATTTAAATGATGTGGTCACAATGGGTGTGTTGACTTAGTTTAATCGTGATGAGTACTCATATTAGGTTTTCATATGCACCACATGTCCTTTTACATATATCTGAGCTCAGAGGAAGCTGATGAGAGATCATGTGATGCATTGTGACACAAGTTCGGGTTTATGTGTACATAACATTTTCCCACTTTACAAAGCAACCCAATGACTGACTGATAATTCATAAATCCAGAATCCAGTGCTGAAGTCAGATTGAGGCATCTAAATTCCATCAGACACTTCTACTATTGGCAGATATTTTTCAACATGACTAATCAAGACTCTTTTGATTTAAAATTCAATTTGAAATACTTGTATTCCATCAAATTTAGATTCAATGGGAATAATTTACCGTCCAAAAAATCCAACAAACCGCTCAGTTGAATAGGACAATCTACTCATGGCCAGCTTGAGTCACAAGGCCTTGTTTACATAAGGAATGTATGTATAGGTGGCCATATACGGTTCAATCTTTCCATTTTGGCACCTTTAATCACGATATTTCACAAATAATTCTACTTGTATTGGTTCGATATTTGCAATTTCAAATATTTGCAATGTATTCACATTGCCATTGCCTTTAAAATGAATGTTAACATGCTATATTTATTTTCACATTGCGAATATATATTTGCAATGCATGGCTGTAAAGCTTCCTGGTGCATGATATCGCGAATATTTGAGATTGCGAATATCCACATAGAAATTTTCAAATTCTCGAATAGCTGATATTCGTTGAATATATTCGCAACTCAAATTTTCAAGCTCAGCACTAGTTGTGGATATTGTTTCAAAATTCCTTTTTACCTGAATCGACTGATTGAAAGAATCTAAATAAAACATAACATTTATTGAGCAGTCAATGTAAATGTTGGAAAATGTCAGTCCACAGTTCTAGTATCTGAGAGGTTTTCTAGGTATTTCAATGAAACCGATGGTACTATGGAGCATGAGCACAGGGCTTTAAAAAAGGATCTGTAATTTTTTAAACCAATCACATTGTGTGGTAGTAGGAAGGATTTTGCTGATGCTTGTATGGCTAGCTTTAATGAGTAAATTACTATAAACACCCCCTAGAAAACATTCTGCTACAAACACCCGGAGCAATATGTTTCCTTATTGTTGATTCTCCAATGCTTTTGGCTCATCCACGTGCTCTTATCGTTTCTACTACACCGGAGCTGCTTATTATTTCTAGACATTACTAGACATTAAATCCCATGTTCTATGGACTGTACTCCACTCTCAGAATACTGCAGAGTTCAGTCACTTCTTGATCTGTTTAACTAGCTGAAGCTCTGCCTGCTGACTATATGGGTCAGAGAAGATACAACGATACAAAAACTTTGTGAAAAGTAAAAAAAAAACAATTTGGGGTTCTGGAACAACATATAATTTTTGGAACATTCTTCCTGGAATGAGCACTGCTCATCAGCCATGTGATTTAGATCAGTCAAGTGGTACATAAAGGAAGATGTTAGAGCCCATTATCCATTCCCTCATTATAGTTCTAGAAACTGTTGTCTGGCCTGTATTGTGCAACAGTATAAACTTCTGTTTTGTCATTTCAAGATTCTACTGAGCACATCTGCTTCAAACGCTCGGCTACATCTAAGCACTGGATCTGCCCTCCTGGGTGACAGCCAGCATTACCTACATGTGCTTCTCATTTATGTTATGTGTCACACACATACTATGGACCTCCACTGAGAACAAAACATTGATGATGATTGACCATGATTAAATATAGTGGCATTGTGAAAGAGCTCCGATGCTGATATGTTAAAAGTGCACCAAACATTTTCTTTAGCTTTGGATGGAGTATATGAGAGGGAAAACCCCAGTGATTCTCTGATTTTTTGTCATTCTCTATCTGCAGTGGAGATTACTCCCGTCCTGGGGGTGTAAAAAGAGGAGAAAGGAAATGTAGGCACAAATTTAAAAGTATTCTCCTTTTTTTTTTACCAGTACTGGTGTTCCAATATTCACCTGTTTTGATGACTTGTAGGTCTTTTTGACAATGGTCAACAAAATTATAGTAGGGTCAATCAGCGATAATCCTTTCTTACTACATACAAGATACAGTTTCTAACACTGTCCTCATAAAGATGTCTTGAGCTACCAGGGCATTCAGTGATGCACAATTGGCCCATTGATGATTGAAGCATCAGCTTAATGTGGAAAATTGCACCTGAAATCTAAATTTCTCGTTTCAAATGAATAGGGAGATTTAACGCCAATGTGGTGGTAATGCTCCCTAAAACAAGGGCAATGATCAGGTTGGGCTTCATGGATACACCATGCCGATGAGTCCATGATGCCCTGTGGTCACAAGCTATATAATTCTTCATGAGTTCTCCTCCTGGAGGACTTGCCCTAGGACTTGCCATCTCTACATGTAAATAGTGATGAGCAGTATAGGTAATATTCATATTCGCAAAATGTTGCACATTTTCTCCCTTATATCTGCAATTAATTTGTAAATTATATTATAACATTATCCAGCAAATCGGCACTTGTACATGAACATATATATCAAACACAATGCATTATACTTTCCAAGGTTTATCTTCATTGTGCAAATTGGCACTTGTACATGTGCATATTGTGAATGCAGTGCACCGGTACTGATGTAAAAAAAATCTTGAATATTTGCGATTATGAAGATATAACACTATATTCAAGATATTCAGGAATTCTTTAAGTGACGATATTCCCAATTAGATTTGAATATTCACGAAATAACACTACACCTAAACACAGGGTCTGATACCTAAATTTAAGAATTTAACACCACACAGAACATAACATTGGGTGATCACAACAAAAAGCGAAGTAACCAAGAATGACTTCAGCTTAAATTTGCCTTCTGTAGTTTTCCTTCCAAAAATCACCTGCTCAGGTAAAAAATATAAAGGAAAACCCAAAAAATGAAAATGAATACAGCCACCTCATCACAGGACTATGGAGCAGAAATACATTATATGTTTGGTTTTAAATATCCTTAAAATAATAATAATAATATACTATAAAGACAAAGTAAATCAGGTAAATATTTTTGCATGTTTACAATTATGGTAATACACACTACTGTCTAGTGATTTGATAATAATGAAATAAAGTTAAAGGAATGAAAATCTAAGTTTTTTCATAAATTGGTTATAAGAGAACGCTCATACTGAGGAGGTGTGTTGGGGTGTCGTTGTGAGTTGTCACAGTGTGCAGCAGAAACTCATGCAGGAAAAGCCATAGTTACATGGTGGAAATTACAACCAATACAGAGGTGCCAGAGAACACATTTCTTCCTCTAGTTCTATTTTCCTCTGACCTTTAACTCTCAATGACACATCCCTCTTAGAGGTGGATGGGGCTTATCAGCGGGCACATATGCCATTCTGTGCCATGGATTCTTTGCTGCCTTGTCTCTGTGCTCAGCATTACAAATGTTTTATTAAAGTATAACTAAAAGCAAAATATTTTATCAGATCTGGGAGGTTAGATACACTGTCAGGATTTATTCCAATCTGTACCACCCTGTTTAGGTAAATCACTTTTCCTAACGGTCCAGCAACTGTCCTAACACTTTACTAACTGTCCAACAAATTTTAATTCCCATTTCATTTTGAATGGGAAATCTTCAGTTGAAGTGACAGCCAACAGCAGGTCTCTCTCACATTGGAAAGATTTCCTCTCACCTCCCCCTTGAGCCTCCTGGATAGGAAACAAAGAGGAATCTCCCTAATGAGACATAGATGATAATAACCCAGCTTGGCAGTAGTATTGACCCTCCATACTTTATCCTAAATAAATATTAAAAACAATATTCAGTCACGTCCCGTTATTCTGTGACAACTAAATCCAGAATTTCCCTTGCAAACATGTCACATGTACCTCCAATTAGGACCACAAGTGCCTGTGCCAACTTGCCATGGTCCATTATTGTCAGTGAACTGATCCTGAGTATGATGTCATTCAACTGAGTCTGCAGTGAGAACATATAGGCAGGAAATTGCTAAACAAGATGCAGGAGATCAGCAACACAACACTGAACCCAAAGGATTTAGAAAACTAAATGTCACCCACCTAGGGCTCATCTATACTTTGATGTAATAAAGTAACATGCATGACACCTATATATCTACAGAAAGTCTTGTCTAAATATATATTAATGTTACTAGCTATCCTGTTCCACTTGCTGATCATTACATCATATATCTCTATGTCATAATATCACATTTTTACATGATATATATATATATATATATATATATATATATATATATATACATATAAAATCTAACATGCATTGCCATCTATATATCTATCTATATACATTATTATAGTCACTGTCTATCCTGTTGCACTTACAGATTATTGCATCATACCTATGTCTACAGAAAGTCTTGTCTATATATAATACTGTACTTTACAGTTGCACTTGTCTGTCATGTTGCACTTACAGAATATTGCATCCTTCCTATGTCTACAGTAAGTCTTGTCAATATATAATACTGTACCATGCAGTTGAACCGTCTATCCGGTCTGCATTACAGAATTTATTTAAAATCCTACTGCTATATTACAGAAAGTCTTGTATATATTATAATCTACTATAATACTACGTGTAACATGCACGGTGCACTGTATATCATGTGCACTTACATCATCCTACCTATGTCTACAGAAAGTCTTGCCTGTGGGCAGCAGAGGGTTAACTTACTTGAACTCCTCGAAGTCTTTGTAGTGTGATATGAAGAGTCCAGTGTAGTCATCGCTCAGGAACCCTATGTAGTCAATCTGCAGGACATACAGGCGTCCCGCTAGCAGGGGTCTGCCCAGCTCCAGCACCAGGTATTCGTGTCGTGCTGAATGCCACAGGTTGGTGATGCCAATGCTGTGCTCATCGTCCAGCGATGTGTCATCTGTCTCTTGTATGTGAGCTCTGCCCAGGTCCCCATAGTGCAGTCCGCCATCATCATAGACTTTGTGCCCCCCTGGTGGGTATTTGCCCTCAGCCTGGTGAGCCTTGTAGCTCCGCTGCCCGGTGCCCATCTCGGTGAGCAGTGCCCGGGTAATGTTGAGTTTGTGGCAATGCAGCAGGACAGTGTCTGTCCCGTCCAGGCAGCTGATGGTGATGTTCACCTGTCCCGACAATGGGTAGTTGCCATCAGCATCGGGCAGCGTTCTTGGCCAAAGCTCCAGGTCATAATGCACTGGCATCAAGCTATGGGGCAACCTTGAGTTGTCCCAGATGCCAGGGGGGCCAGGGGGGTCTGTAGGAAGAGTTACAAATAACGGAGAGCTGGTTAGATTAGCAGTGGAAGTGTCCAAATCAAGCTGCCCCTGGGGCTGATCCTTCCCTACAGTCCTGGCATACAGAGCTGCCAGCACTATGAGTGCCAAGAGCAGGGCAGCCAGCAGCAGTGCCAGCAGAGCAGCTGATGTCCTACTCAGGTAGAAGCCAGAAGAAGTCTTGGGTCCCATGGTCCAGTGCCAGAGCAGTCCTGACCTGTGTCTGTGTGTGCACATATATCCTGGATCTTCTGGGTGTGTCACAGGGTGGCACCCTCCATCAGATGTGGCAGAGTTCAGAGGAGCGCAGAGAAGTACACAAACTTCAGCTCAGGAACATCAAAGACAATTAGAGGAGCTGGGAGGAGAATGTCTGCTGCTGGGACTGCTGGAAGCAGATACTGAGCATGGCTGGGATGGAAACATCTATGTACTAACACAATAAACCCCCTGGAAGTCAGTACAGGAACAGTGCTGGAAGAAGATCCCTGAGTTACACAACCATGACTTGGAGTCAGTATCCTGAGAAGTCTGTGTGGTTATTACATGTACTGCATTCAATGGGAGTCTCCCTGTTCTGTCATCTACATTTCTGTTCTGCTTTTATAATGAATGTGACAGTAGTTTGGACAAATTGCACTGCCAGGGGTGCCTGAGTAATTACACTAACAGTTTGCTCTTTTTTATTTTTTAAGAATAACTGTATTTCCTTAGTAATGTACACTAATCCCTTGCCCCCCGCCTATACTTAAGAATAGTAAATGGTGCTCCCTATAAGGATTGTGCCATTAGGGAGATATAATTACTGCATCTGACTGAATCCTGACTTCAGTCCTATGTAAACACTGAGAGGTAGGCACATTCTGGCTTAAAAAGTAGACCTGGATTCTATTGTTCTCTATGACAAGCATGTCTTCCTTCAAGCTGGAGCGTGGGTTTACAGGATGGGAGTGCGGACGCGGTGGGCTACTGTAATTATATCTGCCTAATAATACATCCCAGGAAGGGAGTGCTATTTAGGCTTCTTAAGTACAGGTAGGGTGCCGAGCATAACTGTACTTTACAATAATAGTCAGTATAGGTAAGGAAAGTCAGTAATATAATATAATTGAGCTATTGGTCATTAGTCCCAAAGCATGGACAATGAAATCTACCCTGTACTGTCTTGTATTGCATTTATGGCCATAACTTTTTAGATATCATAATTAAATTTATCCAGAAAAGCATTTGGGAGGTCTAGCCACTCATGCTTCATGAATAGGACCAGCTCGCAATTGCTCTTCTATTAATTTTAAATGTATTTGATGGGGTTGAGGTCAGGGCTGTATGGGAGTCAGTCAAGTTCTGCTATCTCTTTATGTGCCTTGCTTTGTGGACTGCAGTGCGGTCATTCTGGAACAGCCTTTCTAATATCATTATGGATAATTATCGTATGCTTAAGTATTAATACATCCCTTGGAATTAAGGGACTTACCCCTAACCCTGGAAATAACACCATACTGTTATTTCAACAAATATTACAGTTGCCACAATGTAGCCAGACAAATAACATTCTCTCTCTAGAATCCACCAACCCCTGTCCATCAGACAGAGGAATATGCTGTAAAGGTTCAGGAATCAACTGATGACAAGAGGCGGCTTATGTGTCAACAAACTTTATTTAGAACGACACCCAATAGGGACTTGCAGATAACATATAGGGTAACATATAATATGCAACTGTGTGAAAGTGAACTACAAAGGCAGGATAACCCCATTTTTATAGGGAACCCATACTGCTCAGACCACAATGCATAGGTGAGGCCAAGAGAAATAGAGCCAGCACCGACCAGTATTTGTATGTCCAAAGGGTGAATATGGCTGGTTGGTGGGAGAACGGCAAAGGCAGTATCCTCTGTGGCAATAAGGTCTGCTCCATGCAGTGGGGGCCACACGCCACTCTACTGAAAACCTGACACAGGTCTGTGATGGGAGAAGCAGTGGCTTCTCATAGTTAGCTTACCAGCTTCCTGGCCTCAGAGTGGACAGCATGGGTAGTTACTCCTACTCCATAAGACCCTTCCCCACTGAGCAGCTTCCTGGGAGCAAAACCCTCCCTTATATTTGCTTGCGGGCCAGAACAATTATGGTCTAGAATTTTAAAGGTGACTCTACCCTGATTCTGCAGGTGTATGACACTACATTGCTATATTCCCCCCAACATGTTTCCACTGCCCAAGTCTATTGCCATGCCATACTTGGCCTTGTGATTGGAGATGTTAGTCTTGAATGCAGCTGCTTGCACATGGAAACTGGTTTGTGAACATTCTGGCTCACAGTTTTTGTGTTAAGTTAATGCTGGACGAAGTTTGGAACTATGGAGTAATTAATTAACAGTGCATTGGTGACCTTTAGCACATTAAAATGCATATCTCCAAAATTGGTATCCTCAATGAGATTTAAAATTCTTTTTGGCCAGTCCAGTCTTGGGATTCAGGAATACATGCTGGGCAGTAAAGCTGGTGAGCTCACTTTTCCCACTACGTCTAAGCATTACATCTGAATGGACTTTAAATAAATGTCACTGCGATGATGTTCATATCAGCAAGCCTTCAGTGTATAATACAGGGAGTGCAGAATTATTAGGCAAATGAGTATTTTGACCACATCATCCTCTTTATGCATGTTGTCTTACTCCAAGCTGTATAGGCTCGAAAGCCTACTACCAATTAAGCATATTAGGTGATGTGCATCTCTGTAATGAGAAGGGGTGTGGTCTAATGACATCAACACCCTATATTAGGTGTGCATAATTATTAGGCAACTTCCTTTCCTTTGGCAAAATGGGTCAAAAGAAGGACTTGACAGGCTTAGAAAAGTCAAAAAAAGTGAGATATCTTGCAGAGGGATGCAGCACTCTTAAAATTGCAAAGCTTCTGAAGCGTGATCATCGAACAATCAAGCGTTTCATTCGAAATAGTCAACAGGGTCGCAAGAAGCGTTTGGACTACAAAGGCGCAAAATTACTGCCCATGAACTGAGAAAAGTCAAGCGTGCAGCTGCCAAGAT
>CM070032.1:47807817-47835193 GCA_036250615.1 Ptychadena robeensis | reverse complement strand
CCCCCCCCCCCCCACCACCTATTGTATACTCTGTTCCCTTACCTATTAGATTGTAAGGCAGATCGGGTAGGGCCCTCTACTCCTCCTGTGTCATAACCTATATCTGTGCGATATCTTGTGTGACATCTCAACTCTTATTTATTGTACAGCGTTGCGTAATATGTTGGAGCTGTAAATGATGATAATAATAAATAAGGTGATAAAATTAGCTATGTGTTGCCACAGTGTTCAGGTCATAGTGTTTGTGAGAATTCATAGAAAAAAGATTTGCTGTCTCTATGGCACACAAAATATTCTAAAAGCTCTACTTCAAATCACAGGATTATTCCATCAATTAAATCAAAGCCATTAACGTGAGCATTTCTTTCCAAAGTACATTGGTCTGTCCTTTTTCAGCTATGTCCGTATGAGTCAACGATAGACATCCAGCTATGGCAGGGCTTCTATTCCAAACCACTGACTTTAAATCCTACCACTTGGAAGCAAAAATCTGTTAACTGTCATTTATTATTTCAGAGAAAAGAAAGTGGACAAAAACTAATAAAACCTCGTCAGAATGATTTATTGCACAAATATTTTATAATTAGCCTTTTAAAGAGAAACTGAATCTTGGAATGATTTACAAAAAAGGCAAGCAGATTCATAGTAAGGTGATCATAATGGTAGAGGCAAAGATTTGCTTTTTCACATAATGGTGTCAACCAATAAGAACAATGAGTAGCACCATAGCATTCAGGAAACAGTCATGCCTTAACACCTCTAAATGCTTCCCCATTAAAAAGCAAATTGAGTCAGTTCATTTACCCATTAGTTGGAGCAATTTAGTAATAGTAGTAATATAGTTTAGACCAGGCTCTGTCTTAATTTTGACAAAGGGGCCGGACTGAGAGTACGTCAATAATGACCACTTGGCATAGGTGTCCAAATTCCTAGAGGGACATGCGGCAGGGACATTGTAATCTTTCATTTCCT
This sequence comes from Ptychadena robeensis, assembly GCA_036250615.1. Lineage (NCBI taxonomy): Eukaryota > Metazoa > Chordata > Amphibia > Anura > Ptychadenidae > Ptychadena > Ptychadena robeensis. Next base: position 47,834,221 of record CM070032.1, on the reverse strand, counting down.
GCACCACTTTCAACAAAAAAACTGCCAGGGAGGTGAAAAAAAAAGAAAATATAAAAACATAAATGTACAAGCCATATTTCATAATGCAGAGACTTTGGTGACAAGACACTCTGGCACCCCTCTGTTTGTTAATGTTTGTTAATGCAATAAGCAGAGATAAAGGGGATGTTCAGACTACTATAGGCATTACACACTCTCATTGCAGAGTTCAAACAGATGGGACCAGGGGTGGTCCTAGGGATATTGCTGCCCTCAATGAGCACTCCCTTCCCCTAGAGATCATGGGGGGAGGGGGTGCTGCTGTAAAGGTTGGGAAGGATAGTCCCAGCAGCCAACCCCCCCCCCCCCCCCTCCGGATTGAAAAGCTAGGTCGTACTTTGCCCATCACTGGTTTAGACTAATAAGTGGAGATAAAGGGGACGTTCAGACTACTAAAAGCCTAATGCATGCCCATTGCAGAGATCGAGCAGATGGGACCCAGAGAGTTTTTTACATAAGTTGACTAGGGCCGGATTTAAAAGCTAAACGGGCCGAATGTGACCTAGGCCGTAGTTTGACCATTAGTTAATTGATATCTTCATGATGTTTTCCTTAACTAGAAAGCTGTGACTCTACATTAAAGACCTTCATGATATACACATGTTAATATTTAGGAGTTCAGGAACACATGGAAGCAGACACGAGGACATAAAACATTGACTTCAGGTCTGCTTATGCCTTTAAGTTTGTCTCACATAAAGTTTGCAGACATCCTTTGCTATGGTTTAGAGTGGAAACAGAAAGTGACAAGGTGACAATTAAGTTTAAGAAGACCCTGCAGGACAAACTTGGCTATAACTACTTTTTTTGTACAAGGGAAACAATACAGCTTTCTGGCTAAATATTCCATGCATCAAGTAGTATCACCAAGGACCCTACTCCCATGGCGCCAACATACTGTGATACGTGGCTTCCAAACATAATAAAACCAAAATAGCCTGTATGATTCTGTTACTTCCACTTACTGGTGTTATGCCATTTTTGTCATGCAGTGTCATGTAACGCTTCTTGTAGACAATATTGTAGTATATGCTATTTTTCCCCATCGGAGAAAGGCGGAGGATAGTTTATGGGTAAGCATATAATTTCCAAAAGTTGTGGGTTTTTAAGTAAACTTGAGCCACACAATATAATAAATTTATTTCGATTTTTTAATCTCCCTAAAAATGTTTAGCTCTCTTTGGCCAATTACCGCTGGCAGATAGAACAGCAGGATACTGGACCTCTACGCTACGTTGCAGTTTGGCCATACACCCTGGGAAAGCATCCATCCAGCTTGTGACTGAACAATGATAAAGCTCAGAAACCCAGCACTCATATTTTCCCTGACTATAAATTGTGTGATGTTTATATGTTGGCATATTACACTCATGAAACATGTGTCTTCCTTACCACAAAATGCATTTAAATGTAACTTGTCTTTAACAACATGCTCAGTTGCAATACAAGTACTCCATATGTACACAAATAACCTACCCAAACTATTCTAAATCCATGCACATCAATATGGTTTTGGTCATTACTTTCTGTAACACCTCCTGCTGTTCTAAAAAGGTCTTTCACAAGAATTTGGAGTCTGTGCCAATTTTTTACCCCTTTATCCAGAAGATCATTAGTAAATTCAGCCAATGATGTGACTGCAGACAAGGCCTGGCTTGCAATATCCATTCTAGCTCATACCTAGGTGTTTGGCAGGATTGAAGTCAGGACTGTATGCAACGAAATCAGCCAACCATGTCCTTTTGGATATTTCGTTGTGCACTTATGCCTTCCTCAAAGTTTTCACACAACGTTGAAATCACAGAACCATCCAAAATGACTAAAGCTGGGCATAGATGTTTAGATTTCCCAGCAATCGATCTCTTAAACGATCCTGCATGCGATTCCGGAATCAATTCTATTTACAGAATCGATCGCACACTGCACCATATGACGTCTTTGATTCCTGGTAGATTCCTTCCTGTGATCGATTGATCACGGAAAGTCCGATCTCCAACTTGCAGCTGTTATAATCCGAAATTTTGTAAGGTGGGTTGGCCGCCAACAGGTTAATCGATAGGAATGATCGATCGCATGTCTCTATTAACGTTTTGCAATTCCTAAACAATCGGCTAAATTTTACAGACAGGTCAGATTCCTGCTCGATCCATTTTACATGCGATTTAGGGTCAAATCGATCAAAATATTACCTTGTGCATGCATGGATTTGTGATCGATCGGGCAATCGATTCCAGTGATCGATCTCACAGAAATCGTACAGAAAATCGAGACGTCTATGCCCAGCTTTAGTAACCTGAAATATTAAGAGGTTCTTTTACTCTAGTATAGCTAATCCCCTGAAAACATGCCATATTAATGTTCCATAATAATGGTCCAAATTAACTGCCGGCACACAAAGGGTGCACTACAATTCTCTCAGTGACTGGCTGCAGTGTAATGACGTCATCACGCTGCAATCGGCGAGAATCATGCAGCTATCGCTGCATGTATGAGTAGCTTAGGGGTATGTATCCACAACCAAACCTACAGATGTGTAAAGTTATTTCTGAGTCTGGCAGTGCTTATATTACTTCTTGTCTTAATATGAAATGTTATTGGAATAGGCAAATACATTTATGGTTGACATCATTCATGTAAAAGATTGCAATGCTATTCATATTTTTGCTATACAATAACAAAGTAAATAGAGAAGGTTACAAGGTGGCATGGGTGCAGTGACATCCTATAACCGATTTCAAAAGCAGAAGAAAACCTGACAATGTTAGGGGTTAAATGTAACCCAAAAAAATTGATTGTGGCAGGCAAGTACCAGGTCTGGAGATCAGAGGGATGTTGCGCATTTTATAGATGCAGAAGACAAGCTCCATGTGTATGCATTTTTTTAAAGATGTGGGGCTGTTTTACTTTCAGTGTTGAAGTACTCTTCAGTACACAAGCTTCAGACCAATATGCCTTAATATATTTTAAAACTAAACTAACTTCAGCATGTCATGTCTCCCAACGGAGTATGCAAGATGTAGCGTATTTTTCGGACTATAAGACGCAATGGAACATAAGACGCACACAAGAAAATTAGGGGGAAAAAACACAGCCATTCAAATATCAAGTGAATGTACAGAATGTTTCAGCAAAGTAGGTAGGACTGGATCATGCAGTATTCACTCTGTGTTTTAATCCAGCCAAAAGCCCAGTGCCAGGAGGGAGGTCTTTGCTGCAGGGCTGAAATTTTAGCATGTGTTATATACACTAGCAGTACCCATTCTCTGAAAACACTGACCGACTTATGAAGAGACACATTCTGGCACTGAACAACTTACCCATGAGCAGCTTTTTACATATGGGAGGAGATATGAGTTGTTGTCACAAAATTTATTTATTGCAATGCAGAATGTTAATACATAACTCATGCTATCTAATTGTAAAATGTGTCTCTCCATAAGTTGGTCAGTGTGTTCAGAGAATGGGAACTGCTAGTGCTAATCCAAATAAGATCTCTTCTTGTCAGTGGCTTTTTGGCTTGCCTGGAGGGAATAGAACACATTTCTGCAGAGCTATTGCGGATAATTTTTGCGGACATATTTGGAGCATAAGACGCAGGGACACTTCCCCATTGATTTTAATGGTTAAAAATGTGTGCATCTTATAATCCTAAAAATACAGTAAATGCCTCATTCTTTGCTTAGCCAGTGGCAGCCACTTGATACTCCTGGCTGAGGGCAGAGACTGCAGGCATTTGTGGTACAGAGGAGACAGCTGGTGGAATTGATGTATAAAGTTATTTAAAATAGTATTTTCATACCCTGAAACTAAACACAAAGAATTAAACTGTGTAGCAAAGGCCTAGTACTACCACCAGGCTGAATCTAGAGACCAGCTTTAAAGATTGAACAAGTTTTCAGTCTCCCTATGCGGTCATGATGCAGTTAAAGACTCGCCATACTACAGCTGTAGGATGATCTGTGCACCCTATTGAGGATGGATATGTTCTTGTTCTTCTTCTAAAACATTTCTCTCCCAAAACTAATGTTCTGAAGCCAGACCCAGGAGGACAATATCCTCCTCCGGATACTCAGCACCTTCACTAAAGCTGTTTATCATAGAGAAAACCTTTCACAAGCTCACACGCTGAAATATTGTCCTCTCTATCAGATCTCGGATAAACAAGCAAAGGGCTTTTAACGTTTATATACACAAATTCCTCTTCACATGTGTAATGTCATGCTTCAGCTTTCTGTTTTGGTTTCATTGTACAATGGATGGGATTTATACACAAAGTGAATAAAGATCAACTCAGGTCTAATTAAACAATTCAGAATAATGTTTAAATGGTAAGCCACTGACATCAATATAATCTAATTACAATATAAATGCCAGGGCTGTGTTCCAGGACATGTGTGTGTAATCCCCACCGAAACTCTAACTGCTAGAGATGTATTTTATGTGTATCATTTTAACCCTAATTGCTTATCTGTATATATGTGAATGATTGGATGCAGAATATACACACATATATAAAACGATGGGGTGCAGAAGATGCCTGTACAGAACTATATAATCTATTCTGTGCTGAATTAAAAAGAAAGGAATCGGGGCATAACTATAGTATACTGGGGAGGACAGTTCATAAATAATTAAATCAAACTATTAAGAGGTAATAAGATGCCAAGGGATATCTATTCAGTATTATAAAGTATACAATATTTTGCAATGAGCAATGGGGTGCTGGGGATACCTACAAAGTTATATAGAGTATGCAATAATTTTACAATTAGTAATACAATGGGGTGCAGGAGAAACCTGTACAATTGTATAACGTATACAATGTATTTTACAATGAGTCAGGCAATGGGTTCAGGGGATGACTATAGAGCAGTGATGGTGAACCTATGGCATGCATGCCAGAGGTGGCACTCGGAGCCCTCTCTGCGGCACACGAGCTGTCAGCCAGCACAGAGGAAGAACTGTAGCCTATTGGCTCTCAGTGCTGTCAGTTCTCTTCTTGTGGGTTGGGACCCCCTCGGGTGTCAAACGACCATTTCACAGGGGTCGCCGAGCTCACTAAAGACTGCCATACACGCACCGATTTTGCCGCCGACCAATGGGCGTGCGAGCTTGTGGCTGCGAATCGGGGGTGCCCACATGGGGCGATTCCTGTGGCCCCACAGCCAGAGAACAGACATGTCCGATAATCTCTGGCAGATGCCATTACTTTCCATGGAGACTGGCGTCTTAGCATAGAAGCTAATGACACAAAGGGTGCCCGCAATGCTGTCAGCTCTGGAGAGCAGTGTCATGACGTCATCACGCTGCACTCCAGAGCTGATCTGAGCTGTTCTGTCGGCACCCACTTGGTACGTGTGTGGGGTGAAGCAGCAGCACTGATGCCCACAAGCCTAACGCTTGTGCAAATCACGTTTTCCTTTCTCTATAACCTTCAGTAATCACTCGCACACCAGTTTACTGAATACAACACATATGCACTATGTCACACCTTAGTTTGCAGTGATAGGTAATTGTGGATTTTATTTCTATATTTCGTTGTCATCATTTTAGTTTATTTTGAAATTTTTCGGGGGTCAAATAACATCAATCATAGGTTACACAAAAAGACCATATTACGTATAGACTGGTCCCTGTATTAATGATATAATTTTACCTAAAACTTTTTGCACTTGATTAACCAGCAGTCTGGATGATATTCACAGTGACCAATAGTATGGTGAGGACCCCCCTATGCCCTAATACACCACCCACATCCCAGGGTACTGTCCCTGCATGGGACATTGTAGCAGCACAGGCAATTACCATTGTCCACATGAGGTAAGGTTAGTTAACCCCATGATTAGTTAGCCCTATCTCAAAAGTTGTGACATTTGGGGCATTGTGCAGTGTGATCAAACATTGTGAACAGTGTGAAGCACATTTCAGAGTAGCCTTTTTTTGTGGGCAGTCTAAGGCCCACCTGTACAATATTCATGCTGTCTAATCAGCACCTTGATATGCCACACCTCTGAGGTGGGATTGATTATTTCTGCAAAGGAGCAGTGATATTAAGACAGATTTGTGAACAATATTTGAGAGTAATGGGTATTTTGTGTATGTAGGAAATGCTTCAAATCTTTGTGTTCAACTCATGCAAAATGGGAGCAAAACCAAAAGTGTTGCGTTTATATTTTTGCTCAGTGTTCATGTACGAGATGGTACTGCCTGAACAGGACAATGCAATGTGTACTTGGCAGTTAAAGGGTTTATCCAGTTATAAACTATTATTAATATGGTCATTCACACACTGATTTGATTTGGATGAGCCAAATAAAGCATTCTAATGAATTATCAGCACCTAATGAAATCCATCCAAACAGCTGGAGGAAATAAAAAGTTATCTTTATAATTATACAGCAGCAGAGGTTAAACTGTACTCTTTTAAACAATATACATGGGATCTCTAGGCAAAGTACATTCTGTTCGAAGCCCTTAATTGATATAGAACTCTCTCAAAGCTCCTTTTCCCCTAACCCTTAAAACCAGGAATTTGAACAGACAAAAGAAAGGAGCACAGGGCAACCTTTATCCAATGCAATGAAAACACATTAGAAGGTTAAAGGGTTAAGGCAGATATATAGATTCTGGTGAATGCTTATGCTTTTAGACTGAATCATTTTATGATTCTTATATTTCTTCATATCTTTTTGTTATATTTCATTTCTGTTATTAAAATAGAATAACAATTTAAAAAGAAATAAAGCGGAGGCAAATAAAGTCTCCTCACAATGACAAAATGGACAGGGCTGAGGAAGAAGACTCCAAGATTAAAAAAGGCAATTATTTAAGTTACTGGTCAAAACCATAAAATGTCATGTTAACATGGAATAAAACCTTAAAGATAATTCATGTTACTATGTCAACTCAACAATAAATACTAATTGTGCTAGCAGATATAAACTGGAGGTACCTTTAAATGCCCACACAAACAGGTAGCACCTTTCATTGCACCCCTGATAGTGTTAAGCTCGAATTGTGAATATCGGCAATTCAAAAACACGCAAACTTTGCTAATATGGTGGCAGATATTTGCAATTTCAAATATTTGAGATATTATGCACTGGCAAGCTTATGGCCATGCATTGTGATAATATATTCTTGATGCAATAACATATACCAATCATAATGACCGTTCATTGTGAAGTTAATCAAATATATTATGGCCATCCGCAGAAATTTTGCATTTATGAATATCAAATAGAATATTAGTAGAATTGTTTGTAAAATATCGTAAATATTGCTTCTGACACTTCCAGATATTGTTGTGCATCTCCTTTACACTTTCCTTCTCCCTGCCTGTTTGACCCTTAATTCCTATTAGGCCATAGCTATAATGAGTAGCTATACTGGCCAATAGGAAAGTATGGATGGCAGGAGAGGGTGTGTAACCAGAAACCAATGTGTAACCAATGTCAACTATGTCTTCCATCATAATAGATACAGCGAGGAACATAAGAATTTGAACACCCTGTCATTTTTCAAGTTCTACCCCTTAGAAATCATGGAGGGGTCTGCATGATTTGTAAATAATTTATTTGTATTGCATTACTTTACATAAGTATTTGACCACCTGAGAAATACTTTGTTTGCAATTACAGAGGTCAAACGTTACCTGTAGTTCTTGACCAGGTGTGCACTCATGACAACAGGGATTTTGTCCCACTCCTCCACACTGATCTCCTCTTGATCTGTCAGGATTCTGGGCTGTTGCTGAGCTCCCTCCAAAGATTTGCTACGGGATTTAGGTCTAGAGAGGTTTTTGGTTATCCTGGCTGTGGGCTTCAGGTCATTGTCATTTTGGAAGACCCAGCTACGACCCATCTTCAATGCTGTGACTGTGCTGAGGAAAGGAGGTTGATGCTCAAAATCTGACATTACATGGCCCCATTTATCCTCTCCTTTATACAGTGCAGTCATTCTGTCTCCTTTGCAGAAAAGCACCCTTCAAAGCATAATGTTGCCCCTCATGCTTCACAGTAGGGATGGTGTTCTTGGGATACAACTCATGCTTCTTTTTCCTTCAAACACAGCCAGTGAAGTTTAGATCAAAAAGTTCAACTTTAGTCGCATCTAACCACATGACTTTGTCCCATGCCTTCGATTGGTCATTGGGAAACTTCAGACGTGCCTGGATATGTGATGACTTGACCAGGGGAATCTTCCGTGCAATGCATGATTTGAAACCATGAGGGCATAGTGTTCTACGGACAGTGACCTTCGAAACTGTGGTCCCAGCTCTCGTCATGTTATTGACTGGCTCTTCCTGTGTAGTTCTGGGCTGATTCTTCACCTTTCTTATCATCAGTGATACCTCACGAGGTGAGATCTTACATGGAGCCCCAGTCTGAAGGAGAATGATGGTCATCTTTAGTTTCCTCCATTTTCTAACAAATGCTCCAACAGTTGATTTATTTTCACCAACTGCTCAGTAGCCTTTTCCAGCCTTGTGGAGATGCACAATTTCGTCTCAGATGTCTTTTGAACACTCTTTGGTCTTGCCCATGGTAGTAGTTCGAGTCTGACTGTGGGATGTACAGGTATCTTTAAAGAGCTCAGACAGGCGCTACTAATTTAGATTAATGTGTGGAGGTGGACCTTTTTAAGACAGAGTAGAAGTAAAAGAGAGACAAGTTCAAATACTTATGTGTAGCAGTGCGATGCAAATAAATTCTTTGAAAATCCTACAATGGGATTTGCTGACATTTTTTTTAATGCTGTCTCTCACATTGGGAATGCACCTACAATGAGAATTTCAGACCCCTCCATGATCTCTAAGTGGGAGAACAAAATCGCAGAGTGTTCAAATACTTATGTTCCTCATTTTAGATAGTTAGATAGAGTACAAATTTTGTACATATATTATTTCTTTGCCTTGTTTTACATACACCAATTACTCGGAAAATCCGACTTGTGTCTGAGGAATGTTTCTTGGTCATGTGAACAGTTCATAATGTGAGTCACATATACACAGAGAACCGTGGTAACAAAACCGTTGTAGGCAGCCAACTTCATACATCCAAGTTTACACAGTTGATAAGGACCTTCGCTGACTTTAGAAAATGTTTTGTTTATGTAATCTTTCTGTTTGAATCTTGTTATATATTCACACTCCAAGATTTTAGGACTTTGTGCACTGTAGGTGACATACTTGGTTAATGTTGTATTTATCCAGAGGCTATCTTGCCATAGTACAGGTCACATTGGACGTTCATTAGTCCATAGCATAATACAGCTAAAAGGCAACAGTCAGTTTGAATCAGAAAACACATTATGCCAAAATTTGGCTTTGTGACCTACAAGATGTTATGAGTTAAGGGATGGATAAGTAAGTCAATACTAGGTTAGTAGTGTTTTTCTATCCAGATAACTATATATTTTGTTATATTGCAATTTTTTTCAGTTTATACTCTCCAAGAGTCCTTATACACAGGTCGATACCCGCTTGATCAATGAATGCTTGAGCGTAGCATGTGGTGATGACGTCACCACACTGCGCTTGAGCACTTTGTGCAATCGATCCAGCTCGAAGAAAGTTTTGACCAACAAGGAGTAAGGCTTGCCACGCTCATTTAATGAACAACCGATCATTGTGAACGCGCACATGACCAATTGTTCAGGAATCAAACAACAAATCAACCAGTGTATGGGGACGTTAAAGCTCTGAGTTAGGGGTATCAAACTCCAGCTTCCGCAAGCTACAATTCTGGCCTGCAGTGCAAATATTTATTTTTGGCCTTCAAGATTAAAAAAATAAAAATGTCATTGAAGAATTGAGTGCCACAGATGTGTTTTTATTTTTATTGTGTTCTCAGATATCACAATATAGATTTATGCAATTTGCTTGTTTCAGATTCATTATTTAGGAAAAACTATTTTAGAAAAATTTTCAATAAATATCAAGTGACTTTGTCCAAGTTTTTCATTTTGAGTTTGACACCTCGTCTCTAAATAATGCACTTATTTAATAGTTGAATCTTGGTACGTGAAGAGTCCTTACCTACCATAGTAAAGGGATTGTTCCCACTAGCACGATTTGTCACGGCGCAACAGGATTTAAAATCTTGTGCAACAACCGCGGGTGGACGCGACCTGTCATTTGTGACCCGTGGTCTGAATCCCAGCTCCCCACGTTTTTGATGTGGCTGAAGCCCATCACGCCCTAAAGACATGAAGCAATAAAAAATATAGAGAGTGAATGGGTGCGATCAGGGACAATCTTTCATAATGCACTTTTTTTATCACGTCACCTGGTCAATAGCTCGCAATTGTGGCCACTGGCTGTGAGTGTGTGTGATCTAAAAATGATAAAAAAAAAAAATTGATAGGCACCTATCCCACATAGGTATTGGTTGGTGAGGCTGATCATAGTAGGATCCAAGTTCAAGCACTAGTTTTTTTTACAATAATGGAGACCTTGGTTTTGGACCATCTGAGATGCTTTGTAAAGTGTGTTAAATCAAAACTGGTGAGCCAAGCTGACCATCTGCTTGACAGTACAGCTTTGGTGTTCGGATCAGCAAGGCATGTGAGTCTAGTCCAGGGGTAGGCAAACTAAGGCCCGGGGGCCAGATCCGGCCCATGGTCACATTGTTAAAACAATGCACCTCTCCGCTTGTTCTCTGCAATGAGTGCACATAATGCCTAGGTTTCCAAACATTGCCATGGGAATGATGCAGTGACATGGTCATGACACTGTGGGCACATCCTCATAGTGACAACAGACAGTGACAACAGACAGGAATTATTTGAGCTAATTGCAATGAATGAGCATTTCTTTGTAAGTTCAGGAGTTTTAAAAATGTAACCTCATCGCCTATTAGACATCACCGTCATCATAAGTAATGCCGGCGATGCATGGAATTGGCACACGTATGGTAGGTAGAGATGGTCGAATTTTTTTTCCAAAATTCGACCATTTCGCCGGTTTCGACTTAATTGCAAAGCCCCTGAGCATGATATCATCACCAACCTTGCTGGGGATGTAGAGAAGGGTTGGGGGTATACTACAAAAAAAAATTATGTCTCTAACACAAATAGTTTTTTCACAAATTAAGTTCAAAGTCAAGTAAAAAATTCGAAAATCGGAATTTCGACTTTAACTTTGAACTTAAATTATGCAAAAACGAAATGTGGTAGAGCCATACTTTTTTTTGTTAAATGTTCCTCCAACCTCTATCTCTACATCTCCAGCAAGTTTGGTGATGATACCATGTTCAGGGGCTTTGCAATAAGCTCACAAAGTTTGCAAGTCGAAAAATTCGACCATCTCTAATGGTAGGTCGGCCATTACAGGATCTTGGTCAAATTTAAGAAGCCAATGTGGCCCACGAGTCAAAAAGTTTACCCACCCCTGGTCTAGTCCATTACAAAAAATAAACATTTTTATTCCTTACTTTATACATTCTTCAAGTCTGACACTTTAGATATTGAGGAGAATTTAGCTCTCTGAATCCATATGTGGCATAATGGGGCACAGTGGGTTAGGTCAGGCAGGCGGTTGGCAGAACAGCAACTATCACTGTAAAGTGCCCTGTGACCAAATTCCTGGCTTAGCAATATCACAGCCTTTATTCCTGTCAATTTTGTTTAATAAAAAATGTTTTCAAGTCATGTGATAACAATAAAATATAATTAAAATTGTCAAAAACTGGTTGAAGCAAAGACGGGACATTGCCTTACATTTTCATACTTTTGAAAAGCAGTGTTGATTTATAGAATCTTACCAAAAACCTTAAAACCGGCCAATTACATTACTCACTTTCATTAGCACACCTGCAATGCCAACCCCTCTAGAGGAACATGAAACATAAAGAACGCCTGAATTTGGTGCCCCAGGTTTACCTTTGATCCGGAGCAGTCATCGAACTACTGTTACAGTGAAGTGCTAGCTATACAAACTGCCTTCATTATTTTCTGCTATTGAAATAACACCAGCCAAGAAGCTTTTGAATTCCTAAATCCCTTCAATCTGGTAAAGTGCTACTTTAGAAAAGATATTGCTATGTGCGGTACAAGTTGCTGTACTTTTCCCAGTAAGTTATGAGCCTGTTTTGTGGATTGAACTGAATGCATGTACTTGCATTGTGTTTTTTATCTTAACGAATACTAGCAGAGAGGTAAGTCATGTGGTCTACACATTGCTTCTTATGCACCTTTCTAGTTGAATACATACACAGGTACATCAAAGCTGTTATTTGACGGAATACAAATGGCATCTATTTTTGTATGACTCTGCATGCCAGGCCTTTATCGAATGCAGCTGCTTTGTGTGCCAGCTGGTGGCAATGTGGTGTGAGTCTCTATTGTGAGCTGTGGGGGCTGTTGGGTAATTAGAGGAAGGTACACACATAATCATGTTATACAGTTTTACTACCTAAAGTGAACACAAAATGTTTTTATATATAGTTTATTTATGTTCACAACTCAGAAAATATCGTTTTCAAAGGTAAATTAATGTTTAGTCACTCATATTAATATTTCACATTTACAATTTGCTGGCACAAGCATGTTTGTATTCACATTTTTGTATTGGTATCTTAACAAATTTTTATAACTGAATTAAAGTTTTTGTTTTCAGAGCCATCGCCACAGTTGTAAAAGGACCTAGGCCTTCAGTCTGCATTGACAAACATTTGTATAAGTTTGAATTGTTCTGAAGAGGCTGGTTTGAAGCTTGGTACTGTTGCATAACTTTTTAAATAGTTTTTTAAGTTTGTGAACATTCTATACCCCTACAAAATTACACCATCCAGAGTAAGTGATTTCAAAATGACTATAGTCTAGTGAATAAAGCAAAATATTTAACCCACCTTAATCCAAAGTATGGCGTGGGGGGATTTAAATGACCAAAAGTGGTAACCCTGCAATGGTGTCCTTCAATCTTCTTTCTGGGTAGTCTGTTTTTATTTCCCATAGTGCTTTTTGTTACAAAGAGAGACATATTAGAATTGCAAGGAAAGCTAAATACATTAATATGTGAGGTTTGTGTGAGAGAAACTAACTGTTTGAACATCATTCAAGTTATGGGATGGGCATATATGGAGACAAGGAAGTGATTTGGCAAGAGAAAACTTGCGTAACTGTCTTTCCACAAAATTACTTAGTGATGTCACCCAATGATAGGACTGTTACAACACAAGGGAGTGTGCATGTAATGAAAATAATTAGTATATATAATTAGTAAAAAATAATCAGATTTTTTTTAAATTTTGCCCTAACATATACCTGGTAGTACAGTTTTTTCCCATCTTGGTGAACATAATCTTTGCTGCGTGCATGTAAAAGAAAAATTACATTACCTGAGGGTAGAGTCCCTTAGTTATGTCCATTACATCACACACATTTCCCACAGTCTCGCTCACAGCTATCACCTTGGGGTACGTCATGTCATCACAGTCCAGAAAAATTCTCCAAATTAAAACATACATTTGTAAAACTTTTCGGTTGAAATTTTGACTCACAAATGACACACAACTCTATTTGACGTATATGAAATCCTTAAATGACAAACAACTGTTTTCCTAGGAAGGATGAAATCAGGTGATGGTGTAGCAATACAAGGTTATATTTGAACACAGACAGCATGTGACTGGAAAGATCCTCCGTTATGAATCCTGACACTTAACGTCTGGCTCCTGCTCCAAGTTTCCAGCAGAGGGAAGAACATTATCTCTGTTGCATGTATGTGGGGAAAGACAGGAAATTAAAATCATACCTGACCTTAGTGTTACATAAGATTAGTGATGGCATCTGCCAAGACACACTGGAAAACAAGAGGCACAGAGATGTTCCTACGGAATAGATTTTACTGAAATTTTAACACAAAACAGATTTTCTTTTTTCAAGGGACATGTGTCTTTCTGTGATTCATTTTAGCAAAAAGAAAAGCAAGAACAACACAACCCTTATAAAAATGTCTATAGAAGATAGATATTCATAGAAACAGATATACCTTTGATTCCTTGCATTGTGTAACAGTGGAGTAACTCATTTATCATCTCCACTACCTACTTTTTTGCATATGCTAAGTGAGTCTCTTTAAATATCATTCGTTGGATGGACACAGCAGAAACAGTGCTTCTAAAGTCATAACAACGGAAAGGGGGTTATAATATACTAGTAGTCCATAGGTGTATGTTGTTTGAGTAACACTAAGGAAAGGAATACTCTGTTGTTTGCGCATTGGCGTATACTCTGTTGTTTGTGCATCTGCGGTAACGTGCCCTATTCATTTGAATAGTAAAGACGCAGAAAAACTGCACGTGACCAGCATGCTTTTCTGTGTCCTACTGATGTGTCCATTGATATTCAATGGACACATTGCTGAAAGCCCAATGCGGTGCTCCACACACGACTGAGTGTCTCTCTTAAACAAGGTGGCTAGCCTCATGATACATTTAAGGTGCATGAACTCACATAATAGAATTATATAAATAAAAAAAAATTTCTACAAATAAAATAATTTTTTTTTTTATTAGAAGTGCCATTTCAAAGAAAAAAACCTAACGATACAATGTACTCAATTGGCAATGAGAGGTATCATCACTCAATACAAAACAGAAATAGGGCCAACTGCTGTCCCCCAGAAGGGTATATCAGAGGTAGATAGGAGGGGACCTCCTATGTACTTCTGATACACTCTTCTAAACCAAAGAGGACTCCTTCGTGTACTGTTAATGCTCCTGGTTCCAGCTCCATTTTGGTACAAAGAGGAGTCCCTGTGGAAGACAGACAGCCTGTCAGGAATACAAAACCAGCCAGTATCATGTGAGTGTTACAAAAACTACCCACCTGAGCTTGGTATGGAGTGTGAGTCCCCTGTTAGTCAGCTATGGGGATTGTGTTAAGGGCTTACTGGACAGCAGCACTACACCTATCTAGGATTAATCCTTCCCCACCTTTACACCCCAAGATTACACCCTTCCTTTTTTTAAATAAAGTTTCCATGTTGAAGTTGATCAGTGTGTGTGGACATTACATTTCTTGTCAGAGGTCTGTTCATATGCTTTAAGCTAGAAAGAATCTACAGTGCAATGGTGGGGAGAACATTCAAAGAAGAAACTGGTGTTTCAGGACAGACTGTTGTGTACCAGAGACTGAGAGAGTGGTCCAGCATTGTGTGTCTTCCTGGTCAGGCTAGTAATGAAGAGCTGCAGGAGTGGTGAATGGCCTATAAATGTTCTAAAGCACAGTTGTGATATTTTGTTAGCCTTTCCTTTGCAAGGTTACTTAAACCTAAGAATAAAGAGGGACTATGGATCCCAGAAAAGCCCTTCAGTGTATATGCTGAACGTTGAAATGTAAACCAAAAAGCACTAGGTGAAAAGGTTGCAGAGTTGAGACAAACAATGTTTTTGGTTTTCCAGAAGCCCACTACAATGGCCAATTTGTTTGATGGATGAATTTTGTTCGATCTCGAACAAAAAATCGTTTGAAAGGTCATTGAACATGTTGGTAATTTTTAACGATCGTAGTAATTCTGAATGTATTTTCATACAATATCGGGATGAATGAATAAAAAAAATCAAACGTTACATTCAAGAAATGGACGAACGATGTTCGACAAAAAAATCTATCAAAAAATGTAATCGGCAGTTGATTGAACAAAAAATCTACACATGTAAACCCACCTTAAGGGTCCCACCTCACAAAAATAATAGACATGTCACGTACAGGGCTCTAACCCACTCTATTGGATTACCTAGTGGCATCAACCAACAGATCTGTTTTGGGGGAAACAAACTTTTTAATGGGGTATGACAAAATTATTTGGTTATTCAATGTAATCCATGAGCAAATAAGTACATGGAGATACAAGTTGAACAAAAAGACAGTTTTAGCTGTCCTACTCCTACAGATAAAACTGACATTTCTATGATATCTATGGAATGTTGGGTCTTCACAGATTTAATGTACATTTCCCTTTGCAATATACATTTGTTAATCCTGTAAAAGAAAGATAAGATAAACCAGCTGCACATAGGACGAATTTATGGAACAAAGCATTCCTATTATCGTATAACTTCAAACAACATGGTTGGGATGTATGGCCATACCACAGGCAAATCCTAATCTGTAGACATTCTTATCTAATACATGATCATACACTGAAGCCTGTTTTAATTAAATAACATTTTATTAAACAAACATAGAAATGCAGAAGACGCGTATTTTGTCATAGTACTGTGATAAAAGTCACTTAATTTTCTGTGCTATCTGGCTGGATTGTTATCCTTACATATTTGGAGCTTTATGTGTTTTGTTTTTTGAATATTGCATTCCTTAACTATACAATACAGCTTAGCGTTAAACATGTTTTCTATGTATATATAATAGAAAGGTACCGCATTTGCTTGTGACTTCCCCCACACTGCTATCCCTGAAACAGTAACAAGGACTGCTTAACTGGCTGTTTCTGGGGTCAATCAGTTTTCTCCAAAGTCCCAGAAAATGGATACTCAGGCTGTGTGTCATAAGTCCTTATCACTATACTTATGTAAAGCCTGCCATACACGCACAGAGCGGCGGCCGATTTTGCTACCGACCGATGGGCGTGCTCGCTCGTGGCCATCGGTCGGCGGCAAAATCGGCCACCGATCGGACATGCCCGATATTCTCTGGCCGATGCCATTAACTTCAATGAAGACCAGCATCTTCATTGAAGCTAACGGCCGGCACACAAAGGGTGTGATGCTGTCAGCTCGGGACTTCAGTGTGATGACGTCATCACGCTGCTTTCCAGAGCTGATCGGACCTGCTCTTTTGGCCCCCACTCGGTGGGTGTGTGGGGGCCTTTACTTAGAAAGCATTGAGGCCATGCATGAGCATGACAGCAGGCAATTCAAATTTCCTAAAGAAACAGCCACCAGCAGCAGCATCATAAATTTTATATAAAAGGTTATTTTAAAGAAAGACTAATTGCTACACAACATAAACCTACTCTTACTAAAAGATTTGTTAAACATGTAACTATGTATACTGTAAACTTGATTCTCATTGAGGACTCTAAAGGTGGGTTTACATGTGTAGATTTTTTCATTGGATCAAAGAAGAACGAACGATGATTGAACACAAGTCTAGAATGGCCAATTTGTTCGATGGATACATTTTGTTCGACCTCGGAAAAAAAATAGTTCGAAAGGTCCTCGAACATTGTTCGTTGGTAAATTTTAATCTGTCATTGTAATTTTGAATGTATTTTCATTCGATATCGGCTATGGCCAAACAAAAAATCTAATGTTACATTTGATAAATGAACGAACGATGTTTGACAACGACATAGAACAAAAAATCGAATCGGTAAATGTACATGTGCAAACCCACCTTTACTCTGCCTACATATTCATACTTGCTACCTATCGTCTTCATGCCATTAAGTGGCAATTTTAGGGGCTTTCATTTATTTCATCCAGCACAATTAATTGCTAATAATGTTTTTGAGATGCAGAACCCTAGCTTGTGATTTTTGATTTGTGGTAATTTTATATATATTGTAAAGTTCAGGGGAAAGGATCACCAGCACAGCCGGGCGATAAACAAAACTATGGTTTATTTTCACCAAAAGGCAAACATAAATCACAACTTGCAGTACACTGGACAACCATTCATGGGTACTTTTGAGACTTTGCAGCTCACCACTGTTGCTCTGCCCGCCTGTGGTTTCAAAGGTCCTGCCAGCCCTCCTAGGCTTTCCACAGGAGTAGTCTTCTCTAGAGAGAGTTGGACTTTACACAGGCTCTCCACCTGGCCACTACTCCCACAGTCCACACCCTCTCTGATCACCAGGAGCAGCAAATCCTGAAGTGTATGCCAGGTGGAGTGGGAAGGCTCACCCAGATCCTTCCCTCCCACTCCAGAGTCCGGAACCCAAAAAACCTAACAAGTGGCAACCCCTGGTTACCCCTGTCTAACCCCGGACTCCTTACCCAGAATACACTGAGGACACAATACATAATATGGGGAGACAAATCTGCCATCCAGGACCCATACCCTGGGTCCTTCACAATATATATTGTTTTAACTGATGGCATTTTGCCTTGCTGTATCTTTTTGGCTTTATTGATGCCTCAAGTAATACCTTCAACATTATATCTGCTCTCTTGCTTTTTCACTGAGATGTTAAATTTTCTAAATGTTTTCTTTCTGTGTTGTGCTTGTTAACTTTCTTAGAGCTGTCTGCAGAGTCTTTGTCACTAAGTTTCTGTTTTGCAGATTAAGTCTCTCCTCATACAGGGAGTGCAGAATTATTAGGCAAGTGGTATTTTTGAGGAATAATTTTATTTTAACAACACCCATGTTCAATGAACCCCCAAAAAACTCATTAATCAAAGCTGAATATTTTTGGAAGTCAGTTTTATTTGTTTTTAGTTTAGCTATTTTAGGGGATATCGTTGGGCAGGTGCACTATTACTGTGCATAATATTAGGCAACTTCAACAAAACAACAAATTTAAATACCCATTCACAATTATTATTTTACCAGTGAACACCAATATAAACATCCAACATTCACAAATAAACTTACTGACATTCAAAAAAAACAAAACACAAAAACAAATCAGTGACCAATATACGCCACCTTTCTTGCACAAGGACACTCAAAACGCACTGCCATCCATGGATCCTGTCAGTGTTTGATCTGTCACCATCAACATTGTGTGCAGCCAGCAACCACCAAGCACCCCAGACGCGATCAGAGAGAGTGTACTGTTTCCCTCCTTAAAATCACAACATATAGATGGACCACAGTTCAGATCAGGAACAAGAGGCCTGTCATTAGTTTTCTTCTTTTATACCAACTTCTGCCAACCACGCTGGAAATGGAGATACTGACGCGTGTGATGGAGCATGTCCCCTGCATGAAAATCAGTTTTTACTTAAGGAGACAGACTTCTCCTGTACACACTGCTGAAGAAAGGTATCTCACAGAAAACGGCATCAGACTGGGAGTGAGCTTGAACCCATCCTCAACCCGAAAAGCCCCACCACAAATCATCTTTCTGATGATACCAGCCCAAACCATACTACCACCTCCCACCTTGCTGCCGTACTGAGTACGACTGAGCTCTCCTGCCCTTTAGCAATCCACCCACGTGCCCACCATCTGGCACACATCAAGACTCAACTCTCAATTCATCATCAACCATAAAACCTAAAAAATCAGTCTTGAAATCGATCTGGCACAACAGTCCCATAACTTAGTCAAGTCAGCATGTTGTCTGTCATGGTGGTCGTCTTTACAGCCTTCTTAAACCTTGGCACATGCTTTAGTATTGCCACACCTTGTGCTTTTGGGCACCTCCCAGAACGGATGTTGCAGTTCTAACAATACTGGCCAACAACTGGTGCAAAGTGGCCATACTTGGCAGCTGCATGCTGAACTTTTAACGCATTCACAATCCCCCTTCATTATTTTCGCCTTTGTGTTCCACCAACGCGCTTCCATTGCGACCTGTTAACGATTTTGAATGAAACGCTTGCAAACTGTTCGATGAATACACGCTTCAGAAGCTTTGAACATTTAAGAGGCTGCATCCCTCGCCAAGATATCTCAACTATTTTACTTCTAAGCCTGTCAAGTCCTCTCTTTTGACCCAGTTGCCAAAGGAAAGAAGTGCCTAATAATAGAGCACACTAATATAGGTGTCTGAATGTCATTAAGACACACCTCCTTCTCATTATCAGAGATGCATTCATCACCTAATAATTTGCTAATTGTTATTTTTTTGTAGTAGCTTTGCGAGCGCTATACAGCTTGGATAAGACAAACATGCATAAAGAGGAGATGTGGTCAAAATACTCATTTGCCTAATAATTCTGCACTCCCTGTATATAAATATAACTTTAAAAATACCTCACTTTTGCTTCCAACATGAGTTTCAATACATTAACATGAAAATGTACTGATTTCCGAGAAATGGAAACTCCTCATTCCTATAAATTTATCACAATTGTAAATTATAACATACCAGTAGTTCATGAATTGTAGTCCAGGGGGGGAGAGGAAATCTTGTCATACATACGTAAATGTGTATAAGCCAAAGGTTTACTTTAGTTTTGGATCGAATCGCAAGGGCTTAGAAGAAATTTATATTGGCTTAGCTTCATTGGGGGAATGCACTCAGTGGACAGTCAGTTTGTCCTGCAGACTACCATCACTAGTTAAAGTTATTGCCCTTTGAATAGTGATATGCTGAAATATTTGTGCTAGAGAATGTATCTTATACAATTGGTAAAGATATTTATTACCATATGAGACCAATGGAAAAAACTTATGGTGTGTCGTGTCATGGCATCTCCAACACCATATGCCATCTTCAATATTACCTCTGGCCAGGTATTACTGAAAAATCATTCCTCAGTAGGACTTCCAATGCTATGATGTTTTTTCTCTTTGAGTGCTGAGTTGCACAGGTGCAAAGCTTTGCACAAGGAGAAGTGTCTATTTTCATGTAAATATATATTTTTTTTATCTAATCAAACTGACATGAGAATAACTTTTATTTCAATTGCCCCAGAGACAGTGATTTTCATTGGTTGACAGGTATTTGCAGTAAATCCTTTATAGACCTTGTTTTGGGACTTAACAAAATACCTGTGCAAGTCAACTACCATGGTCAATTACAGCACTGTCCAGATCACATGGTCACTGAACAGTTAATTTTCCAAAATTGGACAGTGCTCATTGAATTGTTATTCCAATTTCATGTGAATGTTGCCTGTGATACCTCTGCAGGTATAGTTTTTTGAATGATTAAATTATACCCAATGAATGATGTCTGTTATTTTAGACCAAGATATTTATAATGCAGTAAATGCACAGCCAACAAAGTAATAAGAATTTAACCAGGTACGTACTTCAGCATCCATACATCATATTTTATTTATTTTTTCAAAATAGGGTTTTATTGAGAGAAAAAGCACATACAATATCAAATACAAATGGGCACGTAAATGACTGTGCATGGAAAGTAGTATGCATTGTTTACAAAACAAGGTTACATTTCAATAAAACAACGAATGTTGTAAACATTGTCTAACAGTAGACATAGGAATATTGTCAAAAATATATAGCTCTTGCGATGGAAATGCAGGTAACAGTGAATACTCAAACAAAGTAAAAAAAGGGGGGAGGGGGGGGGGGGGGGGGGTGTGCCAGTACAAAATAACATAAAAGTGTCGGTTACAGGAGATACATAGAAATGAGTACTTATTAGGTATGTATCTCAGTAAACATATATCTTATGCCACGTCTAACAGATAATTGAGAGGTGTAAACATTGATTCAGATATGTAAAGGGTGGTCACGCTTTTATGTTGGGGATGTCTGAGGGTTGGAAAGAATCCACGGTGTCCAGATCTGTGAATATTTAGACATGGAGTCATGCGCTATGTGAATTAGCCTCTCCATTTCCTCAATGTGGTCAAGTTGATTGATCCATTCAGATAGTGAGGGGGATACGGACTTCCTCCAAAGGATTGGGATCAGAAGTTTAGCTGCGTTGATCATATGAAAAGGTAAAGAGCCCTTGTAGTGATGCACAGGGTACATGTTGTGATGCAGTAAATAGCATTCCGGGCGTAGGGGAACTAGTAATCCCGTAATCGTCTTAATCATGTCATGTTGCATTACCCAAAAAGGTTTTATCAGAGGACAGTCCCACCATATGTGAAGGTAGGTCCCATGGGCTAAGGAGCACCTCCAGCAAAGGCCGTCAGATTCTGGGTAGATGGATTTCAAAAGCTGAGGGACCCTATACCAACGTGTTTGAATTTTGAAATTGTTTTCTTGAATTCTAACATTAAGGGAGCCATTGACCGTTAGAATATTCATCCGTTCCCATTCCTCGTCTGAGAAGGACATAGAGAGATCTGATTCCCAAGCTTTGCGATGACTGTGGGGTGCAGGTTTAAGTTCGACCATGTGGTTATATAGCATAGAGATGACATGTTTAATCGGTTGGCCCGTTTCCCAAATCCTTTCTATGAGGGTGTGTTCTCTACAAATACACTGTCTGTTTCGGGTTGAATTCAGGTAGTGCCATACTTGGAAGTATTGCCAGGTTTTTAGAGCAATCCCTTCAGCGGCCAATATCTCTTTATCTTTGAAAAGGTTTTGAGTAAAAAAGTGTCTAGCATAGAGAGAATTGCCGGGCATGTCGAGTGAAAGGGTGGCTAACTCGTCCCCGGGGGGGGAAATCTGGGTTGTGTGCAAGCGGCGTGAAGGGGTTTGGGTAGTTAAGGCCCCCATACACGTGTCGGATTCCCACCGGATTCCGGCACGATCGATTCCGGGCGCGTGCACGCGAAACGATCGTTCCGGGATCGCATGCAGCCCACCTTGTCCAATCGATTGGGTCCGATCGTTCAGGGGCCCAGAATCGGATCCGACAGAGAACCAACATGTTGGTCTTTCTGATCCGATTCTGCCCAGATCAGGGGGAGTTGCCATTTGTGAGGTGGACAATCGGACACGGAATCGTCCCGGAATCCGTTGGATTAAGGTGGTATGCAGCGATGGATACTCTTAATTGGCTGATTGATCACACCTGCGATTCCCGGCAGAATCGCCGGAATCGATCGGGGGAGTGATCAATTGGCCATGGAATCCTACACGTGTATGGCTAGCTGTAGTAAGGTCATGACTTTTTGCGGAATCTCTAAACACCTTCAAGGAGGATGAAATGGAGACCGAGAGCACCCCAAGTGTGGGGGTTTTAGCGTGGGGGAGCCAAGTCAAAGATGACAAGGGTGCTGGGGAAAGGAGTTGTTCAAGCTCAACCCAATCTTTGGCGTGTGCGTTTAGCTTCCAGTCTAGAACCCTGGCAATGTGACATGCCCTGTAATAGGTCACAGGGTCAGGGAAACCCATACCCCCCTGCTGCTTAGTGGCCTGCAGATTCTGTAGGGCCAGTCTCGGCTTCATATTTCAGCATAAGAATTGTCTCAAAACAGTACGAAGTGAGGTGAAGAAGGCTACTGGGAGGATGATGGGGATTGTCTGAAATAGATATAAGAAGCGTGGGGTAACGTCCATTTTTATGATAGATGCCCTACCGAACCACGAAAAGAGTGGTTTGTTCCATTTCTTCAAGTCAGCTTTAATGGATGTGAGCAGTGGAAGAAAGTTCAAGTTATAAAGCTCTTTCAACGACTTCGGGAGGAGGATGCCTAAATATTTAATTGAGTCAGTGGCCCACTGGAAAGGAAAATTGCTTTCACAGGTGGATTGAACCGACTTAGGAAGATAAATGTTCAGAGCAAAGGATTTTGAGTAATTTACCTTGAAGTTGGAAATGAATTGGAACTTCTGCAGGACCGAGAGAAGTGCGAGTATAGACCTTGTGGGGTTGGACAGAAAGAAAAGTAGATCATCTGCAAATGCAAATTTTATATTCTTTATTTCTTATCGTAATACCGACAATTTCCTGGACCGATCTGATTTGCCTAAGCAGGGGTTCCAATGTTAGGACAAAATCATATTTTATTTAAAAAATTATAACTGGTCAAACACTTGGGTTTTAACTGACAAAGTCCAACAGGACAACATATATTTCCTATGCTTTAGTATGAATTTAAACTGCAATTTAATTTGAGCTCATGAACTGTTCAATATTCAACAATAATTGGCAAACACCATTGTTTGTTCAACAGTGAAGAGCTTTGTCAACCAACCACTAGCCAACTACAATCCTTCTAGCCATAAGTAAAGACACCCATACACGCTTAGATTTCCACAGAATTTTTTGGCCTGACAGAGCTGCAAAGCCAGCAGGGGTCCCTAGATGCTGTCCTCTGGGACCTGACGGACATACCCTAAATGCTGGCACACAAAGGGTGCCTGGCTGATTTTGACTAGAGATGGTCGAATTTTTTTTTCAAAAATTCTACCATTTCGCCGGTTTCGACTTAATTGCAAAGCCCCTGAGCATGGGATCATCACTAAACTTACTGGAGATGTAGAGAAGGGTTGGGGGTATACTACAAAAAAGAAAGTAAGTCTCTAACACAAATAGTTTTTTCACAAATTAAGTTTAAAGTCAAGTAAAAAATTCGAAAATTGGAATTTCGACTTTAACTTTGAACTTTATTTATGCAAAAACTACATGTGCTAGAGCAAAACTTATTTTTTTCAAATGTTTCCCCAACCCTTCTCTACATCTCCAGCAAGTTTGGTGATGATACCATTTTCAGGGGCTTTGCAATAAGCTCACAAGGTTTGCATTTCGAAAAATTCGACCATCTCTAATTTTGACCACATATTTCAGCTGATTGGTCGATAGGCCGAAAATTGTGTCACACTCTAAACGTGTATGGGGGGCTTTAGTTGGCAGTTGTAGGAAATTATATTAAATTAGCCCAAGCATTACTCTCAATTTTTTTTTTTTCATAGTTAAATTTTAGTACCGTTGGCAAACAGCATCAGGCCCCCATGTTTTTATATCCCTCTGCTGGCCATCTCTGCATGGACAGCTGGACACTAGGGAATGATCAACTTACATGGACCAGTACTCTCCTTAGGAAGCTCAGGTTTTAGGGCGAAAGGCGCCAAGAGAACAATCATGGGCATATGACTCTGTTACAGGCTAGAAATGCTTGGCATGTGATGAAAATTATGCTTTATTGACAACAATTTTTAGTGTGGAATGTATCCATGTGAATGGAATAAATTGTTTTATTTATTACATAGACTTAAACCTCTACTTCTTTCCTTCAAAGGTCCTGAGGTTAGCTACCTTATTTACCTTGGTGAGGTTTGCCAACGGAACTATAATATTACACTATATATGCAATTGGAATGTGGCAAGTATTACACAATTTGACTTTATGCCCTAAATATTCTAGAAATGTTTTCTATTTTTCATGTTACCTCCTGAAAATCAACAGTGTCCTTCCTCAACTGCCCTTAATGAGTCATAACTTTTTATCTATCATCTAAGGAACCACAGCATCTGAATGCTCAGGAGTTGTGGAAAAAAACCTTGGTTGCACAGAACACCATTGAGCCTCCAGGAAATACTAGCCCTATTAGAGTGAAATCACCAATGAATCGTATCAGAATTTGCTCTGGTGTCAGTAGGTTTCAATGAACTCCCTTGGCTTTCTGCTTCTAACAGATATAATAAAATGACTTTGTATTTTTGGTGCACTTATCCTTTTCAATCTAGGTATTTGGTCAATGGCACATGCTTAGGTGTTACACAACTGATAAAGGGGGGTTCTATGCTCCTCGATGCTTGGGGAGTTATGGCCACCTTTGTTTATTGTATAACCTGGTTACCTTGTGCTTTATATCCGACCATCCAGTCCTTCATATACTCTACGGGTAACATACAACCCATACAAATGCTTATATTTAAGAATAGTTTACTGATAATGACAAGAGATGACAAAACAATGGACATTACATAAAGTTACAGACACTACTAATAACACAATACATAGAGACAGATTTAGGTGAGTATATTCTGCTTACTAAGGTAAGAAAAATAGATTAATATGGGAATTGGTTAAAAGAAGGTTGGAGAAGAGTGTAGAAATGTTGCATCATTTTTTAATTTTGCTCTCCAATGACTCCAATACAGTTGGCCAAATATGGAAACATTTTGCTGAAATATCCAAACCAAAGTTTCTAGGGAATTAAATGTGTATATGGATATTAAGAACATATGACAAGGAAAGTGTACAGTCATAGGTATAGGTAACAGGCCATTTGCAGACTCCAATAATCTGTTTAGGGGGTAAAAAGACCAATCTCTATTGCTACTATTTCTATTTAATTTTGGAAAAGGGGATTGCCTCACCGTGCCCCTATATTGATGCCATCATCCCAACAACATATATGGAGAAAGAGAAGACTGAACTTCAGAAGTTCCTACTCACACATGGTCATGTGTTTGTAGGTAAAAGGGATTTTTAAGGCAACAAGATGTTTACAGAGTAACAAAACAGTAATAAAAGTAAAAGTCTATTTTTAATCAGGTCCTGGTTCGTAAACAAAACGTTCACACACGTGAATCCATAACCCATAATCCTCCTCAACGCGTTTCACGATTGGCTCGCTTCGTCAGGAGTATATAGCAACTGGTAATTAGTACTGAGGGGATGAGGAAAAGAGAGAGTATTAGTCTAGTGAGTATGTTGGTCGTTAGGGTAAGAACTCTATTGGTTCATAGGGGACCTTTGTGGTTCCCATGAGATGAGGAGGTCACTCACCTCGTGTATGTGTAGTATTATCCAGGTTGATAACCAGGTGTTGAGGAAGCGTCTGGGGAGAAGGCGTGTCCCAATCCGGATATCTATGGCTGGGTGTAGTTCCTTGTGTT
>CM070032.1:47782802-47797941 GCA_036250615.1 Ptychadena robeensis | reverse complement strand
GAGGATGATGTGGTCAAAATACTCATTTGCCTAATAATTCTGCACTCCCTGTAGAATGCAAAGTTTATGGGTGACTATAAAGAGTAAATAATGCAATCTATGGTAATCTATGCCAGCCAACCATCAATCCCCAGATCCACCTACAACAAAGTAAAATCTGATATTTGATAAAAGGTACAATATTACAAATTATGATTGATTGTTGTTTTAGTATTAATATCTGAATGCATCCATGAAATCACACCTAATGCCGAAAAACAATTTGAATTAAATGTTTACTATCCTCTGAGCTGTCACTATGGTGGGGAAGCACACAAAATTTCTGAACAAATGTACCTTTTTTGTTGACTATAAGACGCATGTTTCTCCCATTTAATCAATGGGGAAATGTCTGAGCATATTATGATCTGAATATATAGAAACAACAAAATGTTTAAGTTACAATCATCCCAGGAGGCTGGAAGAAGACTACTGCAAGAGTGAGGTCTACATTCCAGCTTAGGGTGCAGGGCTGAAACATGTGTATATACACTTGCAGTACCCATTTTCTGAACATTCACTGAGCAACTTTTGGAAAACACATTTTACAATCTGGCACTAACAACTCACCCAAGTGTACTATTTTACATAGGGGAGATGAGCCTGTGTCACATAATTTTACTACTCCAATGCAGAATATTAATGTAAATACATTAATACAAGTAAATACATGCTATCATAATAGCATCAAATCACTATTACCTTTCTGAGCTCAATCTGTTGTTGTGAATATATAATTCCTCCAATATATAAATAACTGTGTAATAGCTGGGAGAAGTGATGCTATGCTGATAGCATGAGTTGTGTATATACATTTACATTCTACTTTGCAATAAAAACAAATAAGTCTTTAGTGCCAAATTGTAAAATGTGTCTCTCCACGAGTTAGTCAGAGAATTATGAGAATGAGTACTGTTAGTGTAGAGACACATGAGTAGAGAATCAGTTCTGCACATTCTGCTGGAACCAAGTACTTCCACCGTCCACCTGGCACTGGCCTTTTGGTTTTACTAGAGAGAGTAGAACAAAGCTTTGCCTAATGGTACTGGTCTTTTGTCTTGGCTGGAGAATTGTAGAGTGAATTCTGCGATGTCCAGTCTTGCCTAATATGCTGGAATATTGTGTATATTCACATGGATAGCTATGCCTATGACTTTTCTCTCACCAAAATGATAAGGTGTGCCTTATGATCCTGTATGTCCTTAAGTGTGAAGCATACGTACCTGATCTGACTTTGTCTGTGATATTTGCTATGTTTGATCCATCGTAAAAGACAGACGTTTATTCAGCAAACACCATGAATGTCAGCTTCTCTCACACACAGATGGAGGATTATTTCATGTAAGGATTTTTTATTCACAGAGCGCCCCAATAATACGGGGTGTTTTCAAGTAAGGGAAATAAAGAACATGAGGTGGGTAACATGCACTTAAGGCCATGTGTCGCTGGACAAATTGGTAGCAGCAAACCAAACACACGGAAAAACCATGCCCAATGCTGTTCTGGTGCTTCTTTTCCACATCTTGCAGATACATCCATTGATCTTAACTTTCAAGTGAATATATGGTTGATATTCCCTGATTTGCTGATTGGGGTCATTTGATCATGTCTCTGCTTCTTTTAAAGCTACAATAGATCAACCTATCAGAGTAGTAGTAATGAATCAGCTGATCAAACTGATCATCTTGCAGGAAAACTTTTCCTAGAAGAATTTGTCATCCCTCGAATTATAAGTGTTGCACCTCTTTTTACAGCCCTTATAATTGGCCTCTTATGAATAAATTAGTCCAGTAACATTCAGCAGAAAAAACAACACATTTATTTATTCTGCATCTTTTTTACCATTACAAAGATGACAATTGCTTTAACAAAACTCTATACCGAGACTGCTGCTCACATTATAAGAGAGGACAAGCTAGCGGGTATAGAGCTAAACTTTATTCAGTCTCTGCACTCATATTATCTCTGGATATGGGTAGTCTATAGTGAATTCTCATTTTTTTTCCATTTTCCTTTTCATAAAATGTCTCCACTAATTAGTGATGACGAGTTCTTCTAGTAAGAGTCATACAACAGGAATCATGGACATGCACATCAATTTGAGCTGATGGGGGTTAATCTCCCCTCATTCACTAGTCAGGATCATACTGTATGTTCATGTCTCATTTCTGCTTCCCATGTAGGCTAAAGCCCCCCATACACGCATAGATTTGCGGCGATCTTGTGGTTGATGGATTGGGTGTCCGCTCACGGCAATTGAAGAGCCGCAAAATCACCCACAGATCACAGCTGGCTACCAAATCACAATCGGCCACAGAACGGTCATGTGGAGACCATCCACCACCTCATCAGGAGCATGTCCAGGTGTTGTATGGAGGCCATACAGGCATGTGGAGGCCACAAACTACTGAGCCTCATTTTGTCTTGTTTTATTGTGATTACATGAACTTTTTTTACTGTTTTCCACTTTAATTTTGAGTGTTACTCCAAATCCAGACCTCCATGGGTTGATACATTTTATTTCCATTTTTGTGTAATTTTGTTGTCAGCACATACAACTATGTACAGAACAAAGTATTTGATAAGAATATTTAATTCATTCAGATACAGGATGTCTTATTTTTGTGTTCCCTTTATTTTTTTGAGCAGTGTATATCCATATACACAATTGTTTTTACTACACCAGTTATGGCTTGGATATATGGATCATAACCTCTCTGTAGTGTTATTTTTTGTCATTCATTCCAATTACTTTGCAGATATCTGGTTATACCTTGTTTTTTTGTCTTTCAGTGTTATAAAATTACATTCACTGTGATTCAATATAATTCAGACAAAAAAAAAACGTGTGTCAACCCCCTGGCTGTCTGGGAACTGCACCGTCCAGCGGATTCAAAATGTAAAACCCTTACTTGTGTATTAAACATGTTCACTTGTTAACATGGTGAAGTGGAACATTCTTGGTGGTGGATTTATTAACTTACTATCAACAATAATCACCTAGTAACGTTGGGTAATTCAGGGGAATTTTCTCTCAGGTGCTGGATCTAAGCCACATTTCTCTTATTTCTAACACCAATGTATCATTGTAGTTTCCTCTCTACACAATAGTGAAGTCTTCCCATAAATGTTCCCAGTAAATATCATCTCACTTCTATGGAAATCCTTTTTCTAAGTTTGAATGACGTGTCTGTTGTCACAATCATTTCCTTCTATTATTTCTTCTTTTTCTTATTCCCACTGCTTCTGTCATTTCTAGCGATTATGTACTTGTGAAAGGAAAGGAGAGATCCTGTGTAGGAAAGTCCTGGGGTGCTATACATCTATTTAAGGGTTTTGCGGAATGGCTTCTGGATTCCTCAAGTCCAGCCTGTATCTAGCTATGCTGGCTCTTCAAATACAGGTGTACCATTGACTCACTTCCTGCCATCTGTATATAAGTGTTTCCCCAGCAAGCGCCCAGTGTGAGGAGAACATTTATGTGTTATCCTTGCAGCTGCAGTACTCCCCTGTGGTCCGCTCTGATCTCCAGGAAGGGGCTGTATACTCCCATGTAGAGAATATAGGATTAGATCTGTAACCTTACCAATCCACACCAACAGAGTACCCATTCCTCATATACAAACTTGAATATATGAATATACAGGCAAGCATATGTTATTATTATTAGCTTGTATTTATATAGCACCAACATATTAAGCAGCTCAGTACATTATTTAGAGTTGGGATGCAACACAAGAAGACACAGAGGTACAGGTTGTGACACAGGAGGAGTAGAGAACCCCGCCCGATCAGGCTTACAATCTAATAGGTTGGGGAGCAGAGTATACAATAGGTGGGGGGGGAGGGGGACTGGGATGGTGGTAAGGTTAGGATTAGGAATGAGAAGAGTGTTAGGCCATACTGAAGAGAGGGGTCTTCGAGGATTTTTTGAAAGTGTTAACTGCAGGAGAAAGTCTAAAGGATGAGGGAGAGGATTCCAGAGAGCAGGAGCAGCCCTAGAGAAGTCTTGAAGACACGCATATGATGATGTTATCAGCAGGGGTGTCATTAGTAGGTCACTGGAGCAGAAGGGGGAAGTTAGGGGTGTATTTATGTATTAGATGGAGATTGAAGTGGGATAGGAGGTGTGGAGTTTTCAAAGATTTTCGCGATGCAAATATTATTTTCACAATGTGATTATGATTTTCGCAATACATGGTCATACCGTGAATATTAGAATTTCCGAATATAGATTTGAATGTTAGTAGAATTATTTGCGAAATATTGCAAATTTGAATATTGCCTATGCCGCTCATCACTACAGGAGATGAGGAGCAGTTAGAGGAGTAAATGAGTCTAGCGGGACCATTCATGATGGAGAAAGCCTAGATAGAGGTGAACCAAAGAGGATGATGTTGCAGTAGTCCAGACAAGAAATTATGAGATGACTGTACCAGGACTCTGGTGATCTCTGGGGAGAGTAAGGGGCATATCTTGGAGATGTTGCGGAGATGAAAGTCTCGGGATCTAGCAAGATGTATGTGGGGAGTAAAGGAGAGTGCAGAGTCGAAGGTGACACCAAGGCAGCGAGCTTGAGGAATGGGGGAGATGTTGGCTGGAGGCTTGGAAGGTGATGGGGGAAAGATGGCGAGTTGTTTTACCCAGGTTAAGTTTGAGGAATCTGTCAGCCATCCATGAAGATACGGCCAGTAGGCACTGCGAGGACAGAGGGGGTTAAGGTAAGGGTGGGTAAGTAAATCAGCATATAAATGGTATTACAAGCACAAGTTATTTCAGAAAGTACAGGTACATTTGATATACTTTAATAAAACAAGAAAAATTTGAGTATATATTATTTATATATATAATATATATAATATTTATATTAATTTTAGTGTAAATTGAAATAGATATAATGATAAGTACAGTTTTGCTCATAAGTTTACATACTCTGACAGAATGTATGATTTCTTAACAATTTTTCAGAGAATATGTCAGTCAACTGTGTCTACTCTTTATAAATCAGTGATTTAGAGTGATCAGGCTAAAATTTTACTTTTTGGCCACAACCATAAACATACATTTGGAGAGGAGTCAACAGAGTTTATGATCAAAGCTACATCATATCTACTGTGAAACATGGTGGTGGATCGCTGATGTTTTGTGGAGGTGTGAGCTACAAAGGCACAGTAAATTTGGTCAGAAGTGATGGCAATATGAATGCAGCAATGTATTTACAAAATGGAGGAAAGTGGAGGAAAATTTGCACTTATCAGCCAGCAACCTGCGTATACTTACTTACTATACGCTCTTGGACATTACAACATGACAATAATCTGAAACACCAGCCAAGTCGACCAGTCATTGGCTACAGTAAAATAAAGCAAAGGTTCTAGAGTGGTCATCTCAGTCTCCTAACCTCAATATCATTGAGCCATGTTGGGGAAACCTCAAATGTGCAGTTTATGCAAGACAGCCCAAGAATTTATGGAAACTGGAGGCTTTTTGTCAGGAAGAATGGGCAGCTTTACCATCAGAAAAGACAGGGAACTTCATCCACTACTTCCACAAAAGTCTTTACATTGTCATTGATGTTAAAGGGGGCAATACATGGTATTAATAACTGGGGTCCTGAAACTTTTGGTCAGGGACATTTTGGTAGTTTGTGTTGTGATTCTGATTTAAAAAGAGTAAACACTGTTGTTTGACAATAAACGGCTGAGAGAAAAGTGTTTGTGTTTTCATTAATTTTGTCTGAAAAATGGTTAAAGTTGACGGTTAGATTTGTGGACAATTGCCATCAATCGACCGCCGTGCGTGCTCATTGCGGTGGATCTGTTGCGAATTTGAATGCAAATCTACTAATTAAAAGCTAAATTCTGCCATGAATCGGCCGGGAAATCAATCTAAGAATTTACGGATATGCAGTATCTGTTTGGTGCAGCTGGAAAGTATTCACAGCGCATCACTTATTTCACATTTTATTATGTTACAGCCTTATTCCAAAATGGATTCAATTCAAGTTTCCTCTGAATTCTACATACAACATCTTATAATGACATTATGAAAAACGTTTACTTCAGATTTTTGCAACTTTATTAAAATAAAAAATTTTAAAAACCACATGTACTCACAGCCTTTGTCATGAAGCTTAAATTAAGCTCAGGTGCATCCTGTTTCTCTTATACCTCCTTGAAATGTTTCTCCAGCTTAATTGTCCCCCTGTAGTAAATTCAGTTGAGTGGACATGATAGGAAAGGCACACACTTGTCTATTTAGGGTCTCACAGTTGACATTTCACATCAGAGCGCAAACTAAACATAAAGTCAAAGGAATTGTCTTGAGGCACAAATCTGGGGAAAATTACAGAAAAATTTCTGCTGCTTTGAAACAGAAGCGAGACAAAGAGCACAATGGTCTTCCTCACCTGTAAGTAGAAGATGTTCAGAATCATCAGGACACTTCCTCAAGCTGGCCGGCTATCCAAAAAGTGATGCTGTAAATACTTTCTGCATAAACTGTATCTTGAGAGCTCATCCTAATGAAATTATAAATGTTAAATGTCAAACACTCTTTTTTGATCAATAGCACTGTACGATACTCAACTTCTTTAATTCTACTGCTCACCACTCTACAACAACAAACAAAATATTTTTTGCAAGTTACATGTCTACCAAAACTGAGCCAATTAATTGGCTGAGGTTTAATCTGCATGCTGATCCCCGCCTTACAGTAACAGAGTTTGTTACCCGGCCGGTAGAAGCCACACAAAAAGTAAGTGTGTGCCATTCATTGTCCCCTTCACTGACTGAGCAGATTAAGACATCCCCCGTAAAATAAGACCTGTCTTGTATTTTGGCTTTTAAAAAATATAAGTGTTAGTCCACTCCCTCCTGAGAGGGTAGGGGAACCGGGATCCGGAGAGGAGTCTATGCCCCTTAGAACCAGATCTTCCACCCAGAGCCTTCTCTAGAAACATTCCTCATGAATATATTTCATATGGTTCTAAATGTAGTTTTTTATTGTCTTCCACAGACAATATCCAGCATGGCTTAATGGATCTCCATTGAGAAAGTGAATGATGGGGTCAACAGTACTACATGAAGGAGACCTGGACTGGAAAAGACATGCATATAGCGTGCGCTGGATGCATATTTAAGGTAGAGGAGTCTGATCAGGATTTCAATGGAAAAGTTGCCCTTCAGAACTTCCACTGCCATCACCTCAGGTGGGAAGTGTTCTAGAAGACAATTGTATACCTCGCAGTATGTAATCCCAGCTCATCAGGGTTACACACTTTACATCTGATCCCTATTGCAAGAGCTGTAAAATCTCATTTACCATCTTAAATCTAATAAAGTAAAGAATGAACCCCCTTCCACCCAGAGCCCCCCTAACGGGAGATGGGCCGATGCCCCTTGAGGGGACACCGGTGGTGCGCTGTAGGGCAAGGTCTCTCCCTTCACTGGAAACCCCAAAGCAAGAGGGCGGCAAGTGGCTGCCCCCTGCGTGGAGGTTGCACAGGCAGAAAGCGTGGTCAGGATAGCAGTATCGTAAGGCTGGCAGGGTCTGCGTGTTCTCGAAATCTAGCAGGTCAGGCTGGCGGCAGACGAAGGGTACTGAAAACAGCAATGGTCGTGTACGGGAGATATAGGATGTAATGCAGGCCGGTCATACACGGAGTATCTATTACAAGGATCGCAGGTTCACGGAAACACAAGCTGATCGGCAGCACTGCTATGAGCACCTCTTCCTAAATATTCCGGCTGCCCGGTGTCTCTGTCCCATGGGCTGGGGCACGTCAGCTACAGAGGCCATAATTCCAGCCAAGGGATGACACTGCTCATGCGCGGACCCAGCTTAAGAGAGTGGGACAAAGAGCGGACTAGGGTCTCTTTTTGGATCCCCCACACAAGCTGGCACCACGTGACTCCCAGGAAGGGGCACTGCTTAGTGGCGCCACTTGTCCCTAGACCCCCAACCCCCGAGACCAGCGGGGGGTACAATAAGACGTGTTCTATATCGGGCAAACTGTTTTTGTTTAGTTGTGTTGGTGTGTCATTCCATATATTCTTTACATGATATTTTCAATTGTTACAATCAAGTATAAATTTTTACACTTTTTCTGGGCAGGTGCATACAGTTCCTGATTTATTTTTTATTGTTTTTTGTTGTGCAACTGTCAAATAAAAAAAATTAAGTGACACAGATAATCATCTTCCCATATGTTAATAGCTGCTCATGTAAGTGGTTATGTCAGTTTTGAATGTGTCTTTACATTTTGGTTAGTGTTCTCAGAGATGGGTACTGCTGGTGTATAGACACATCCTAAAGTTTTCAGCCCTGCACATTTCTTACATCAGATAATTATCTGACTACTGAAATGTTCAACTGAACAATCACGCCTCTTCCTTTTGAGCTTGTGTTTCAATTATGCGTGTTTTTCCAGTAGTTAAAAAGGAATCTATTTACTACAAAGTGCAATCTTTAGTAAACAAAAACCGCTTAAATGAAATGAGAGCGAATTCAGCTATAGTCAATTGACATGGCTCGTTGCCTCTGTGTGTAATTGCATGTAAGTTTCGTGCATTAGGATCCTTTCTGTTGCTTTACTAGCCAATAAAATAAATACAACAATATATTATCTATCATCAACAATTTTTATTTAGCCATATATACAAAATGGAAGAATATGAATTAAATGCATTTATTTAAGGGTTTAAAGGAAGGTTTTGGTTGTATATTTTAACAAATCATTTCAATCACTATGACATTATTATCCTGAAGAATAGGGTTTATGAATAAACCTAGTCAAAGACATTAATTAAATCCATCTCTAATATTCAATGCTTTTTTAAAAGCTTGGAGTTTATCTGGTAACAAAACGATTCCGAAGTGTGAAATTACTGTACCTGTGTACTTACTTCCATGATAAAGCACTGGAAGCAGAAATGTGGTACAAGCAGTTCAATGTTAAGCTTATTTCTCTCCAGCATTGTATATTTGTCCATCTCCATCGGCAAACTTTAAACCTTTAACGCCTTCACACTCCTTTCACAACACTAGCACTACGCACTATTAGTCCCTTACTATTGTATTATTCTCATTCTGCGACGAGGGGGCATTACAGTCTTAAAGGGAAAACTCTAACGGATGTAACAATAGCATTAGCAGATCACTTTAGGAATGCATGTACATTATTCGCACGCCTACAACTAGGCCTAATGTTTGTGAAAACTTGAGGTAAAATTACATAGCAACTCCCGTAGCGAAACAAAAAAAAAAGTACATGTCAAATACATGTATCAGTATGTTGTACCTGCTTTGGAAAGTTATATCCATTAGCTTGGAAGTCATGTGGCACCTGGGGGGTGGGGGTGGACTATAAAATATATATGTTCAATTATTTCCTTATTTAATTCTATCATTATACTTTTATTATAACAGCACCATCAATGTATACGTTTGGCCTCTGTACATTGCAATTAGAGTTGTGAGATGCAACACAAGAGTAACCACATAAGGGTTTTGACACAGGAAGGATTTGGGGACCCCTGCTTGAGTCGGGGACTTACGATCTAATAGGGTTGGGTAGCAGAGTATAAAATAGGTGGCAGGTGTGGGAACGCGTGGTAACGATGCTGTGATGTTATGAAGAAGATAGGGTAGTTGCTGCCATATGTGCTGCCTCCCTTCTATACTTATTGTGTAGTATAGGTGTCGAAAGAGTGCCGTAGAAAATTATTGTTATGGTCTCCTCAGGGTGGTGCCGGCCGGGGTCAGTTGCATAAGCCGGTCGTATCAGTGAAGAGGAAAGATTGTTGTCAGGAACAAGCAGCGTGTCAGTATCCAATAGTTTGTGGTAGCAGAGGAGCACGATGACAGAGTAGCCAGGTCAAGTCCATAGCGCAAGGGTCAAAACACTGTGTGTGAATGATTTGCTGAAGGCAGAAGTAGGAGAGCAAGCATACTGGGCAAGAGCACAATATATCTGGTGCAATAAAGGCAGAGCAAGACCTGGCTTTTGTAAAAGGAAGTACATGGGACAGATCCCGAACGTGTTGCAGGGTTTGAACAAAGAACTAGGTACCAAGGTATCTTTAGTGCGCAGAGATCTGACAAGGTACCGACAATCAGATGTGCAGGGTGGCTCAGTAGACAGAGCGGCGCCAGACACTGAGTAACCCAGAGTTTGAATCCTGACACACCTACTGTCATGCAATGCAAATCACTACGTTGACAATTCCTTTACACAACAGAGATTTCACATTTGCCACATTGAAAACCATTCATTTAGCCCTATCTAAGTGCCCATAACCGTAACTAACAGTTGCCATTAAACCCCCGCATAAACCAGAGATTACTACGACTGTCACAGAAAAGAGCAGAGCATAGTAAAGTTTGTTGTCAAAAATGGAGTGTTTTTTGGCCATTTTGACATTAATTGTTGATCATTTCAGTCATCTTGTTAACATAAAATCAGCGAGGGCACTGTTTAAGTCAGACAAACTAGACTAAATTAATAATGAAATAGCCACCACAAATGTAGTTGTTTCTGTGCTCACATTATTACATCAGTTTTATTTAACCCCGCCCAGTGACATGCGCGTGTCTTAGTACTTAGTACACATCCTTTTCCAGTTAAACAGCTTTTACACGTGCAAGCATAGCTTGACAACAAGTGTCTTCACTATCTAACGGGTATGCTTAGCCCATTCTTCATGGGCAAAAGCTCCAGTTCAGTACTTCTAGGCTTGTGTGTGCTGAATGTTTTCTTCAAGTCCCCCAGAGGTTCTCAATCGGATTTTAAGTCTGGTGACTTGATGGCCATTTCAAATGCTCCAGCTTTTCTGCAACCGCAACATGCTCTAGTGGACTTGGAGTATGCTTGGATCATTTTCTTGTTGAACGGTCCACGTCTCCCAAGCCTCAGGTTTGTGACAGTTCATCACATGTCTTCCAATATTCCTGGTATGAAGAAATTCATGTACCTTGCACACGCTGAGCTACCCTGTTTACCTGCAGAGCAAAAGCCCAAACATGATTGACCCCCCACCATGCTTCACAGTAGGCAAGTTTTCTTTTCTCATAGGCCTTGTTCTTACTCCTCCTCCCACTAGTGTTGATCCATCCATCCGTTGATTGACTGCAGTATTGCCAAAAGTAATGTGACAAACCACAAAAGTTTTGGGATAGTGTTCTGTGGACTGATGAAACAAAATTAGAACGTTTGGGCCCATGGATCAACGCTAGTGTTTGAAGTGCAGGAGACAACCATTGTCAGCCAATAAAGGATGAGGGTTCTGAAAATGATGTCAGATTACGTCATTTCTTTGTATTTGCATATGTGAAGATATAAACATAAACCTATTAAAAGTTTACAATGTCTTATTGTTGTGTTGTACACGCAGATGTAACATCTGAATGACTTCTACTGATACATCTGAATTTTATTTTGCCTGTTTAGACAAGGTAAGCTCCGATAGCCCACGGCTTACACACAGTCCATGGACAGTAGTTTCATATTTTAATCTGGCTACATAGAGAGCTCACAATTGGCTATGTGTACTGGAGGGCCCAGATTGGCCCAGATCTGAGAGTAATGTAGTGTCAGGGTTGAGGAACGCTGTGTTGGAAAGCATACACAGCATGATTGTGCGACAACCTGGCCTGGCCCAGCTCTCTGTGAGTTTTTCTTTAATGTATCACAAATATGCTGAGGGGGAAACTACTTCAGAGAAATATTTTTTTTTACATCTTTGCCTTAAAAAATATGAATGGCATTAGAGCAGACTGCCTATCCCACACCTTTCCGAGGAAGTGTTTTCATCCGAGCTGGATGGACCTAGATTTACCCCATCAGTTATTCTGTGTTGCAGTCTAATGATACAGATTATTATAAAAAAGAAAAACCTCAGGTGGGCAGTAGTAATTCACCATAAAAAGTTGACGCGATGGCACAATTCATGACCTCGAGAGAAGTTTACAATTTTGTTTTTTTTACCTCTCTTTGGTGCACGCTTGCAGTCTGTGGGTTACTCTGACACAGGTTCCTTGACTTAATCATTTCTGATTAACACATAACCCATTTCTGGGGGGAAAAAGTTCTTATAGTCCGAAAAATTTGCTCTTTGTACCACAGGTTAGTGTTGACTTATTCTGTGTGTCTTGGCTGCCAGTTTTACCTCCCTAGCGCACTGCGAGGTCCAGATTTCTGTACCCAAAGTGCAACCATAGACTTCAATGGTAAATTTTTCTTATGTTGTAGCCTGTAACTCCCAAAATATGTCGTACAGGGTCTAATGACATCCTGACTATAATAATGTTTGAAAACAAACATTTATGTAAAATAAAAAAAATTAGAAAAATTTATGAAAAAACACAAAAAATCAGGGCACAAAAGCTATGCTGCTATGTACTAAACATCGCCCAAATAAAGTCTCTGGGGTCCGCCCAGATGTGCCCATTCGCAGTAACCCTCTCTAACCTGGTGTGATGAAATCACACCAGGGAAGGAGAGGGTTACTGCAAATGGCCACATCTGGGGGCACAAGTGACTTTATTTGTGCGATGTGAGTACATAGGTGCACATTAAAAGCAGTTTCTACATAGAAAACTGCTTTCATGCAATGTACTTTCAATCTCCGCCGCCGCTCCCCGATGTGACGTCATCACGTCACTCAGAGGGGGGGGGAAGAGACGGACTGGCTTGCCTGCATGTTACAGTCGGGGACAGCCGACAGGCAGAACTGTGAGTCTGCGCTGCCTGGAGCCCGATGTGTTACTGGACGGCAGCAATCTGTCCAGTGCGATAGAAGCAGAAGCATCGCTGGATCAGATGCTGCCGTCCTGACCGCTAGGGCGGTTAAGTTGTTCCTACTTTCTTTTTTGCACTTAAATTTACTACAACATTCCAGGTATTAGCATATGTTTTGCTGTATTGTCATGACTGTTGACTGTTAATGTTTCATGTTGGACATTTGTTTCCCTCTGCTGATGTCATCAATCAACTAGTTAACTCGACTTTGACTAAGTGGGGCGGGTGAATGAAAGCGAAAAGATCTCATGTCATTACGTCACAGTTTATTTACATTCCCATTGGATTGTATATTGAAAATACAGATGTCAGCTTTGAGGTCTCCCTTAAAGGATTGTCCTCAGCAGGCTCCTCATTGATCACATGTTTGTGTTGTCTATTGGGTGTTAAAACAATTCTGATTTGGATTGTTATACAGTTGCAAGAAAATGTATGTGAACCCTTTGGCATTACATGGAGTTTTGCATGAATTGGTCAAAGAAGGTGCTCTGATGTTCATCTACCGCACATAGAAACGGAGGGCCATCACCAACCAGGTCCCTCCATAGGTAGGTATATAAGGTATTCAGTGGGTTTGAAAACACCCAGCACAAGGAAGGGACCTTATCCACAAATATACCTATTTTCAAACCAACTGAATACCTTATATACCTACCTATGGAGGGACCTGGTTGGTGATGGGCCTCCGTTTCTACGTGCGGTAGATGAACATCAGAGCACCTTCTTTGACCAATTCATGCAAAACATTCCTACGTGCGGTCGTGGCATGACGATTAAATAGTTTGGCATTCGCTCTAACCCCTACACGAAGGAACGGATTCAGGACTTTGGCATTCATTGTACCCCTTGAGGAAGATTGATTGAAACGGAAGTTGGGGTATTTACATCTGTGATGGATGACATAGGTTCGCCTCCTTCTCATGTGGGCAAAAGCACTGTCAGCGGCACATCCTGGATCATAGTATCCTGAGGAATTTCCTCCGATCTGTTGCACAGATCATACCTTTAAACTTTTGTTGATGATACTGGACTCTATATTTTGGTACTGATTGCCAGAACAAGTCAGTGCCAAAACCAGGTTTGTGATCGTTAACTATTGGCCAATCACTACTAATAAGGAGCAGGACATAATTCTCCACAGAAAATATTTTGTATCAATGCCCCCACCGCACATGTAGGATAATCAATATATAAAAAATATATATAATAGGCTTTCATGTTTGCTTGTTTTTGTTGGTTAGTACAGTTTATTATCATCATCATTACAGTATGTTCTGTTGTTTATTTTATTTATTTATGTAATTTATTGTTATTTATGTTAAAGTGGAAATAAAAAAGGGTTGAAACAATGGCTTTCAGGTTGCATCATCACCCCACCCCAAAAAAAAAAAGAAATAGAAACAGTTAAAATCCCTATGCATACATAAAACGAACATAGTTCTTATGGCAAATGTAGGCATACGAATATGTTGGCTCATTAACAGCAAGTGATAATTTGCAGCATATAAAACCCCGACTGAAAAACACTAAAGTTAAATGATAAGAGACATTTTTGTTGATGCATTTCACTGTCACCGTGACTCTTTTAAGAGCACAAGTACCTGGAAAATGGCTCTGCTTATTGCGAATAAACATGTTATATGGTTCATCTAACACATTTGCATCTGCTATTTTCACAATAATATGATTAGCCACATGCATGGTGGTTAATTCATCCGGATACACAGCAGGTGCTGAATACTGAAATGCATTTACTCAGCTCAATGTACAATTTAAGAAGTTTAAGAAAGAGAAGGTACAAAAAATAACCCCTCTGTTTTCTATATGTTTAAAAGTACACTATTACAATGAAAGAGTAATTTGCAGGCTATAAGACACACCGCAATATAAGGGCTTGTTGGGACGTATGCGCATGGATGCAGTTCTACACACCTATATACAACCATGCATGTTTTTTCACCCCTTGGGCCGGTACACATGGAAGAGTTGGCGGAGGTGGTGAGCTTTCACTACTACAGAAGGAAGTGATTGCAGAGCCTGTGGGCAGATTTTACCATGCATTTGCCTCCTTGAACTCAAGTTTGGCCAGTAGCTAGTAGCTCTGTGCTTAGCCCCCACAAATGGTTCTTCCCTCTGTTTCTCTGTCTCCTGGAAATCAAGATCGCTTGTGGCTGATAACTCTGATGCTTGATTAACCTCCCTAGCGCACCGGCAACGCCCACCATTTTTAACAGAGTGGTACGGGCAAATGGCGCAGTGTAAAAGTGCAATGCCTGTTAAGTTCCTCCCTTCCCCTACCCT
>CM070032.1:47714994-47734839 GCA_036250615.1 Ptychadena robeensis | reverse complement strand
GGGGAGGCATAGGGTCTCCCCGCCGCCGACTTCCCCTGCGGTTGAGAGGACCCTGTTCAGTGAACAAACAGGGCTCGTCTCAACCGCTAGGGAGGTTAATCGTATGTTTCAAACATTCTTATATTCAGCATGTCTATTAGACCCTTGTACGGACATATAATGGGAAATTACAGGCCTACAACAAAGAAAAATTTACCAATTTTGAACAATACTTGTCAGTAATGAACTCAATAGACTGTAATATGGGTTTCCTAGAAAATTATATAACTTCACTAGGACAGGACAGCATGAAGATATAAGTCAATATAACATTTGTTACAGGGGGCAAAGAAAAGCTTAAGATCTATTCAATTCTATCTGCCATATGTAGTCTTGATCTCCAAAAATTTTAATGGTCCTGATAATGCAACCATGGTGAATACAATCCAAAATAGAAAAGAATGCAAGAAAAAAAATAAAATGTAAAAAGTCATACATGTCAAGTTTCCAGCCCCTTCTCTGCACTAGCTTCTGTCGATTACGGCCAGGTCTTTTGTCCAGGTTCTATAGCTTATAAAAAGCATGTCTTCTTAATGCAATGTTTTATTCCAACAGCCAATATGAAAAAGAACAATTTATGAACTCTTAAGGTTTTACAATGCATCAGTTTTAAAAAGTGTGACCTGACATTGCAACAAGACAGACAATAAGCTGGTTTTACCAATACGTTTATTGAAAACTACAAAGACCAGGGCCAGTTTTAAAAGTTTGCCTAGAAAAAAACAATTCTTACTAGTAAGGTGAAACAAAATGTATCTGAAAGGAAAACTAATTTTTCATAGATTGGGAATGGCAAGATCCCCATTTCAAGAGTCTCCTTTATGGGGCGACAACTGCTACCAAGAAAGCTTGTGAGAAAATATTCTAAATCCCCACAGTTGTTTCCAGATAATCTTCCAATGAGAACAGGTTTTCAAAAGAGATCTACCGTCATTTTCAACTTCTAAGATGCTCCTCTGTACAGGAAGCACCCTACACAGTGGAGTGTCTTCGTCTGATACAAAGAACTGCAATTCTGCCAGTGAGAGCTCTGTGCTCCAAGCGACAGATCTGGAGTCAATTGAGGAGAAGCTGTCAGTGGCTTCCCTCGCCTCCTGGTCCTGTTCTGCGGTGTGTGTGAGCAGGCAGAAGCTAAAGCTCACATACACAGCCCTGCAGAGGGACGATCCATCCATGGACCGGTCATCTGTCTGCACATCTGTATGTAAGGGTCCCCCCATACACCTTTAAATTTCTCTGTTAGATTTTCTTTAGATCTCCTTTTGTTTTACCAAAACCATGTAATATGAGGGACGTTCTAAACCATCAAGTCTACCCGTGTTAAATCCCAGAGGACCCTATACTACATAGTTGTTGGTAGATCTAAAGGAAAACTGACAGAAATCTAAAGGTGTATGGCCAGCTTAAGCTGCAGCTTGAGTCAGCTCACATACAGCTCTGAGCAGGAAAAGATCCGCCCGCTGCCATATTTTTGTACAATACACCTTTACTTGGATTACTTTGAAACCATAAGATTAAAGAACCCCCCCCCCCCCAACACATTAATTAATTTGAGGAGCATCCACATACTGTACTTACCTATAGATAGGCATGGTGAGGAGGATATTACCCATACAGTGTTCCAGCCGGAACATAAAATGATGACAATTTTTAATTCAAGTGATTCTAATCGAATATCAAATTATCACTTTGTAAAGATATTAATTGCAAGACTGTGTATAATTATTAAACTATAAATTAGAAAATGTTTCTAGCGGACTTAATGGCGGATATGCATATCAGCAAATTAGAAGTATAATTTCTAATTTCTAATGACAAATTTAGGCCATGCTTAGATAAGTAAACTGTAGAGATTCAGAAAATGAATATGATAAGGTAGGTACATGTAAATATTTCCCACATTCCTCCTCATCTATTGTAATAGATATTACGCAGCACATCTCCCCCCAGCGCGCAGAACTCGCTCTATTCTACGTACACGGATGTATTTCTGGGGACTCTGTCACCATCTAGTGTTCAGGATTAAGAACAGACACAATATTTTGGTTGGTCATTACTGATAAATAAGAGTAAGGCTTTGTTTCCAAAGAGTAATAAGAGTAAGGCTCTGTTACATTGGGACCCCTCCGCTAAGTGTACATGCTTAGCGGGAGGTCCCAACGTAACAGATAGACTTACCTGCTCGGCGGACGGGTCTGTCTTCATTGCGCTGAGCCGATCCACCGGTGTAAGGCTGAACGTAGTCGAGTACGTTCAGCCTTTACACCGGCGGATGTGTAAACAGACCATCCGCTGGCAGGCAATGTC
Organism: Ptychadena robeensis; assembly: GCA_036250615.1. Lineage (NCBI taxonomy): Eukaryota > Metazoa > Chordata > Amphibia > Anura > Ptychadenidae > Ptychadena > Ptychadena robeensis. Next base: position 47,732,493 of record CM070032.1, on the reverse strand, counting down.
TGTGGGATACGTCGGGACCCCTGCTAAGCGTATACGCTTAGCGGAGAGGTCCCGACATATAATGGAAACAAGTCAAAACATATTTTTTATGCATTATAAAACTAAGAAAAGCATTTTCTTATTTATTTGGTCTGTAAGCAGTTTTTCATGCCATGAGGCTTCTTTTAGGTTTTTCAACCAGTACATTTAGACTCCTTTTCATATTTTTGTGTGGGAGACACTGATCACAATTCCCAAGTCTATATTATTGACACATGAATGCAATTCTATCTGAGAATGAAAACATATGCTTAAATCAATACATTTGCTTAAAATTAAGAAACGACAAATATTGAAAGACATTATTAAAAAGAAGGAAAAAGAAGTGGAATAAATAATAATGGACCCAGAGAACATCTACCAGTACCAAGTATTACAAGACTAATTAGATAGATCTAGACATTAAATATTAGAGAATGTTGGTGCCTCCCCTCCCCCTTAAGGTATGGACTCATTTCCACAACCTGTCAGTTGTTGTAAGAGTCTACAGCTTTATGAGCACATTGAGAATCCAGAGGACCGCTTTAAAAGGGGGATTTGGAATGAGTCATTGGGGCCCCCTAACCCATTCCTATGGGGAGTGGTGGGTGGTTAAGAGAAGTCCATAGAAATGACAAACAGCAGAGAGTATTCTATCACTTTATTAAAACTCTACACTGATACATACTCCCTGCACAATAGATATTGTCCCAACGCAATCCTCTCCATACAGCAACATTGTTAATAAGTTCCACTCCCACAGCTGAATGAATGGCAATTTCCCCAGATGGAAAGTAACTTTAGCTCATGTTTACATATGGCAATGGTTCCTAAACCTTCCTTGGGCCCCCCTTTTCTATTTAGGAAAATTTTCACGCCCCCCCCCCCCATTCAAACACAGGTTTTGAATGATGGCCCGTGCCCTTTGCGACCTTTATGAAGTATAACATTTCCAAATTGGTGCTGTTGGGAGAAGATCACAACATGTGACATGACAACTTTAAATGGTGTGTTTGGGAATTTCTAGTCACTCCGAGTGACAGTCTGGTGCTGTGATCTCATCCATTACAATGAAGAGCATAAAGCCCTGCATCGTGACACTAGTACTCAATCATGGCTATAGCAATGGGACACCTTTAGCAGATGAATTGCCCGATATTTATAAAATTATGCAAGTCACTGAAGTAAAATCTGTCTTTCAAGTAATCTCCCCAGGTTGGTGTATTGTTCCTGCCAACATAAGTAAATTATGAAGGACAAGATGATTAAAACTGTCAATGGCTGAGAATTTTACATTGTAGCTGGTCCCTAGCATGTTACTAGTATTACCCAGGACATAAGAGCATAATATAGGTTTGTAGGACCTAGAAGAGAAATCATACATCAGTCTTTGATTACAGTATTTTTCGGTCCATAAGTCAAGGGGAAAAGTGCCTGTGTTTTATGGTCCGAATGCAGAGCCCTGTTGATATAACCAATGAAGAGCAGAGAGAGAGAGATAAATGAAAAGGGCTGCCAGCTGGCGTCTCTCCCATCTATTTCTGACTGTGTGTGAAAGCTGCACTCATGCCGCAGCTTTCACAAACACCCCCGTAGATGGGAGACATTTGCATGCAGCTTCCCCCACAGCCCCCCTCTACCTCAATGAGTGAGAAAGATTACATGATGTGCTGTGAAGTGCTACTAGACTATCACCTCTCCAGTCCATCATGAATGCTGCTGCTAGACTCATTTATTCCTCTAACCGCTCATCTGCTGCTCCTCTCTGCAAATCTTTACACTGGCTTCCAATTGTCCAAAGAATTAAATTTAAAGTTCTGTGCCTTGCCTTCAAATCACTCCATGCCTAATGTGACCTACTAATGAAATCCCCACTCATAAAATCATCTCATGCCTGGCTACAGGACTTCTCTAGGGCCGCTCTTACTCTCTGGAACTCGCTCCCTCGCCCCATTAGACCCACCAATTCTGTCTTGCCTACCCATCTTCTCACCCCTAACATCACGACCATGCCAGTCCTATCCCCCACACCGGTTGTATACTCTATTCCCCCAACCTATTAGATTGTAAGTCAATCCGGGCAGGGTCCCCTACTCCTCCTGTGTCATAACCGGTTAACGTGTGTACTAAATTGTGTTGTATCTCCACTCTAATGTATTGTGCAGCGCTGCGTAAGATGTTGGCGCTATATAAATAAATGATAAAATGAATACTAGTGACATCTTGTGACTGAAATTTGGTAGATCATGGGGATTTTTGTCACCAATTGATTTGAATACTTCAAATATTTCTTTCTTTTGTTGTTCTAAATGTCTCATGGTAATTGTTTCTGTAAAAGAAATACAATATGCACCAAACAGATTCATGAATAAACTAATAATGGGGCAGACCTGACAGAGGCCATACAACATTTCCCCTCATATGCTGCATCTACACTTTGCATGTTGTAGTGCTGGGATGCTTTGTTTAGGAAAGTGGTTCCCAAACTGGGGGCAGGTGCCCCAGGGGGGCGCGAAGGTATTCCAGGGGGGCACAGGCCCTCATTCTTAACCTGTGTTTGCATAGGAAGGGGGGGGGGGGCTCGATAATGTTCCTAAATAGAAAAGGGGGGCCCTGTAAGGAAAGTTTGGGAACCACTGGTTTAGGAGATTTTAAAGCCTCTCTCACCGATAGACAGGAGTGATAGACATTATAGATAGAACTCTCACTCTCTCTCTCTCTTTTCTCTGCTTGCCCTGAGGAGGTTGGGTTTCCCTTTAAATTTGCTATAACAGAAATCCACATTTGAAATCAATATGGACATCACAATGTTGACTGCCAGAAGAGGTAAGTCAATCTCTCCTCTCATGGATAATACAGCTTGAAGGGCCTGACATGCAGTGCACAATTGGTGGAATATTTAAATATCTAGGTCAGCCCTCTATTAATATTTCATGTTGGTGTTCTATTATTCCATGAATATTTCAGCTGCTCCATCTTAAGTAAGTTGATATGACAAGAAGGGATCAATAACAGAGACGACAAGGAGATTAAAGCAAAATAATTACAGATTCAAATAAAGACAGAAATGCTTAATGTTTTGCTTCGTAGTAAAATCTCATTCAATTAAAATACAAATTTAGCAGACATTCATTTTATTCAAAGCATAATTTTGAAGGCTTAATTTCTGGTGCAAAAAGGGAACCTGTATTCCCACTGTTAACTCTAAGGCTTTGTTTCCATTGTACGTCGGGAGCCCTCCGCTAAGCGTATACGCTAAGCAGGGGTCCCGACGTATCCCATAGACTCAGCCTGCCGGCGGATGGTCTGTTTAGACATCCGCCGGTGTACAGGCTGAACGTACTCGACTACGTTCAGCCTGACACCGGCGGATCGGGTCGGCGCAATGAAGACAGACCCGTCCGCCGAGCAGGTAAGTCTATCTGCTACGTCGGGGACCCCCGCTAAGCGTGTACGCTTAGCAGAGGGCTCCCGACGTAATAGAAACAAGCCCTAAGCCCAAACGTTTTAATAATGTGAAGATTAAATCAACAAGGCTGTATAAAAGCACTTCTACATGTCAAGTGGAATCAACCCCTGTCTCCAATCTGATTATTTTTGGGTCTACCTACAGAAAGTATGTCATTGTTACAATTTCATGAAATGCTAAATCAAATGTATTGGCTTCAGTGTAAAATCTGTAAATACACAACGCACCAACATAAAATGTAAAACTAAAGGTAGCCATACACAGGACGATTTTAACCAGATTTTTTGGGCGATCCCAGCCGCAAATCGGGTGTGCCCACCTGGACAGATCAACAGGAATCTCCCCCATGATGGATCACACAGTGATCTGACATGTTGGGAAATTCCAGCCCGATCCCATTTGGATGGGGACGGCAGTATTGGGCGGCACACAAAGGGTCATCACGTTGCAGTCAATCCTTCATCTATCAAAGGAAAATCGCCTCATCTATGGCTACCTTTACAGAAAGCTGGAGATCATGTAAATTTGAAGTCTATCTGTTCTAAGATACTCTAAATGCCCCCATACACGTGTCGGATTCCCACCGGATTCCGGCACGATCGATTCCGGGCGCGTGCACGCCAAACGATCGTGCCGGAATCGCATGCAGCCCACCTTGTCCAATCGATCAGGTCCGATCGTTCAGGGGCCCAGAATCGCATCCGACAGAGAACCAACATTTTTGTTCCATCAGATCATGCCCAGATCAGGGGGAGTTGCCATTTGTGAGGTGGACAATCCGACACGGAATCGTGCCGGAATCCGTTGGACAAGGTGGTATGCAGCGATGGATACTCTTAATTGGCCGATTGATCACACCTGCGGTTCCTGGCAGAATCGCCGGAATCGATCGGGTGAGTGATCAATTGGCCATGGAATCCGACACGTGTATGGCTAGCTTAAAACTTAAAACTAAGCTCTTTGGCTGGCCATGTCACCAGTGACTGCAGCAGTAATAAAAATTAAAAATCCTCAGAAAGTGACTGATTTTACCTGCCCTACTCCTAATGGTTGACCCTTTTGTGCACTGCATCGTTACACAGGCAATTGTACCATATATCACAGAGGGGACCAGAAATCGGAATGTCCCAGAGACACATTTTCAAGGTAGTTTTTACATTGGCAGCTTTAATGGCTGCCATACACATGCCGGTAAGCGGCCGATTTTTAATCTGACCGACGGGCGTGCGCGCTCACGCCGTCGGTCAGGTTAAAAATCGGCCGCTAATCGGCATGTGCCCACATGGGGCGACAGATCCCTGTCGCCCCACTTCTCGGCCGGCCAGAGAACGGACATGTCGTGGGCCGATGGGAGCCGATGAAAGCCGATGCCATAAGCTGCAATGAAGCGGCGTCTTCATCGCAGCTTATGGCCGGCACACAAAGGGTGCCCGGCCGATTGAAGGGGCCCCAGAATGCAACGGGAGGCTAAACGTGATGACGTCATCACGTTTAGCATCCCCAAAGATATCGGAGGAAGATATCGGCGTGTGTCGGTAAGTGTATGCCTAGCATAAGCTAGGCCTACACGGCTCAATTTTCTGTTTTATCGATTTAAAAACAATCGCTTTAAAATGATCATTTTCGAACACATGTGATCGATCTACAAATAATCGATTCATTTCCATAGCCCTGTGCGCATGTTTCACAGGAAACAAATCAAAATACCAAGAAAACCCATCAAATACTTGAATGATCAACTGAAATTTACCAACATTTCTGGTTTGGATAACTTTGGGTCGATCAATTTAGCTAAAATTAATTGTTTTAAAAAAGATAGTTTAAAGAAAAAAAAACTATTATTTAAGTTGAAAAATCCAACCGTGTATGTCTATCTTAAAAGTTTTTTTTTTTTTTTTTTTTAAGATAACCACATATTAGGCTTCAGCGTTGCAATTAATCATTTTCAACACAGATACCCATGTTGCCATGTCAAGGCGCACGTTAATATGTTCATCGTAAATGCTTTAAAAACACAGCCGTTGCTTTTAGGACTGCTTTTTGCCATGGCCTCATCTGTTTTTTCCTTCACATTTAAGGTGGCATACATAACCATTAATGCATGAAAGAGTAGGCCTCACACGTTTTCTCATCCAAGTCACTGGAAGTTCAGCATGGCACCTTATAAAAAACTGAGCATGTGAAAAAAATTATTGTTGCTCTACATAAAGGTGCACTATGTTGGCCATGGTTGCCATGGTCAACCAAAGAATGTAAGAGCACCTGCTCAGCGTCATATCCAGAGGTGGTCTTTTGAAAATAGATGTTTATGTCCTGCCCTCACTGCTTAAAAGCAGGTCTCCAGACCATAACCCTATTGAGCATCTTTGGGCCAACAGAAGGTGGGTGGGGTGGGCGTTTTCCCAACATCCACCAGCTCTGTGATGTTTTAATGGAGGAGTGGCAACTACATGCCCAAGAGAATTAAAGCAGTGCTGGAAAATAACAGTAACCACATAAAATATTGAGGTTTTGGACAAAATCTGGCCATTTTTCACATTGGGGTGTACTTATATCTGTTGCCAGAGGTTTCTACATTTGTGTTATTTTGAGGGGGCTGCAAATTTACACTGTTATACAGTACATTGAATAATAGTGTCATTATCTTCAGTGTTTGAAGATGAAAAGATATTGTAAACTATTTACCACAATGTTAAAATCGGTCATACACGTGCTTGTCTTACGATCAATACCTGAACGGCTGAGGGTCCCCATCCAAATAGTTGACCAGGGATTTATTCCTCTAGTGGTGCGCATCGATTAGCGATTCTTGCGTCACCCCATTGCGATCGTTTGCCTGGGAATTAAACCGTGTATGGCCGGCTTGAGGGTGTACTCACTTCTGTGAGATACTGTAGAAGTCATTTTCAAAAAAGTTCTGAAGAAGTATCCACGCAGCTTAACTAGATCACAAAAATCTTACGCAAACATTACATTTGCATGGAAGTATCTAGGACTCCCTTAGCACACCAGAAGCACTCGAAAATGATTATTAATTGTCTGCATACCCCTGACACAGCTCAGGGGTTTCATGTGTGATTACTAAGAACAGATATGCTTAAACAACTTTCGAACCATTATCAGTTCAAGCTGTACATATAATACTTACTTGTATGAGATCTAGAATGCCAAGTTCACTTTCTGAAGAATCCACGCAAAAGACAAAATATAATGTTGCATAGTGTCGATAGATGAGCTTATTGTCAGATCCTCCTATTAACCTATAACAATAAAATACAAATATTAGGACTACATTAACGAGAGTATGAATTATGTATTTGCTCACTTTTTACTGAACCACCTAATATCATACCAAGATGCTTTGATACAGCAGATATAATAGGCTGGGTGGAAACAAATGGAATAAATATATTAGAAAACAAGAAATAATTGTTGCTCTACATAAAGACTAGGTTATAGGAAGATTGTGAAGCTGTTCTCAGGTCTAGACTGCAATTTGTAGGTTCCTGTGCACCTGACACATTTCTCACTAATATTAGAGAGCTGCTGTTTTGTATCTTATACCAACAAATAGGTTTTTTCACAGATATTCCACACCAGATAATTCTGCGTGTTGGTGATCAGCTACTATTCTTCTCCAGTACATGCTATCCTAGGCCCTTGAGGTTTCCCAGGGAAGGGGGGGCTGGGGTTCTGCTATTGGTTGTGCATTTCCTATTTAATTAAAAAAAGAAAAGACACACAAGCAAAAAGGAGTTTGTGTAGCATGACCATGTAAGAAACAAGCAGTTCTTTCACACAAAAAGCCCCCCATACACCTTCAGATTCCTCCATACAACTTTCATGAGACCTACCAACAACTATGTAGTATAGTGACCTCCCTGATAGAATACATAGTGATTGGAAGGTGTAGAAAGGTCCTCCTATTACATGGTTTTGGTAGAAGAAAAGTTGGTTGTACAGAAGTTGCATGGTAATTGTATGTGGTGTATGGGGGGCTTTACAATGAAAAATCAGTGCCTCTATTCGAAAGGCACCCCTTCATGTGTTTTTGGAGGTTTCTCCACCTCAGTTACTTACTAACAAATAACAGACCATAGAAATGCAGTCACATTGCCAGTGCCATTGTAGCACCCCTTCATATTAACCTCAGAAGAACAACCTTAACCTCCTGGATGGTCAGCCCGAGACATCTTGGGGTAAAAAAAAAGTTGCTGACATAGATTACATTAGCCGGAGATATCTTGGGATAATCTGTAACAGCATTTAAGGAGGTGGGAGGCTTACCGGCCGTTACAGCAGGTCACCCTACGTCTATTCTTCTGATCCTGGTGTTCGGGATCTTGTTGGGGTGTGCGGGATGACATCATCCGAGGCGGAGGGCACAAATTTGAATTTTTTTTGTACATTTTATGCAACATTATACTCTAGTATAAGCCCTGGGGAGGGAGATTATACTAGAGTTTAACGGTCAGAATCAGGGTCCCACTCACATGTCTGGGTGCTCCTTGGTTTTCTTCTAGGCTCTGGCAGCTGCATTACGTTCTGGACAGCTGATGAAATCTACACAACCAGGGCAGCATTGCCTTCTTCATTATGAAACATATTTTGTGAACATATTTAAATGTTTCAAACATTATTATATTCAGGATGTCTACTAGACCCTTGTTTGGACATATTTTGGTACATTGCAGGCCCACAACACTTTTTGACTCAATGAAAAAATAGTGTATCGCTGCTAAAGAAATCTGGACCTCAATGAGGTTAAAGCTGAACTTATTTTTTTGCAAGGACGAGGAATAGGGGGCTTTCCATAACCTATTTTGCTAAAAACTAACTTTTGTTGCAGAATGAGCCCCCACTGCAAAGAGTAATATACCAATCAGGCTTACCATTGCCATCACTGACAGGTGACATAATTAACACGTAATATCCTAGGGCTCTAGTGGACCAAACCTACCCCACTCATTTGAATGGTAAGTGTTCCACTACTGCATTAATATAGCAGTGCGCCATCAACGAATGAAAGCATTGGTCACACAGCATGGCCTATTGAAATGAATAGGGTGGGTTATGCACCCTAAATGGCAACACACCCACAAACCATGAGCAATCCACTGTTTAAGCAGAAAGTAGGATACAAGACTGCCCAAATGTAGAGAAGGGTTGTGGGAACATTGAAGAAAAAAAAAGGACAATCTGTAAACGGGAAGCACAGCCATAGGTGACCATGGCATGTGGAAAGCAAAAGCTAGACCATCTGAAATTTTAACAGAGAGCAACTGTAACCAATATATTTGTAAAACTTGATGCTGGTCATTACATAAAAAGGTAATCCTTGAATGCATTGTAACTGCTGTGTAGTGCTCATGCTGACTTGTGTCGTCTACCGTCCCCTACAACTACAATGGGCATTTATCAGAAGATCTTTAATGAATGAATATTTGTTGGAAAAACACATGTTCTCAATCCATGGAAGCTGCACCTTGAAACCTAACATGGAGGATTTGCTGCTACCTTGTTGGGAACCATATACCACACACGAGCCCCGTCGAGGTTTTGTGCAGTCCAGGTCTCAAAATGCCATAGCTGTTCCAGTGCCACAGTATATGGCAAATGGTTTGAATAAAGTGGCAGATCAGTGGTGATTATATTATAACTATAATATTTTATATGCTAATCTTCAGTTGTTACACAATTGATAGACGTATTGTTTATGTCCAACTTCCTCCGCCGTTAACATTCCCTTGAAAGATTTGGCAATAAACTGCAGAATACTCACAGTCCTCCTTCCAAGAAGTTGCAGACATTCTCATCTCGTTTAGAAACTAAATGGAATGTTTCTCGAATAATTTGCTGCTGTGTGTCTTCACTCTGAAATAAACACAAAAGATTGAAGTAAAGTAGTGTTATCTTCATTCACTGTATAATGCTAGGGAAAATACGACGCAATAGAAAGAAAATGCTACAAATCATTTTTTGTGGTATGCGGTATTTATGGTGTAACTATTAACCAGCCAGGAACGGGAAGTATTCATTCATCTTCACATGACAGCCAACACCAACATACTGACAAGCCTTAAGTACCCCATACACCTTACAATCTTACCATACAATTTCTGTCCAATCCACTTATCTTTCACCAAAACCATGTAATATGAGGACCTTTCTTATCCTTCCAATCACTATGTATTCTATCAGGGAGGACCCGGCACTACATAGTTGTTGGTTGATCTAATGGAAATTGTATGGGGTGATCTAAAAGTGTATGTGGGGGGGGGGCTATATGTGCTATGACCAGAAGATTAACAAAAGGAAATTAGAAATAAGATGACTTGCATGTTTATTATACCTCCATTTAAACAAAAAATATATAAGAATTTTAACCTACAAGAAATACTAAATAGATAAAGAGCATTTTCCCAAAGAGACAGCTTTTCACCACATTATTAGTTGTTTTCTCTTTAGATCATCTGAAAGCTGAAATATAACTAGCAGCCAGGGGTGAAAATGTGGAGGGTATGTATTCTCGGAACTAAATTACTAATGGGGATGAAGATCTGGGGGTTCAAAGGAAGAGAAGGAATATGCTAGGGTAGCAAAATAAAACATTTTATATATGAAGGGTGGGCATACAACTGTGTAATTTGAAGGCGAACCATTATCAGGCATATTGTACGAATTTAAAAAAAAAACAATTAAAGTTGTATTATTAATGGTGCCAGAGATCTGAGGGTTCAAAGTAGAAGAGTGAGAGAATGCATTTGTAAGGGTAGCAAAATCTGACCAAAAGGGAAGCACTGCATAACAGCTGAAATAAAATTATGAAGTTCTGCAGCTAGAGCTGTGAAATTCTCACTTACTAAAAATGTCAGGATTTTACTACTAATGATGTAAAAGATCTGGGGCTTGGAAGCAGTACACTGCTGTAATAGCATATGCAACATCCATAAACAAATAGTGATGGCCGAACATCGGCCTGGACTGTCTGTGAACGGGCGGGTCGGACTTTTAAACAAGTCCGCCGTCCGCCTGTTCGCGGACACATTCAAATTCCCCGCCTCTAGGCGGGGAGTTTGAATCGGAAAAAACGGATATGACGTCATTGACGTCACATCCTGTCCCTGGAACGCATAGTTCCTGGTTACGGGGGCCGGATGTGACGTCACTTCCTGCTCCGAGCCGGTATTTTCACTACAAGACCGGCTTCATCCCGGTCTTGTAGTGAAAAGATTCGTCCTCTGGCATGATCTCGCAGGTTCTGATCCTGCCGGAGGAAGAATATAGATCTTCTCGCCGGCGAACGGGGCGGGTCGAACACCCGTACTGTCCGCCGGCGAGAGGATGGGCGAACATGCTTGTTCGCGGCCGAACTTGCGGACAGTTCGGCCATCACTATAAACAAATAGTTTATTTGATTGACCCCCCAAACAATTGATCAACGTGTACGTTTGCGGTGATCAATCGTTGGGAATCAAATGTGGCGACTCGGTCGAACAGGGATTTACCAACACGTTCACGTTCGATCAACATTTATTTGAGCGGGATCGAACATGTTGGTAAATTCCTGTTCGGTCACCATTACTTTGGATGGGGACCCTGGCAAAGTTGTGTGCCTCGATCGGTGAATGTTTGAGCGCCGAGTAGCGTCACCACGTTCCGCTCAATGACCCATGTATGGGGATCTAAAGTCCTGCCCCCCACCAGGTCATGACAAATTATTATTCTTACGAGGCCCTACATCAGAAAGTTTAGTGACCATTGAGCTCGAAGTAATATAATATAGGGTTAGTCAGTAGTCGATGGACTGAAATCATTTAACTTTTACCATATAAAAGTGTATGTGACCTGTAGATTAAGCTTCTTGTCTGGGGATCAGCTTTAAGTAAACTCAACAACAGTAGTTTACAAAAAATACCAAAACTGTTCAGGAAACCAGCATTTTTCAAATGAGAAGCCATCAGCCTCTGTGGAAAGTGGAAAGACTTATTTTAATTCAGCATTCTTGGATTTGTAACACTTCACAGTGATGTACCTGCGGCACCGGATGAAGAGAACTTCAATGTACACACATAACACATTGTGTAAATAACAGAAAACAAAGCTTCCAGCTTCCATAATGCATGGTCTTCTTCAGATCACTGACCCTGGTCACTAAAGCATGAAGCTGCCGCCCATAATGCAATGCTCCCTTTGTTTCTCAGGATCTGTCACTAAATCACATCACATGGAGTCATATGAGAAACAGCAGACGGATGAAAGCCTCTCCGGGACACAGAGCCATTCAGATCCACACGTCCAGCAATCTATACCAGAGTTCTGCTGCGTGTAATCTTATACATAAAGTGCATTGTGCTACAGATTTATTTGGTACTATTTGTATGAAACTATCCTACAATTAAGGGTTTGTTGTTGTAATATCTGTGACCTGCTACACATGTAACAAGGCTGCTGCACACTGGGATCCTGCAAGAAACATGAGCGGATCAGTCAACCATTACAGCTGGTGATGGGTTTCAGCTGTCCTTTATAGTGATGAGCGGCATAGGCAACATTCGTATTCACGGCATGCCACAAATTTTATGGAAAACATTCAGAAAATATTCGCATTGGGCAATATTCTGGGTTTTTTTTTTTATTGCGAATATCGGCAGTTTTTATTGCGAATTTCGCGCACGCAATATATGTTTAACATGGCGCACATTTTTATGCAATTTTCGCAATATTCGCATCACCCCAATATTCATTTGATGGTTTTGCTAAGCTCTTGTTGCAGCCTTCCCATTCGTCCACTTGCATTGAGAGGCGTGTGTAATGGATAAAAAATACTGGAATCCAAATATTCGCGATCATTACTAATCCTTTATCTACAACTGTTCAGACAAGAAAAGAGAAATAAGAGGGGAAGGCACTATGGAAAGCATGTCATAATACTAAGCAAAAAACTAAAAAGTACTACCTGAAATCATCAGTAATAAAACATTGAATACCCTACACCCTGGATCCTGGTACCCCTAGGCCAGGGCTGGGCAAATCTTTTTGACTTGTAGGCCACAATGGGTTTTTACATTTCAGGGGGGGCTGGAACCAAGGGCCCATCGGCATAGGTGCCCCAAGTCCTCACAGTCTATTGTAATCCATTTAAATATCCTGTACACTGCCTATCACCTGAACCTCCAGTTTTCATAGGTCATTGGCTGATACAAATCTGAGGTGCAGCTCTCATGTCCATTTGCTGAAATTAGTTTAAAAATGTAAAACGAACCAACCTCTAATGTTCAAGTTCCAAAGATATAAACCACCGTTCCCAACAGGCCTTCACCTCCCTGTCACAATGTAAAATAGAAAATATATGAGCGGGACATATCCCTTCCAGTTTACCAGTAAATAGGTCCCAGGTGCCCAACTTGCGACCCTTTGGGAATTTTTTTAGTGGCCCCCCTTGGTCCTCCATTTGCACCCCCCAAAACCTGTTGATGCATAGGAGCTCACCATCGATCCCCTGCTAACACGTCTTCTTAGAACAGGAAGAGGACGAGAGGCGAGTGACTTGTTCAGGCACCACTTTAGCATGCAGATTGCCTTATGTGAAAGTCAATCAGCGACCCAGACAGCGCCTGAGCAAGTCCCTTGCCTTTCCTCTGCGTCCCACAGGCAAAGACGTGGAGACAGCGGACAGGTCAGTGTCTATGCTCCCACCAACAAACGGGTGCACATTACCTCAGAATAGGGGCACATTACCTTTGAATCAAAGGTTATATGCCTTATAGATATTATCAAAGGCTTTGATGCTATATATGACACAAAATGTTCTTCATTATAAAATGCTTATACAAGTCAGTATAGATAGAAAATGTTATGTGCGGTCCTTTAGTGATGCTGAGAGATGCACTTGTGGCGCTCCATATCATCTCAGTTGCCCACCACTGGAATAGGTATTGTAGTTCCATGGAATTTACCTAAAGCTGTGTAGAGAACTTCGATAACTTCCACAGGGAGAGACAGGGGGGTTCAAGCCCTCCCCTCCATGGGGGTCATCTTAGTGAATTTCCTCCTACAGGAGTAGGAGCCTGGGGACTTTAAAGGCCAATCTCAAATGAGGTGAAAAGGTAACAGTTTAATTCACAATCGATAAAATTCAGTCCATCAAGATTCAAAGTCTGTATGCAAGGTAAAACAACAGAGGAAATTCCTCAGGATACAATGATCCAAATATGCGCCGCTGGTAATGTGAGTGTCCATACGAAGAGAGGATGCAACCCCAAATCCTACACATCAGATGCAACAAGACCCCAACGTACGTTTCCTATATTGTCTTCTTCAGGGGGTTTATGCGAAAGCAATGGGTTCAGTCCTTTAGGAGGGATACTGTTAGGCATTCCCTTTCCTGAGGTGGGTGTGCGTAGTGCAGTAAGCGGTTTGACGTTTCAAAAAGCCATGTACATAAGGTGAGTAGATTTCCTTCTCGTGTTACCTAAAGCTATCCGGATTGCTCAAGTGCTGGACAGAGGACAGTTTACTTAACTTCCTAAATTCAAACGTTTACATGTATCTATACCAGACATGGGCAACCTAAGGCCTGGGGGCCTTTTGTTACCTTGGTGTCAAGACACTCTAGCTTCCCACGCTCATTCCCTGCAATAAGTGAAGAGAACACCTAGAGGATAATCGTTTGGATTGTTTCCTAGATGCCATAGTTTTCCAACAATAGAATGTTTAAGCTTCTATTTATTCATTGTTTTAGCATATTTTCTTTTTTTAAATATCCTGTCCTAGCTACAAGGACTTGCACGAGGCTACGAGGATGACCCCTATAGGCTCTTGGTCCAGTGCCTAGGTCATGTTTAAAAACCCATTGTGGCCCACAAGTCAAAAAGTTTGCCCTCCCATGATCTATACCCTCTGAATGACCGGACAGGGACCTGGCACCTGTGGGCATTGAGAACTCCATCACAATGGAATAGGCAATGGTCAGGGGGTAGAATACATCTCCTACTGGTCTGATCACAGGAGCCACCATTGCGGACTAGGACATAAAATACTGCTTGCCGTGCTGACGCTCTGATCACGGTCTCATATTTGCAGATTCACGGATCAGTATAGAAATTACAGCTGCTGGTTCTGCGGTTACCTGCATGCATGTTTCCAGTGTGCGACAGAAATCACTGAAGCCACAAAATGAACATTGTTTATGAAAAACCCAATGTGTACAGGCATCGCTCAGATCATGACTGTTACACGTTAACTCTGAATGATGTATTTCCATTGTGGTCTCCTTCTGGAAATGCTAGTTGCCTGGCTTCTCTATAAATCATTCTGCCCACCGAGCAGGAAGAAGTGTGAAATACAAGCAAGAACTCCATATGTGGCTGTTCCAGGCCCCTGACTATGGTTCCAGGATGCATGACAACCTGACAACTCGCATTCACAGAGATGACACCAGCATGTCACAGACATGTGCCCCAAGGCTATGTCGGTCCTGCCAACACGGAGGTGCTGGAGCAGCGCTCACCCCTCCCCCACCAGGAGCCCTCGTGCCCCCCTGTCACCGCTGCGGCTCACCGTGACGTCACTTACGTAGTGCTGGTAGAACTTGCAGAGCCGCGGCTTGCCGTGGTTATTGAAGATGAGGATGGCTTTGATCATGGCGGCGCCGGGCTGTGAGTAGTACAGCTGAAGACTTGCAGCGCTAGGACGGCTATGTGGTCCCCGGGTGTCCAGCCGGTTCTCCGGCACCTCACACTGTTAGATACGGGATCAGGTCCGATTGCAGCATCTATGCAGCAGCCACTTCCCGAGACACGTCACTCCAGTCATGTGATCTGCCGCCGCGGCCTATCACCGCAGTGCTGGTACAGCTGGGAGAAGAGAACAGATGTTCCGGCTTCACCACGTCATCACTGAGCGACACGGCCGTGATGGAGGGGAGAGCTTTCCGACATGGGGTGCAAATGACTCTGCCGCTCATTACATGTCTGCATTTCATTCTCAGGAGTGCTTCGGCTGAGCTGAGACGTGTATTTAGAAGAGCAGAGAGATAATGAGGAGCAGAGTCATATCAGTATGCATAGCCCTCGAGTCTATGGGCACACTCGCTAGAGGGGATTCGAGGACTGTAGGGGGGGGGGGGGGGGTGAAGGTGCATCTCACACTACACGTTACATATACAGGAAAATAACAGTATATCTGACTGTGGCTGAGGCTCCACTGTGTTTTGTGTGGGTCATGGTGCATCATGTATGCGCTTTAGCCATGTTTTTCCATGCGTCTCGTACGCAACTTTTTTAATTAATTACAATGGAGAACATGTGTCTAAAAAACTCATTCAATGTGCATGCCCGGGTGCTTGGGACACGCATATAGACAAACATATGTAATGTACTTGTGTAAACACAGCTTGGCAGTACTTACTTCTTCTGCAGTACCTCTCCATCGCCACAAGATGGCCCCAGTCTCCTGATTCATTTAATGCATGGCAATTTATACAAAAACGCATACGTTTTTCACATTATATTTGCATTTTTTAACAAATCAATGGAAAATAATTCAAAAATGCATACAGCAGGGCGTTTAATTTTTTTTTTGCAGTGTGAATGGTAAAATTGGTTGTAAAAATGGATGTAAAAAAATGTGTTTTTAAAATGCAGCGCATATAGTGTGAAAGTGCCCTTAATATACAGTACTTACCTCATCCCATCTTCTGCATTGGTCACTGTGTCATCGTCTTCCACATTTAAGCAACTCGCTACCACTCCTGGAAGGCCAGTAAGATTATCCTCAGCCTGCAACCACAGGGATAATTTAGGAGTAGGATATCAATATAAATTTTTTGGGGTTTCTGTACATTTACACATACCTATGAAAAGCTGCCATTCTAAAGAATGTTAAGGCCATGTTTTCATTGCTGATTCCCTTCACTGGACGTCCAGGGGAAAAAGATGTGAGCTTGCACATATGCTGGTTGATTCCCCACGACTATTGCCTTAGCATACCAAAGACGCGGAAAAACAGCGACTGAACAGCATGGGGCTCTGCTTTTCCACGTCTTGGAGACACATCTATTGATCTTCAATGGATGTGTCTCTACCAGCACCACACACTGCATTACGCAGCTTCAAAACAGCACTGCAGTCTTGCAGAGGCTGAAACAAGCATTTGCAATCTCTAAGTAAATCCAGATATACTTAAAGCAGAGGATTGGTGCACTAATAACCCAGACTGCACTTTTAGAGCAAGGTCAGTAATGGCAGCTTACATTACATGTCTCTAAATACACCAATTGTCTAGATTGTTAAAACCACCATTTTGTATATTTTCCTTTTACTGCAAAAACATGTGTCCCCTAAAGGCACGGAATTCACAAGAATTTTAATTTGGAGTTAGGGCCTCTAAACCTTTTTTTCTTACCTGAGACACAGTATATAGGTTACCGCAGTATCACACTATCGCTTGCAGCTGGATCTTGTTTCAGCTCCAGGTTCTGTAATGAAAATGATTTGATAGAAACTTAACTGGTTATTATTTCTGCCGCCTGTTTTGCTTGAACAGCTTTAACAAGCAGCATGGGTCACATTGTAATAGCAATACAGTTAAAAAGGAAACAATGTTGCACACTTAGAACAGCTACATTAGGTTTTGCTGCACAGAGTGGATATTTATGCTGTAATGGACTTCTTTCATCAGGGAAACCCTTTGCCATCCTTAACAATCCTAAGGTAGGTGGAGCATGTCAAATAAGCATCAATGTGAATGCCAGGACCCGTGATACAAGATTGCCTAGCACCACTCTGCCAACCTGTCCTTTTCTCTTTGGTATTTTGCTGCCATCTTTTCTCATGTAATGAAACATGTACATGGGCATTATTCAAACGTAAATGTTATGCAGGCCATTTTCTTCCATTTTCGGATTGTTGCATGGTCCAGTTTTACTACTGTAGCTCTTCAGTGTTACTGGACCAAATTGTCTTCCCCACCCTTCATATGGGTTATCCTTGGTATTGCGGTTCATTACC
>CM070032.1:47687450-47700773 GCA_036250615.1 Ptychadena robeensis | reverse complement strand
TGTGGCTTTTTATTCTGTCTATTTCAGTAACTACTCTCAGCATCACCCCACTGCTTGCCTGACACACAATGACAAGGAAAAGGTCATTTCATCAGCATGTTGATGGCGGTGGAAAGGAGGAACCCAGAAAGGGGACTATCAGCAAATAAACTTTAGCTAGCTAGCTGCGTAGGCAGTTGACTTTGAGCATAACATTATTTATATTTAGGATCTGGCATGTGAAATGGAAGTTTCTAGCTGCCAGTTAGTAACACTTACAATTGCTTCATCACAATGCCCTTTACAACAATACCAACCTCTTGGTTTGGCCTGGAAGCCAGTGAAGTCAGTCCTCAAGCAGCTTTCATTACCGGCTAGCCCGTGGTAAACAAGGGATTCTGTCAGACAGTCCTGGCAGCCGCCCTGTTTGCTTAGCCTGATCGCAGAAGCATGTGAGCCACATAGTCCATTGCGCTGGCACTGAAAGAAACACTCAAGGGGACATATTTCTATAATAAAGAGAACTCCGTGTAATATGCACACGCATTAAACAATGATTTTCCCAGAATGAAATGGAGTATTTAAGAAAAATATAACAGCATTCCAGGAACACTTGTTTTAGTTATCAAATACTTGGCAGACATTTAAGGTGAGCATATTAAACTGTGAGAAAGATTTATTTGATTAGAAATTCTTAATTTTAATGTTTAATCTACCAATTGAAATGTTTAAAGTGAGTAAAGATTTCAGTGATATATGTGACAGAGTAATGTGGAGTAAAGTAGTGTTACAATGGCTCTGTTCTGCTTGTTGGTTGCATAATCATCCCCAAAAGATAACTAGAAAGATCAGGGAAGAGTGTACCGGGCTTGGGACTTTCAAGTTGCTGATAAGTAGAACACAAGTATGTGTGCTTGTGTGTGTTATTTATGCGTACCTCCCCTTGTCTTCTTTTTTGTGTATTGTATTTACAAAAGATATATTTAATAATAGAGCCTCACCCAACCACATAATTGCACATAAGCATATTTTAAAGGGATGCATTAACATAACACATGTGCACATATTAGGTTATGAGGATAGGTTATGAAACCTATCTGCAGAGCAAAATACATGCAGCAGGGTGTGAGGAAAAATGTTTACATTAACATGGTGTTTTTGCTCATCAGGTTTTAACTACCCTGACATTAGTGCCTCCTGAATGCTGAAAGCAATGTGAATTCTTTTTAGTATTATACTATAACATTAAAACATAGCAAATTGGAACTAGAAAAATGACAACAAAATTGCTTAATTGGGGAAAATTTGGTTTCTTCCCTAATTGAATAAAATTTCAGCAGTGAGTAGATTTTTATAAACACAGTAGGTAGGAGTTTCCTCAGAGCAGTGAATCTTTCCTGTGCTAATCCCCAGTCAGACAGCAAACATTGTCAGTATTATCGGGAGGAAAGGCTAAAACCTCGGCTTCCGTCCCCTCCCTTTTTGTTTAAAATCCCAAGTTGAAATTCCAACTCTGACTTTCAACCTAATTTATGCAAAATCTACATATGCAAGAGCAAAAGTGTTCCCACAACCCTTCACTACATCTCCAGCAATTGTGGTGATGATAACATGTTCAGGGGCTTTGCAATCATCTCTAGCCTGGTAGTTTGCCAGCATGGAACATTAAGTAAATTAGGTGCTCTTTAAGATAATAACAGCTACAGATGGTAATATTTTATATGTAATATATTCTAATAGAACAAGCCTAAAGAAATAATAATTAATTGATATAATAAAATAAAAGTGATACTTAACATGGATTGCAATATTTTAAAAATAATAATTTTTTGCATTCTTAATACTAAGAAAAAATGTGAATCACAGCACATAATAAGGTCTTTGTGTATAATTGCTTGGCCTTTAGAGATGAGTTGTTTCTTTGTAATTGGATGGCCTGGCAGATAAACTTGGAGCTCTTGTTGAAGTACAAAACATTTAACTAACCGTACAAATTGACGTTTTCCAGCCAAAGAGAATTTTCAGTTTTTGTTTTGATTTGATTCAATGAATCTGCTGCTTTGCCAACAAGGTGCCTTGTCTGTTCACTTCCTACAATGCCTATATTACATAACAGCAACATCAAAAAATACAGAGGATGAAAACAACATCCAAAGAATTCCCCTTGGCGTAACCAAGGGCAAGGGGACTTTTAAGGTCTGATCAGTAAAGATACATAGATAATATATAACCCGTACATTTATTAGTAAAGAAAACAGGGGACGGCGCCCCAATACCACAGTTATTAAACATACAATAGTGATACAATATAATTATGACAAAGCAGTCAGCATGATGATGACAACCAATAAGAGTGGGGCACGGAAGATAGTCAGATGGAGTACACCCCGATGCGCGTTTCGAAGCACTTTATCAAGGGGTGCCCTTCTTCGCCCATGAATAACACTACAGAGTGATGACAAAAGGAGAATGCAAATGTATCAACTAATTGTGCTGATGTAAGCATATCTCCAAGGGAAATAATAGGTAGATTTACTCACAGTGGGGTACACCAAAACTTCAAGAACCTTTACTAGGATCGTCAATCCCAAATGCTCTGTCCAATGTGTCGGCCACAAGGTGAGAAATATTTTACAGCAATGGTGTCCAACCTGTGTCTGCACACCCTCGTAGTTCCCTGAGCTGTGGAAAATAAGATGCTTCCCCCAGGTAACTAGTAACGTGTCCTTTAGTCACTGTGCCAGTATAAAAGCTACAGCCAGCTGAAGTGCTGCATTATTTAACACTGTGCAAAGCCATCTTTTCACTATACAGGGAGTGCAGAATTATTAGGCAAGTGGTATTTTTGAGGAATAATTTTATAACAACAACCATGTCTCAATGAACCCAAAAACTCATTAACCTCCCTGGCGGTTCACTGAGGTGCAGATTTTCTGTACGCAAAGGTGATACAGTGTTTTGCCTTCCACCCCCATCGTCGTCTCCGATGACGGCGATGGGGGCGGAAATGCTCTGTGGCCTGCAGCTTTGTAGAAATTCTGCAGGCACACAGAGAGCCAGCGGTTGCCCTGATTCCGGGCACGGGCGCATTTTGCTTCATGATCAGACCTGCGCCAGTACCTTGCTCCAGGTGGGCGCGTTCATTTTTGTCGATTGATCACCAACGATTACCTTACCCCGAATGTCGCAGTGGTGATCATTCTCAAAATCGGCCATCAGATTGAATCGCTAGGTCGGCTTTAAGGTACCGAAATTTTATTTTTTTATAAGTTTACACTTGTTTTCTTTCTTTTGATTTGGAATTGGAAAAACACTTATAAAACATGTATCCAATCAAAATAAAACCAAATGTGAACAAAAGAAAAAAAAAAGAAAATATTTGTTTTCTTTACCTTAATCTCCAAATCTCCCCTCCCGCCGTGTGACGTCATCGGCAACACGAGGCGCAATCACGGAGATAGCCGGAGACCTCGGCTATGTCCTCCGTAGCGGCTCGGGATCAGCCAGAGACAGATCCCACTAGCAGAAACCTCAGCGGGAGCGTTTCTGCTAGCGGGATCCACTTTTGGAGCTGGATTATAGAAGGCATTTCTCTAATCAGTTCAAAGTAAAAAAAAAAGAAAAAATTTTTTCTTTCTTAAGACGCGGGTCCCGTCTTCCGGATGCAACACATCACTCCGGTACCCGGAAAAGCCGGCGATGGGAATATGGCGGCGGCGGAGCAGGTGAGCTCCACGATGTGCCCCGAACCCATTCGGTCATATCGATAGTTGCATGTCCGTTGTTTGTTTTTTTTTTTCCTTTGCCCGAACTGGGTTCGGGCATACGCTAGGGAGGTTATATCAAAGCTGAATATTTTTGGAAGTAGTTTTTAGTTTGTTTTTGTTTTAGCTATTTAGGGGGATATCTGTGTGTGCAGGTGACTATATACTGTGCTATAATTATTAGGCAACTTAACAAAAAACTAATTTATACCATTTCAATTATTTATTTTTACCAGTGAAACCAATATACATCTCAACATTCACAATATCACATTCCTGACATTCAAAACAAAAGAAAAACAAATCGGACCATATATCCACCTTTCTTTTTTCAAGGACACTCAAAAGCTGCATCCATGGTTCTGTCAGTGTTTTGATCTGTTCACCATCAACATTACAGTTCTGCAGCAACCACAGCCTTCCAGACACGTTTCAGAGAGGTGTACTGTTTTCCTCCTTGTAAATCACATATTTGTGATGGACCACAGGTTCTCAATGGGGTTAGATCAGGTACAAGGAGGCCATTGTCATTAGTTTCTTCTTCTTTTATACCTTTCCTGCCACCACGCGGTGGAGTACTTGGAGCGTGTGATGGAGCATTGTCCTGCATGAAAATCATGTTTTTTGAAGGAATGCAGACATTCTTCCTGTACTCACTGCATTGAAGAAGGTGTCTTCCAGACTGGCATAGGACTGGAGTTGAGCTTGACTCCATCCTCACCACGAAATGCCCCACAAGCTCATCTTTAGATGATACCACCCAAACCAGTACTCCACCTTGCTGGCTGTCTGAGTCTGGACTGGAGCTCTCTGCCCTTTAGTAATCAATCCTTATGCCAAACTGGTGCAAGTGGCATCTTGGCAGCTGCACTGCTTGACCTTCTCGTTCATGGGCAGTTATTTTGCGCCTTGGTTTTTCCACACGCTTCTTGCACCCGTTGACTATTTTTAATGAAATGCTTGATTGTTCGATGATCACGCTTCAGAAGCTTTGCATTTTAAGGAGTGCTGCATCCTCTGCAAGATATATCAACTATTTTGACTTTTCTAAGCCTGTCAAAGTCCTTCTTTTGACCACTTTTTGCCAAAGGAAAGGAAGTTTTGCCTAATAATTATGCACCCCTAATATAGGGTGTTGATGTCATTAGACCACCCCCCTTCTCATTACAGAGATGCACATCACCGTATATGCTAAATTGGTAGTAGGCTTTCGAGCCTATAAGCTTGAGTAAGACAACATGCATAAGAGATGGTTGTGGTCAAAATACTCATTTGCCTAATAATTCTGCCCACACCCTGTACAGTCAGTCCATAAATTTGGGACATCTACACAAATCTGCTATATACAATACCCACTACTTGGATTTGGAATGAAAACAACCACAATGTGCTTTAACCGTAGACCGTAGACTAGCTTTGATTTAAGGGTTATGCTAACTGTTGTAATTCCTCAAATTAAAGCTGCCTTCCCTCTGAGAGCTGAGACCACATAAATACCTGCTCCTCAAAGTGTCCTGGGCTTTCTGATGCTGTTCTCCGAGACACTGCAGATCCACAGATTGTGCCCCAGACGCAGGATACCTGGTGTGATTTCTCTCCGCTGTTTTAACAGTGAATTCCTGTTAAAGCTGCCAAAACTCCTTCTGGTGAGAAAGCCTTCACCAAAACCAAGGTATCCAGCAACAAGTAGGCACAAGTGTTTGGAACTGTAGCTCCCAATATTGATCCCTATCCCTGTCAATTGGGTATGGTGAAGTGCCTTAAATATTGTTCCTGCTAGTAAACTTTTAAATATCTCCCACTTCTTTGTGTGTGAGCTTTGTGTCAGTGCGCTGAGCAGAAGACATCCTTCTAAAGATCTGGTTGTGTAAGTAATTCACTACATGGCACCCCACGACACTACAATTAATGAGTTTTTTTTTTCTGAATGATTTTGAATATAGCCCTCAGCACTTATTGGGTTTGGATTTTATGTGACTACTTTTATACATTTTGTTATCAATTATTTACACAATAAAGGCAAAAAATTTAATATTTTTGTTCAATGAGATCTAATGTGTGATTCTCTTAATTTTCTTAGTGTTGTATAAATTTTACTAAAAAATGTGTTTTTGTTGACAAGTACAAATTAGCATTTCACATTCTCCAATGACACAACGTGTATTGTTTCCCATTTAACTGTGATTCTTTATTAAACCTTCTATGACCTGTCACCTTTAAATCTCATGAAAGATGTTCATCATCCGTTTTCCCTTTCTTTACAGAAAGGTAAAACTTTGGAGATCTTTTCCACTTAATATCTCAACTTTCACTTTCCAAAACATAGTTTTCTGTTCAAAGCTTCCAATTTATGTCCATTCTTTTAGGATGTGCCACCGCTGGTTTTTTATGGCTGTTATAGAAAAGCGTGAAGCGAACCAAACGAGTTATTCTTTAAATTAGTTTTTGGTTGTTTATGGGTAATTTTTATATTAATTATTTTTTTCTTCAATTACCTTTATAAAACAAATACCATAACAACTCACATTTGTGTAACTGCGCAATGCAGTGTGTTTAGTGCAATTGCCCTGCAGTTCTGCATTTTTTCAGCACACCGCAAGTGTCTCCCATACACTTGTATTGAAGACCCAAGCACAGTGCAGTGCAAAACAAAGGGGTTTATTATAATAATGGTGTTGGAAGTTTTTACACCAATTTGTTATCCGCCTCTCTTTATCATTGTACCACATCACATTGCTGGATTAATGTGCATATGCTTTAAAGATTCCCTTTCTAGCATAAATGAGTGTTTGGAAGTGAGACATCCAGAGGGAAAAGATCTATATGTCTTCTCCTTTAGGTAATATGAAGGAAAACATGTGAGCCTCTTTCCATTAAGTTTGTAGATTGGTCACAGAGATACACGTGTGTCACTGGGAGAACACTCTGTACAAACCTTTGTTAAGGAATAAGGTGTTTTTTTTTTTCGTTTTTTTTTTTAAATATTTTATTATATTTGAATGAACTTGGTGCTTGTTTTTGCTATTTTATAGACAGTGAGATTTATTTGAGAGGGTATTTTGTACAGTTATTATTTATTACCCCCCTAGCATTCCTGATGGCACCATCTCGTCCGCAGCCTGTCCTGTCAGTACTGCACTGGACGAGATGGTGCTGCCCGACGAAGATTCCCCAGCGCAAAAAACTCACAGTTTTGTGCTGTCCTGGTGGCTTTCCGATCATCTGGACTGGGCTTCTGCACTGAAGCCGAATCCCCCCCTTTTCTATGGAAAAGCTGTTTTCAGTTGATTCCCCAATGCCCCTTTGAAGTTAACCCTCTCTCCCCGGTGTGATTCACCAGGTCCATCACACCAGGGGAGAGAGGGTTCCAAAGGGAATTGTAATGGACACAGTGATACCTGTATCCATACAATTCAAGTAAAAAAAAAACACAAAACACATTTTCAATTGAACAAAAAATTTTATTGTAAACAAAACATAAATTGAATACATATATTTTGAAATTATTAAATATATAGATATTTATCATTCAAATGATACCTTTTAGTATTTTTTTTATGTAATTTTTTATTTTTACATAATTGTGTGTTTTAAAAACATTATTATATTCAGGATGTCTACTAGACCCTTGTAGCAACATATTGGGGGAGTTTCAGGCCTACAACATAAAAAATTCCATTTAAGTCTATTGGCGCTTTTGGCACAGAGATCAGGACCTTGCAGAGCGCTAGGGAGGTTATATTATATTTTCTAGTACCCCTTTTTAAAGAATAGGGCTACATATCAACACACACAGTAACACATTATTCTCTCTTTATTTCGTTTTCCATTCTTTACTAGTATATTATATTTAAATTATGTATATTAAAAAAAGGTATTTATGTATTTATGTACATTATAGTGTTGTATGTATGCAGGTGTGTATTGGATTTTCACACTTTATTAATAACATTTTTTTTTCTATTTAAAAAAGAATATGGAAACATTAGTAAACATGAACAAAAATATTACCAGGTACACCCTTGCTTGAAGACATCATTGGAGTGGAATGAGCCTATGGATTTAAGAGCATCTAGAATACATTTCAAAGAAAAGAGACTCAAATCAAAAACAAGGAAAGACAATTAGTAGATAAAGGATGGAATGTAATGGAGTATCTCCCGATTGTCAGAATTGCCTTCTCTATTCTGATTAAACAAGAGATAATTTCCATAGTTATGAATGTCTACTTTGGCAAACCATTGATCATTAGTGTAACCTTCCTGTTCACACTACACTATGTAATGCACTTCTTTATTTTCAATACACTGATCCTTGTACTATGTATTGACGTAACATGACCTCTTGCACTCTTTAATGTTGCATACATTCTGTTCCCTGCACTCTTGACTCAACACTATGCGCACCTTACTCTCTCCCTTCATGAAAGCATCCTTTTATTATGTCTTGCACAATCTATCAGCACAATTTGAATATTAATCAGTTTTGCAAATCAGAGATAAATGCACCCATTCAATGCCAGCAAGCATAGAACCAGTCGTTATTGTATGGTGATGGATGGGTTGTCAACTAAGTGGGCAGCTGAAACCTAGTATAGATAGGTGGTATATATTGTGAGCCAAAATTACAGTGTTACCTGCACAAATACCAGGGTGGGTGGGGGTTTTGATGAATTGATGATTATTTAATCAGACACAAAATGTCCAGGTATGTTACCCCTTTGACTGCTGGGGTTTTACCTATAGTTAAAAACTTCCCTCTCTGGTTTTCCTTTATGGACATAACTTGTACACACTTTTTCAAGTTAAAATCCCCCATACAACGTAGGAGCCACATATCCCATAGTCATATATCGTCAAGCTTTGCGACATTTTTTTCAACAAATGCTGACAAAAGTACAAAGACTGTCATGACATTTCTGTGACTGTATGAGCATTAGAAAGCATTATGTGATACACTGTCATTTACAGTAAAACATAAATTAAGAATTAATTTACATTAATAACCCTACAGTGACATAACCACCATGATTCATCATAATAACGTCTTAGCCCAGGGGTTGCAAGTGCGCTAGGAGCCATATGTGGCTCTTTTAGCCCTTCAGAGTCGCTCATGGCGTAGGGACTTGTCCTTTCTGCTACTGTTCTTTATTTTTTTCATTCATGTCTGTCCAATCCCAACAGCAAAATAAATAATATGCCTATAAGTGGGGCTTTGTGACTACCTTAAGGGGGAGCTTTGTAGTTAACTGGGTGGCTTTTCTGTTTTACATTAGGGGGGGGTTGTTCTGGTACCTACAAGGGGTTGTATTGTCTACTATATGAGGGGCTCTCTGGTCTACCATTCAAGGGAGAGGGGCTCTATGGTTACCTTTAAGGGGGGCTTTGTGACTAAAATAACACATGCAAACCTGACTTACCAACTTTCAAGGAAGATGCAACCATTGTTACAGGGTTTTGTCGTTCATTTTCACAGTATATTGTTATAACATTTAAAAATAATTATATAGTATATTGTTTTAATTAAATAATAACGTTTTTTAAGCTTAACTAAGACTTATTAAGTTTATTAAGTTAATTTTCGAGAATGTTTTTGGGAAAGAGACTAAATTTTAAATTTTGACAGCACAACCGCTCGGCTCTCCACATGTAATTCATGCGTCTTAACTGTTGCGATTTGGCTTTTGCTGGAATAAGTTTGCCTTACACTGTTTAGCATATTGTAGTTACAATAAAGTAAAAGTGTATCATCAATTCAAGAAAATAATTCTCTTTAACTTTTCAGATAAATTTATTTTTTGTGTTGGCAATTGCTAGATTGTGGCTTAGTTGTCAACAGTTAATGAACTATGGTAGGAAACGGTCAGAAAATCTATTTCTTACAATTTACCTCATTATCCATAATGTAATGTGAAAACTTTTTTTACTTTATTTAAGCACTGATATATAACATTTATAAGTGATAGGATTTTGAATGAAATTTACTTTAGGTGTCTTCATTTTCCTGTTTCTATACCTTATTGTCTCTACCTGTGATGAGTACCAGGACCCCCATCATCACTTTATGAGCTCCATGATCCTGTGTAGAATGGTGGAGGCAGCATCATTCAGCAGGGAAATAGTTAACGATTTATTAAGGAAAGCTCATGGGACTCAAATAAAGATATCTATCAGTTAATACCTGCTCCACGTGCTAAGAAAATGGCAGTAACACCCCCTACCCACCAATCCTGCATGCATTATACCTAAGCTGCTGCAATATAACTCAAATAAAAAAAAGTTAAAGGGATTGAAATGATTTTCTGAAACCTTTTTACAGTTTGCCTTTATTATTTATTTTTTTTTTTGCCTTTATTAATAATTTAAAGTAGATAAAAACTTTATTACTGAGTTTGCAAGGAGACTATAGCAGGACCTGTATGTTTGTTCTATACAATCAATTTCTTGTCTGCAATAACATTTCCAAAAATTTGGTGACAGTCCATCTGCTTGCTAGATGTGGGTACAGAGGGTCACAGCCCAGAAAGGCTCACAGTATGAGTAGGCCCCATACACCTTTAGATTTGTTGTCAATTTTCCTTTAGATCTCCTTTTGTTTTAACCAAAACAATTGTAATTTGAGGGATTTTCTTTATAATAAATTTTATTGGTTTATAAAAGATTTTATAAAACAATCAACAGGCCTTCATATTCTAACATTGCGATTTCTTCCTCGGGTCCTATAATATCAGATACATAAATCAAACCTACTCCATCTTGGACCACACTCTTGATTATCATGTCTTGCCTAGGATATCCTAGCATAAAGAACCTTACACATAGGTGATCAAAGATCAAATATAAAAAGGGGAAAAATGTGAATAAACAGATTAAGAAGAAGAAAAGTAGAGAGAAAAATAGAAAGGAAGGAGGAGCGTACCCTAATATATGCAAGACGTTTCGTCGACTGTCCCCCTAGAGCAGGGCCTGCATTGCCGACGAGGAAATAAATGCTGCACGGACCTTCCATGTTTTCGATGATCTTCAAGTCTCCTATTGTTCTTCTGCACAGTCGTTTCTAAACGTTCCAGTTTATCAAGTTCCGCTAACCACTCTGAATTTGGGGGTGGCTTTGGATTAATCCAATGTTAGGGATCACCCCTTGCTGAATAAGAAAAAATCTATTAACGTATCCTTCTTTTATAGATTTATATGAACTTCCTTCGGTTGTACATTAGATCAAGAGTGCGATCATGGTGATTCCATTCAAAGAGAGGAATTCATTGTTTATATGTCGAAACACTTTATCCGACGGCTGTATAACTGCAATCCCCACCAAAATATGTGTCATGTCCCCTTTGTGGTTAAGCATCGCAGATCTATCAGTCTTTGGTGCATATTTGTTAGCATATTCATGGCATTGATACCATCTTGTATGATTTTGTAATTTGTTCTCTTGCTGTACTAGTATTGTACTACCATATGTCAAATGAACGCTCTGTTCATTCTGGATTTTGTTTTCGAAGACTTCCCCAATTCCCTTCTCCCACCTTTACATTGTTTCGGAAGCGATGTTTGGATTCTCTTGATCTGATTAGAGAATGGATAGTTTATACCTTATGTGACGTGCTTGTCATTAATAAGTAGCTTTTCAAATAAAGTTGATGTGCGTGCTAGACTGTTTTGTCTGTGAAGAGTGGTAAAAAGCATAAAATTGATAAGTAGTGCAGCAGAATCGAGGTGTACTCGCCACTTCCTGTGGCATAAATCTCATTTCTCCTGGAGCTGCCCTGTTCAGGATTTGAAAAAAGTGGAAATGTTTCCAAGGTATTCAGCCTAGGAAATTGTGACAATTCGTGTGGGAGGAATAGGGGTTGCTAAAAACAGAGGATGTGGTGGCCCGGGCTAGTAGAAACGTTGTGAAGTTGCAGAAGATTCCCATTTTGTAACATTGCTATTGTCAGGGAAGTGTATTAATTTTGGCTTTAGTTTTGGCATCTCTTCTTTTTTTTTATTTCTTTATCCGTCCCGGGGATTGTGTAGCGTAAGTTCTATTAGACATATCGCATTCTAGGGTGTGACCATAATTAATCTTTGTTGTGGTAACCAGTCCCTTATGCTGTTAAGGGTCGTATAGTAATAGGTCGCTGGATTAGAAAATCCAGCTCCCCCTTAATTTTTCGGAAACTGTAGGTGGTTGAAGATACCGAGTCTTTCTTTCTCTTCCAGCAATATGTTCTAAATAAACATGGGATGTGAGTGATTTTTAATATTTAGTTGGGGAATATGATTGGGATGTGTTTGGAAAAAATACAACACCTTTGGCAAGATCCATTTTCAGGATTGTTTATCGTGCAAACCATGAGTAAAATTTTGTATTATAGGATTGCTACAAAGTTTTTGAGTCTTTTGGTATAGTGGCAAATTATTGTGTCAATAATCTTGTTGGATCCTACTGTGGAGTTCCATCTCCTAAGTATTTCAGTGATCTGATATTTGAAAGAAAAGTTAAGAAATTAAATGTTGACTGTCTAGTACGCAGGGATATATCCGATTCTGATTTGGTGTAATTAACTTTGAAATTAACTAAGGACTTTCAAATCGGGGATTGAATTCCCTAAGAATTGAGGGGATACAAACGTGAGGGCAGCCAATAAAAACAAGAATCGTGCCAAACAATGACATCTTTTTTCGTGTCCATTTATTTTTAGCCTTAATGTCTGGGTTATTTCGCACCGCATGGTAGATGCTCGATCACTACATGACAGCACGTGTAAGGGGACATCCCTGCCGGGTACCGTTTTTAAAGATCGGAAACGCGTCCGATAGCCTGCAGTTTACCCTTACCCTATCTGTGGGAACCCGGTTATAGAGCCATAATCCTTTGCAGTAGCGGTGGGACCATTCCTATCCATATAGTTGAAGACCGAAGTGGAGAACTGGGTCAGTTGAGTAGAGAATCTTTTATAAAACTGGGGCGTATACCATCTGGGCCTGGGCTCTTTTTCCCCCGGGGATGTCGTAAAATAGCTGTGGAAACTTCCTCCTTCAGTCTAATGGCTCCTCATGCCTGTATCTTTTTCTGGATCCAACAGCGGCCGCGCTGTTTCCTGTATGTAGGGGGCAAAGGACTTTCGTTCTGCCCGCTATTGGGGGAAGCGAGACAGATCTGAGTACTATGAGACAGAAACTAGCCATACCTTTGCCGGATCCCTGGCTGATCGATTCAGCAACACCGATGGATTCCGGCGATTTTTCCGCCGGCATCCACAGGTGATAACGATCAGCCAATTATGGAATCCTATCGTGGCAGCCCACCTCTTGCAACGGCCGATCCGCGTCCTATGATCGGCTCCCTGACCGCAACCGCCCCCTATCAGAGCAGAAATCGGACCCGAAAAGACCAACAGGTTTGGTCTTCCTCGATCCGATTCTGTGCCCGTGCCCACCCCCGATCATCGGATGTGCGGCGACGGGCAAGGTGGGTGCAGAGGATTCCGGGCACGTGGATCCTCGTGCCACGCTCCCGAATCCATCGCGCCGGAATCCGGCACGAATCCGTGCCGTGTAAATGGCAGCCATCAGCTTGCATTATATCTGAT
>CM070032.1:47672305-47685870 GCA_036250615.1 Ptychadena robeensis | reverse complement strand
TGCTTTTCTCCCCACACACCACCGGCGTCTAATTGACACCAGTGGTGTGTAGAGGGCTGGGGGGAGAGCCGGCAATCACGGCGGAGTTCATAAGACACACCCATGGTTTTTAAGATTTTTGAAAATTAGGGGAACTTATTAGGCAGTGAATATACAGCATGTTCCAACAAAGTGTGCAGGGTTGGACCATGCAGTCTTTATACTATATTCCTCTAGTGGGGTAAAAAGGTCAGTGCCAGGAGGCAGGGCTTGGTTCCAGCAGAGTATGTAGGGCTCAAACTATACTATATGTAGAAGTAGAGGCAATCTCAGAACTCAAGTACTGATATGCACATACTGGATTGCAAGTATATATAGAGAGAAAGAGATTTGCTCTAGAAGACTCACTGTATTTTCTCACTGGTCATATACGGTATTTTCTCACTGGTCATATACGGTATTTTCTCACTGGAAAAAGTTGTATAGACCGTAAAATACGGTATTGAATTCCCGGGTCAGCTACCACTATACCAGTTCTTTATTTTCACCTTTTACCTACATATCTTTCATTGTATCATCCATGTGCCTTCTACATGTTCTTACTCCATGTACCTTTTACTGAAAGTTACTGAATGACCTCTAGACATCATCTTCATTAGCTCTGTCAGTCACTTCATTCTAACCACATTTAGGAACTTTTGGAAAGGAATAGAGACCTTTTGGTCTGCAGGTTTAACAAACATTTCCTTAATTTCATGTTACTGGCATTATTGGTAATATTCTTAAACAAGGTCATGCATATTTTTTTTATACTATTTGTTTGTAACTGTAAATATTTGAAAGAAAATGCTCCTTAAATTTTAATTTATCATCCAAAATGGCAAATGTGTAAAGCTAGGCACACACAAGTAGATCTGTAAAAAGATTTGAGTACAATCAATCAACGTGCACACTTACGGTGCTTGATTGTATTCTAATCTGTTTACAAAGCCTTCCCTCGAGCGGGATCAATAGAGCCCGCACAAAGAAACTCGATTGAATGCGGTTCCTACATGTTGGAAAACCCTGTTCAATTTCCATTACTTTTCATGGAGACGTGAGTTGATTGCACAGGAATCTACCCATGTGTCCTAGCTTAAACCAGGGTACAGACCTGCAGATATGGGCCAGACCAATGGCCGCTTCGAGCACCGTGCGCGCTCACGGCCATCTATCTGACCCATATAATATGCCCCCATCGCTGTTTTCGAGCGGGTATCAGACATGACCGTATGCTTTGCATAGAGACCACAGGTCTCCAGGCAAAGCTTTGGCCCCCCCCCCTATATCTGACAGCAGCGTGATGATGTCATCACGCTGCTGCAGGGTACATCGGACGGCTCGAATATCTGCTTAAGTCTAGCAGCGAAAAACCATTGTTGTCAATGTGCAGGGAATGAAAAGGACACTTGGACAGATAAGAGGAGAAGGACCCAACCCTGAAGCACCATATGGCTGTTGCTTTCTGTGGTTAAAATAGACTTGTAGATTAATAATTTTTTTTTAACGTCAGAGATTAGTTACAGACAAGTGGAAGAGGATTTTCATTCTTGTGATATTAAATTGTGTTGCAGACTGTAGAGGTGGCAATTGTATTTTATGCTTGGAAAGTGTTTCCTTTTAACACCATCTTGGAAGAAATGTGTGCATACAATTTAGGCTGGATTTACACAATCGTTTTCAATTTCGAAAATGACAGGGTACTTCTGGGGGTGGGTGGCTCACTCACACTTCAGCACACTCTGTGCTGAAGGTTGGGGGTCATTTATAAATTATCCCATTTTTACCCTGTGGAGCAAACGACCAAAAAACAACCAACGAATGCCTCTAGTATTGTTTGCCGGACAGTTGTGTTCAGCGTTAATTTACTGGGCGGTTAAAAACACACATGCAGGACTTTTTCTCTCAGAGAAAAGGGGGTGGTACTCACCCCCCTCCCCTGGCCACGCCCCTACCCACCTCTAGGACCGCCCCCTAAAACCGCTCCATAAATAGCTCCCCATCGGGGGGAACAGGGGCACATGCACCCGCCAGCGTAGGCAGGCGTGCGCCCCCACACCCCCGTACAGGGCTGCCTAGAACTCCAGTCCACACTGAAGAGAAAGATTTCTCCAGTATGGATGGGGGAGGAGACGCCTGTCATAGGGCCACCACCCATAACCAATGGGAAGGTGACACCCCTCCCTCGCTGCACATTGCGAGGGAGGGGAAGAGGGGAGGCACAAAAGTGCCCGTAACCCGCACTACATGTCCAACACTCCCGCCCACCAAACCACACACACGGGGCCCCCCCGACGGGCCACCCACGACGCACTGGCCCTTATTTCAGGGCCAGGCTGAAAATAGGTGGTGGAACTCCGTTCCTGTGCGTTCCCCCAGAAAAAAAGCCCTGCACACATGTAAATGAGCCCTAAAGCTGTATGAAAATTAAATCAATGTAGCACAGAAAAAACTTACCTTTGATAAGTAAACTGTCAAAGACCCTCGCAGCCCCTCTTCTCCCGTTCTTTGAGCAGGCACAGTGAGATCCCATTTCATTTCTCAGTGACAGCCTAAAAAATAACCTCATCAGGCTGTGTAGTGAAACTATATGGACACATCTTCTCTATTAAAAACCATTATATGGTGCCCCTAGTGGCTACTCCAATACTGCACCAAATTAACCCCCAGAAGACAGGCAGATAAATATGGAATCCCTTATGAGAGTCCAAGGAATAGCAGGTAAGTATATTTTTTTAGGATTGTGGAGTGTTATGCGACCATCATGATGTCGGCTCAGATGTAAGCCAAAGTATAAATCCATACATTGAGTATACATCCACTTTGAACTAAAACTTAAAATTATGGTCCTGTAACATTTTTTTAGGTACAACCAACAGGAAATCAGCCTAATGTAGTATGTTTGTGCAGTCTGGTTTCTGTTGGTTCTTATGACCTATGTACCTCTTTACGCCATGTTGTTGAATCCATGATATTAGGTTCTTACAACTACTCATGGTTTATGACTACTCATTATGCTGTAAAGTTTATTGTTGTTTTGCATGGCAAGATTTCTTATTGCTTCTTACCTACTGTAAAATCAATAAAGAAAATTTTTATTGGCTGTTGAAGAAGCAATAGGTAAATGTGAACTTCAATCACAATATTCTTTATATGTTTATTTATCAGTTGCAACAAATGACAAATGCACATAGCTTCACAAACCAAGGTATTCATTTATGCCTGTGAGGACAGCAGGAATAACCCAGCAGGTCATTTCATCCATTACCTGCGTAGAAAAATGGAAGAGCCACCATCAGAAATTTTGGGGCCCCATACAAGGTAATCTTTTGGGGACCACTACCATCCCCTGGTCTGAGGACTCTAAAGGATGCTTACCACTACCTCTTTAACACCCTGCACCTCTCTTGTTCTGAGGGCTCCAGAGGATGTTTGCCCAGGGGTGCACATAACATTTTTAGTGCGCTACTCAGATGAGTACCAGGAGATGGTGTTTGGTACACACCCCATATGTTGCAGTCTTCCTCACGGTCTCCCTCATTTTCTCTGCTTCAGCTTCCTGCATGGTAGATTCTGCTGCAGATGGACCTCCCTGTTCTTGATTGAGCCTCCGATTAGCTGTCTCCATCCACAGTACAACACCGTTCTTTTTTTTCTTGTCAGATTTTACTCTTAAGCTGGGAACACAGGGCTCAATATAGGAGCCGTTCGAGGTTCCGTGCAGCAGCGCAATGTGTCTCCAGCTCCTCCGATAACGGGTGCTTGAAGAGGCCATTGATCTTGCCCATATCTACACATGTGTTTCCTGCTATACATATGCCTACTCTGACCTTTAACCCCCAATCTTTTTTCTGTATTAGTAATTTACATTCCCAATTTGACACCCCTAACTGCAACCTTTCATAGTTAATAATGTTTCCCTGAAAGTTATCCCACTGACATACATTGTATACATTTAACAAAAAAACCTTTACAGTTGTGTATAAATGATAAAGTGAAATTGTGTGTATAGCTATTTATTGTGTTTGAGCTTCAATCTCAACTCAATCTGCAATATCAACTTCAGCCACAAAATGTCACTAGTGAGCTTCTGACAGGGGATGTTGCAGGTCTCTCCCCTCTCTGGCTAGTATGCAGATGGCAGATGTGTTTTAGCTTTATTATGTCTTGTTGTGTGCAATTGGATCATTGGAAGCCTTCAACTGCCTACCTGCGCTAAAAATAATTTATCCATACAAAATGGTTTTAGCTAGATATTGCCAACCCGATGAATAAAGCATGACATAAGTGTTATATCACTATCTACGGGAAAACAACATGCTATAAAGAGTATAAAAGTTTTTTTTGTTGGAACATATTAAGGATATTTGTAATAATTGGGGATGTACTGTTTTTTTACGAATGGGTGAATGATGTGAGATTTCCCACTACGGAAAGGACACCGCCAAGCCATTTATGTGTATGGATTACTGCCATCAAAGTTCAGACTTTCCATGGCACAGAGACATTCACTGTGCAATATTATTTAATACTCCATTTTATTGTAAATAGCAATTCCCATCGTTATTAAAACTACTGAGCTGCCTCAGCCGGGCTGTTGTACACTGTGGATTTGCCATCCTGAAAGGTGATGTGCATAATGGCCGGGTACTGAAGGGTAAACCTTATTTGGCAGCGCACCAGCTCGCTACATGTCTCAGAAAAGGCCCGCTGTTGCTTGCTAACTTCATCGGCAAACAGGAGGAGGCGGTTGCCCTCCGCTACCACGTTTCTTTGTGCTCTAGACGCCCTCATGATGGAGACTTTATCATTGAAGTCCAGATAGAATAATAGGGTGTGGAGAACAGCGGTTCTGCTGTGGGGGTCCCAGACGATGGGCCCTTTCTACTCGGAACGTGCCTGCTAATCCCAACGATGTGCGGAGGGTTGATTGACAGAAATGCGCCAGATCAGACAGTCCTGGAGAGGTCTGCTTTCAGATGGCCAGCCACCTCAAGAGCCAGCCGCT
This sequence comes from Ptychadena robeensis, assembly GCA_036250615.1. NCBI lineage: Eukaryota > Metazoa > Chordata > Amphibia > Anura > Ptychadenidae > Ptychadena > Ptychadena robeensis. The sequence goes on along the minus strand of CM070032.1, from coordinate 47,680,844 downwards.
TATAGTCCAGATCGGGTAGGGAGGCAGGCAGGTGCTCACCTTCAGAGGCCTCACTGTAGTCTGCATGGCATGCAGCTGCCGCCATCTTGGAGCGGCGGCCCAGGGAATCGCAATCCTGCCACTTGGTCTTGGAGCGCTTGCTGTGGGTCTGCTTGGCAAGGTTATGGTCCATAGCAATCCTGGGACGGGCAGTGTCCGGCACAGCACTGGAGGGAGCAAAATGGCTAAATGCCGATGATGGGGCGGAGCTGCACCAGTTTCCCTCCGTTCACATAGAGCGCCAGAACCAGAAGTCTATTAAAACTACTATTTTAGATCTCAGTGTTTACTGGAAGGCTGACCTAGCTTTGATTAGATGTTCCCTTCAAATTAACAACCCCCAGCAAATGGCATTACGTATTGCAAAGGCAATTAATGGCCATGCTTCCCTATAGTTATCCTACATTGTAAACATCTATAATTTGTGCTGACATCTGTGAGATATCTAAGCTGCCAAAATGTACCTTATTTTGTTAAAATGATAATTTACAGCCATTAGCTGAATCAAGAGAGCCAAATGTGAAAAGCACAACATGGGTCTTACATGCTCACACAGAGTCACCAGGCCAAACATCACTGCACATCATCTTAGATGGGGGCAAGGTTTGGCCTGAGAAAAAGAACCACCCCTCAACAACATGCAGTTCCTCTACCTACAACATCAAAAGTCACTGCTCCATTACTCAATGACCCAAAATATTCATTATTCCTCTGCCTTACAATGGATAAAATACCCCAGATGTCAAACCTGCGACTGGGTGTCCCTTATTTATACAAAATTGTCCTCCAATCCAGATGAAAAGGCATAAAACATACAGTTGAATTGTTAAGAACAAGTTGATGTGCATAGGTGTTAAACTCCAGTCTAGGGGCAAAATTTGTCCCTCCAGCCAGATATTTTTGGCCCCGTGGTAGATGTGGCACATCTGAAAGATCTGCCTTCTCCACAGCCCCTCTGCCTGTACTTGCACTTCAACATCACAGTGAGCTGCCCAGAGCAGGCTGGAATTCATAGTTCTCTACTCCCCAAGTGGGAGTACAGAAGCTCAGTGAGTTTTGCAGACAGGGGGGCTGTGGAGAAGGCTGATCTTTCTGCCACATCTACTGAATGAGGGGGGAGGAGTTGTGAATGCTTTCATGCACAACAAAGCAATGCTGATGTGCCTGTGTGTTCATTTGCATCGGCCCTCGACTTTAAATTTAAATGTTGACCTCTGTGTATTTAAATTTGACACCCCTATTGTAGTGTATGTGCTCAATGAAATGCAAGTTACACCAACAGGCAGATATCAATGACAACAGATATATTTCCCTACTAGAGGAATTATTTAGTAATAGGCAGATCCTTTAGTAAATAGATACCTATGTGGCAGGCAAGCAGTGTTTGACAGACATGTAAGTGACAGGTAGGACACCTATTGATAGTGGATGAAAAGTATGACCAAGATGAGGGGGTTCAATTGGTGTACAAAGCAAGACTCAGGATAAAGAGACAGTTATGATACAGGGAGACATGTTAGAATATAGAGAAGGCATCTCAATACCCTTTACCCTATGGTCTTGTAGGAAGGTGGACTAAGGGTCAAGTGTATTGTACCATGGTCAGTGAAGAGTTCACTTGATTCCATGAAAAATGTCAGTGAATATGTTTTTGCTGTTGCTGGGCAAAACATAGGTGAGAGGTGACAAGGTAAATGTTCTGGAACATGTGATGTTGTGACCTGGTGAGCCATCTGGGAGGAGAATAGGAGGTTATATACGTTTAGTGATTTATGTAAATAGGGTCTTCTTAGCAGCAAAGGAGAAGAGAGCAGAGGTGTACTGGATCCAATGGGAGCAGGCCCTAGGCCTGCGGATCCAAAGACCAGGCCTGCACTGAGATGTGACTAAAGCCTCACCCTTGTCCCCCGCTGGGGGCAAGGGCAGTCCTAGCCTAGGAGAAGTCACTTGGGTGAGGAAGGCTAGGGTAAAGACTGTTAACGGCAGATACTGCTCTCAGGAAGAACACGGAGTGTAACTGGCACTGTGACGCTACTGCAATAAAGGGGCACCGTATATACAACAATCTGATGTGTCTTGGACCTTTATTGAGGCATGTGCACAAGGACCTGCTAAACGGAAGAAAGCCCGATCAGCCGCTGTTGCAAGTGAGGACCGTGAGGCTTGGCTGCCTCTTGGATGGAAGGGAGGTATGTGCTCGTAGAGGCCTGGAGGGAGTCCGCGGCATGGAAGGGTGAGATAATTTTTGGCCCCTATATCACCCTGTTACGTGCGGTGCACCTGGGTGCAAGAGATGGGCGGTGTCTTGCCTTTCAGTCTTTGTACAGATACACATGGAGATAAACCCTCCTGTACCCCTATATCCACTCTATGTTCATTGAGAACAACATGGATGAGTAAAACTAGGAAGAAACAGAATTCACAGACAAGCATGTGGTGAAACATGCAAATACATGATAATAATCTTTATGGTGAACTCTGGGTAAATGTCCTAAGCTTACCAAAGATGCTGCCACAAATGAAAGAATTGAGGAGTACTGTATTTTTCACTTCATAAAACACTATTTTATGTGCATGTCTTAAGGTACCCATACACGTTGAAGGTCCAGGTAGGCTTCAGACACGAGAAGAAGGGAAGAAGGGAGAAAAAAGGCTAGTGCCAGGAGGGAAGAAACAATATTATTTGTCCAGACACTAGCAGTAGTAGTTCACTCTCTGTGAACCCTTAGACAGTCTTTTAGAGGGACACATTTTACAAGCTGGCACCGGCAAATTATCCATAAGTGCTATTTACATATGAGAGAAGGAACAAATTCCGTTTACAATATAAATATATATATAATATATTCACCGCAGTGCAGAATGTAAATGTATATTGCTAAAACTCATGCTATCTAAATAGCCTCAACTCTAATAGCTGTATTTATATTTTATGAATTTGTTTGGGCATGGAGGGATCATACAGCATGATCGTGAACCATGACATCACTGTGCAACAACCTCATGCTTAGAGCACCCAAAACTCTTAACAGAAATTCTGACAGATAGGCTAAATTTACACTGTTGATTCCCAACTGCTTTAAGCCCACAGCAACTCAGGAAACGACAATGCACTCCCGCAGCTGCACGGAAGGAACTGCCTGCAAGTGGCTACAAAATAGTGCACTGCGTTCGCAGGTCGTCTAGATTAGGACCCCATGGAGGACCTATCAGGCTAAATCCCGTAAAAACGACCAGCGGACGCCTAGAAATTTATCCGCCGGTCGGTTGTGTATATGGGCCATTCATCTGGTGGTTGAAAACCACCAGTGTAAATAAGCCCATACTTTGCATGCTGTTTGAATATCCAAGATATTTAAAAGAATAAGAAGCTAGTGACAGTCTGAGGACTTCAGGGTCCACATATGACTGAAATACCAGATCCAGAGACTGACATTGGTAAATGTTTCACATTCTTTTGTTAGTAGCTGAATATTCAAAACTTTTATCCTAAATTTATCCTAAACTTTTCCTTTACTCCTAGGGAGCATTTTCTGAAGAACTTCTGAGGGATCCTGAGTGTTCATGTCCTTGTAGACTAGAGAACCTATAACTTCTCATCCACTACATCCACTACACTTCATAGTACAATGGTGGTGACCCGCTGCTTGTCATTGAGATTAATGTTATGCCTCCTGCAACCTTGTAATTGGCTAAACACATAATTGCTCCTAGGTGGAGGTGCTCTGAAATCATTACCTGAGCTTTGTTTTTAACCAGTGATGCCTGCTTACAAATAAGGTCATTTTAGAAGTTGCTTTTAGTCTTTCTTTTTTTTCTTAACCCTCCAAGACCAACCACTCTCAATAAGGGTGCCATGCAGCCCCAGTGTTCCTCCAGAAGTTGCTATAGGTTCGCTGAGCAGAAGCTGATTGACCTCCCATTTAAGCTAGCCATACACACAACGATAAAAAATTACGATCGATAAAACCCAAACTCGATCTTAATTTTTATCGTTGTGTGTATGGCTAGCTTAATGGTGACTGCAAAGTCCTAAGTCACTTGGCAGATGCAGCTCCAGGACACCAATGATCTGTATAGATGTGTGCATGTGTCGAGGGGTTGGGTGGTACCATTCTAGTCTGACCACAAAAGCGGACATTCTTTTTGTATTGGCCTGCAAAGTAAAGGCAATATACGAGCCGTATAACGCTGCCTGACATTGAAAGAGCTTGAGGCACATCCAGCTTCGACCATGCTTTGAATGGAGTACCATGGTCCCCATGCAAAGCAATGGACATCGACCATGATTTACGGTCATGTCAGATATCCCTGTTTTTTTAGATATGGGCCACATAGATGGCCGTGAGCAACAGAGCTTGAAGCGGCCATCGATCTAGCCCATATCTATGTGTGTGTTCCCTACTTAAGAAAGGCAACCACAGTATTATAGGCACATTAACCACAAATTGCTGATTGCAGCAGAGTACATTGTACACCCCCCCCCCCCCCACATGCCTATCAAGGATGTGGGCTGGGAAACTGGGGGTATATCGGTTTCCCCCTTCCCCGCTCCTGTAGTGGTTGGGGCAAACCCAAGCAGCAGACGAACTGGGTTTGTCTCAACTGCTAGGGAGGTTAAAGTGGATCTATCACCTGATATGCATCAGGATAGCACTCATGTCATGATACCAGACTTGAGGGGTATGTACCTGGCTGTTAAAGGATAATCGCTTAAATCTTGGCTGCTGGGTGCATGTAGACTTGGAAAGGTAAACTTTAGATTAGCATCTTCCTTCCCAAGTCTCCTTGTGTTCAGCAGCCCACCGGTGTCCAGGTGGTGGGAGGGGTTGTAGTATTGAAAGACATTGAGATGAACACTAGATGAGTAAGTACCATATATACTTATTTACACAAAATGTGCTGAATACTCGAGTCAAGAGATGAAAAATTACAACATTTGGCAGGTGGACTTTGTGAATTAAATGCAAAGCCCCTGAACATGGTATTATCACCATATTTGCCAGAGATGTAGAGAAGGGTTTGGGAACATTTAAAAAAACAAATGGTTGCTCTAGCATATGCAGCTTTTGCATACATTACGGTAGGTTCAATGTAAAAAAATTTGGACTTAATTTATGCAAAAACTACTTAAACTAAATGAATACAATTGTTTCTACAACTCTTCTCTCGATCTCCAGCAAATTTGGTGATGAGATCATGATCAGGGGATTTACAATTCCTGAGCCTTAAGTCCCCCATACACCTTCAGATTCCTCCGTACAACTTTCATGAGACCTACCAACAACTATGTAGTATAGTGACCTCCCTGATAGAATACATAGTGATTGGAATGTGTAGAAAGGTCCCCATATTGCATGGCTTTGGTAGAAGAAAAGTTGGTTGTACAGAAGTTGCATGGTAATTGTATGTGGTGTATGGGGGGCTTTAGCTGCTGCATTTACACCCACGCTAAAGCCCCCCATACACCACATACAATTACCATGCAACTTCTGTACAACCAACTTTTCTTCTACCAAAACCATGTAATAGGAGGACCTTTCTAATCCTTCCAATCACTATGTATTCTATCAGGGAGGTCACTATACTACATAGTTGTTGGTAGGTCTCATGAAAGTTGTATGGAGGAATCTGCAGGTGTATGGGGGGCTTTACACTTCAGTCATTCAGATTTTCCACAATGTTTCTGTAAATTTAGGTGCCTCGGCTTATACTCAAGTATATACATTTTGGCTATGTCTCCCACACACGCGGGGAGACGGGATTTTAATTGTGCGTTTGATCGGGCGCGGATGCGGTGCGACCTGCGATCAGAATAGCAGGCCACGGGCGGAAATGATTTTTCAGTACTGGTCGCGGCAATAGACATGAATTGACACGATTTTTGGCCCGCGATCAAAAATCGATTTGATTAATTCTTTATGGGCACGATTTTTTTTTAATGGGGGGTGTAACAAACTGCGTGGTTGATCGCGCCAGAAATCGCACGTGATCGGCCGCCCAAGATCCTCGCTGATCACCTAAGTGGGAACACAGCCTTTAGCTTTTTGTTTTTAACAGTACCGATGCTGTACTCATAACTAGTGTTGATCACGAATATTCGAATCGCTATTTTTCTTTGCAAATATCAGCAAGTTGAGAATTTGCAAAGATCTTGAATATAGCGCTTTATCGAGATTGTTTACATCAGTACCTGAAACTATTGTGCATTGCATTCCCAAGTGTATGTACAAGTGCCGATTTGCGCAATGAAGGTAATAAATTATTAGACTCTTCTTGATTGCAAAATTGCAAAGCCCCTGAGTAATGGTATCATCACCCAACTTGCTGGAGATGTAGAGTGAAGTTCAGAATATACTACAAAAAAAATTATTGTTTTAACACAAGTAGCTTTTGCATAAATTAAGTTCAAAGTTAAGTAAAAATTTCAAAAGTTAAAATTTCCACTTTGACCTTAATTTATGCAATAACTACATGCGCTAGACCAAAACTTTTTTGTTTCCAATGTTCCCACAATCCTTTTATATTACAAAGATCAAATTTAAATGGTAAAGCCTGCCATAGACACCTTGATCTATGGCAGAGCTTTAGCAGACTGATTACAGCGTGGTGACGTCACCACGCTGTAATCAGTCTGCTACATGTCGGACAGGAATCCTGTGTCTTCCACTGACACACAGGACTCCCGTCCGACTAGCCAATTAACAGGGAGGGGGAGGAGACTCCCCCTCCCTGTTTACAAGCTGCAGCTGTTCTGCCTCGCAGTTGTAGAGAAAAAAAACCGGCATGTCGGATCCGTGTGCGATCCGACCTGCCGGCTTTTTTTCTACATAATTCAAGGTGGGCTCCCACATAGTTGCAGCAGACCAACCTTGATGTGCTCGGTGGGAGTGCGCACGCAGGTTGGTCTGCTACAACTATGGCCGGGAGTCTGCCCGTCTATGGGGGGCTTAAGACATCGATCTAAATTTGTAAAGCTAGGAATACAGGTTCGATTTTCCTAGCATTTTGTTTGTTGGTCTGGGCGATTGGCTTCGATGAACTTTTATATATGACTCTTTCCTGTGTTTTGTGATTGAAACAAAAATCATCGATTTTGGTCATATAACAATTGTACCTTCCATGTGGCACTACTTTGGATTCAACTGTGTCCAATGAAAATATTACGATCTAAAATCTAATTGAAGATCGATCGTGCTAAAATTAAACCGTGTATGCCTAGCTTTAGTAGAACCAAATCAAAAAAACTTTTAAGCCCCCCATACACCTTAAGATCAATCCATACAATCTCCATTAGATCTACCAACAACTGTGTAGTATAGTGACCTCCCTGATAGAATACATAGTGATTGGAAGGTGTAGAAAGGTCCTCATATTCCATGGTTTTGGTAGAAGAAAAGTTGATTGTACAAAAATTGTATGGAAAGATTGTAAGGTGTATGGGGGCCTTTAGACCAAATTACAGCACAGTCATATGTATTGTCCAAAAATAGGTAAAAAGATGGGCAATATTTCTACTATTCCAGGTCTGAAGTTCTCCTTTCCACAGGACAAGAACTTTTCATCTGTAATAGTTGTTGCTTCTGGTTGTTATAATAGTTGTTGCTTCGGTGTGGTTGTTTTCTTTCTTCCTGCAGACAGTAGTGGAGTGAATGCTTTTAGGGAATTGTAAAGGTTTCCAAGGCTGCTGATTTAAATTTATAGACACCCACCCCCTACAAGCCCCTTATTTTAAAGCTCAGCAGGACAAGAAGCAGCAGTTCTGTGGAAGTAGGAGGATATCAGTGCGTAGAGTTTAATGATAATGATAAGAAATGAAGGAATTACCTGTCTTATCAGTACGAGGGTAATTCGGAGCTGATTAAGCTTCATGTAATGTAAAAAACAACTTCACAGAGGAACCGATTCTGTCACAAACACAACACTTATCTCTCCTACCACCCCTTACACATTTGGTACATCCCTCTGCAAGTTGGCCAGCTTAAATAGGGAAGAAAGGCTGCACTTGTGCACAGTTGTTTGTGTCAGTGTGCTGCTGCCATATAGACATCACAGGGGGGGGATCATCCCAGATCTGACTTTGTAGTATGGATCACACCGAGGTGCTGAAGCCACAGACATTGGACGATCTCATCCAGATCCTCCACCAGATTTTCTCCAGTGATAAAGTAAATGTAGAAGAAGTTCAGAATATAATGGAGTCCTATGAGAGTAATCCACAAGAATGGATGAAATATGCCAAGTTTGACCCATACAGGTAATTTGACTTTGTGTTTGTGTGTCACTATGGGTTGTATCACTGATGATGCCATGGTTTAAGGAAGGTGGCATATGGGGTGATCTGTATACAATGCACTGTGTTTGTGTTTTGCAATGTTTAATATACAATGTGTTTCCAATAAAATTTAGTTATAACTATATTTATTTTTGTAATTCATCACAGTTGTGATACATAGACGTTATGTTTGACAAAAGATGATGCCAACCAGATACAGCTGCA
>CM070032.1:47637654-47671003 GCA_036250615.1 Ptychadena robeensis | reverse complement strand
TCTGTCGGTGACCCGTCATTAGTATTGCGGGTGAGATGTCTGTCGGTGACCCGTCATTAGCATTGCGGGTGAGATGTCTCTAGGTGACCATCCATTAGCATTGCGGGTGAGATGTCTCTCGGCCTCCCATGATCGGTATTTCGGGTCACTGGACGTCCCGGCGGTCACACCGCGCTGGGATCTCTGCACATGCCACGCAGATCGGGCTGAGTCTCGGGGCGTGGAGGGGGTGTGTGCGGGGCAGCCAATGACAGCTCAGGGATGAGGACCTCGCCGCCTCCTATTGGCAGAGCAGCCTTTCGGCGATGTCTCCCATCTAGTCTCAGCCTGATTTTATTTTGCTGTTTTTAAGGATTCCGCGGACACCTGACCCCCTCCCCTCCCCCCTTATCCTCCGACTTCATAATACAGGGTATAGGGGTCTAATGTACCAGGAGTCTGGCTGTCCATCTGGTAAGGTTAGAGGTAGTGTTAGCTTCACAACTTGTCATGGTCCTCATTGTAGGGACAGTATAGGTCCCCATACACGGGTCGTTTTTTGTTTTTTTTTATTGACTCAAGCACAATCGATCGCCATGCAGGTTGGCAGTGATTGTTCTTGAATCGATTGCATTAAGCCTCCAGCAAGATAGCTCGATCAAACAGGGAACCAACATGTTATTAAATCCCTGTTTGATTGCCATTACTTAGGACAGGGACCAGTATCCATTTCCTCAATGTTGGTGGCACGTTGACAACCACAATCCATCGCAGTCCTTTGAACTGTCAATTCATGTTGATGTCACATGGGTGGCTGCAGGATGTTGGCCTCCAGGGAATCACAACCTCCTTCCCAATATAAAGATACATTCAGCAGCCACTCAGGGCTTCCCTTTCCCTAAGCGGGAGCTCCTAGACAAGAGCCTGTTCTTCCAGAAATACATGTTGTGCTTCAGGGGAGCCGCTCAGACGCTGTCACTTTGCCCATGTGTTTATGGCCTAAGGGCATGGAAGCCTACAGGACAGGTTTATAACCGCTGAGGAATAACCGCATGGATTATAGGATCGAGTTTCATATTTATCTCTGATATTCTAATGACTGCTTTATGTCATGATTGGTTAAATGTTAAGAAAATCATAATAAATAACTTTAACACAGGATGGTGGATCACAGCACAGAAATGTGTTGGTGTCTAGGAGCACATCAGGAGGATACGTTTCCCAAAGTTGCTAGATATGACATCCCAACTAAAATATTAACATTGGAGCATTCTCAGCCCTAGTAACTCTCTCCTGATATTGGACAATGAATTGTCATATTTTACTTTTTGTCCCTTGGCTAAAACCTATGCTGTAATGCAGGGGTGTCAATCCCATATATCCCAATACACACTGGGCCAAATTTAAAAAATGAGAGCAGGCCAACCTTTATATTGAATGAAAAATAGCCCATGTGCCAAAGTTTGGAGGCAGGGCTGTTTCTCCTGCTATGCAAAGTATCCAAGGGCATGATCCATTTGGCATTTGCATAATTTCGTGGCAAAATTTTGCATGCATAAACCCCCAGCTCACCAACTTTTTTGGTAGCACCTGCTCCCACCAAAAAAAATGTAGGGCCCCCTAAATGCTAGAATGCACGGGGGCATGCATGGACTATACATCCACTGTGCATAACTAGATGACCCCCAATGTGAGTACAGCTGACAGGGGAGCTGTCGGGAAGGTGGATTTAGGAAATTTGGCCTGCATGCCCAAATTTTAACCCTGTGCTGTAAGGTAAATGTAGAGGGAAGAGTACTTGTTAGAGATCAATGTCCAAGTATGTGTCTCCAATATAGTGCACAGCAATCTTTGCCCATAGACAGGACATGCCTGAACTTGGCAGATGTGTTCCAGCTGTGGGAGGCTTCAACCAGATAGAGTTCATTGGAGCGGCAAATCCAGGAGTGTGCTTCTAGCACCTAGAAAAAGGCATGAGCCTTCATGTGTCTGACATCTGCAATGTACAAATAAAACGTGGCAAACATGTTTGCTGACTCAAGTTCTATAGTGAAGTATGAGCGGAGATATTTCTAAGATACATGGCATGCTGCTCTTCAACATGCTAGCTGCCTGTCCTGCTGATCCTGTGGCTTTAATACTATGCATTACTGAAGTAGAACAAATATTTAATATCAAAATACTGAAATTCACACCATTGCATGTTATGTTTGTCATTCCAACTGACCATGAAACACAACTTCTGGGTGGATGCATTATTTCGGGCATTTGTTGATGGGATTAACATGGGATGGTTTGCAGGTTATTAAGACCCTTTTGCCAACTGCAGGTAGTTTACTTGCAACCGCAGTACACCGCAGCACTGTTGCGGATTAAGAAAAATATATAGTACTGCTCTGGCAAAAAAATAGCTTTAGCAATTTTAAAACAAATCAAATTTTACAATTCATAAATTTCGACTTTAATTTCAAATTTAATTTATGCAAATTTTTTATTGTTCTATGACCCTTCGTTACATCTCCACAACAAGGACTTGCTAGGTAGTTCCTCTGCTTCCAGATGGAGAAGGATTGCAGGATAAAAATGATTATCATAAAAGCCCCCCATATACATTTAAGATCACCATACAATTTCCTTTAGATCTACCAACAACTATGTAGTATCACTGCTATGAAGTGCCGTGCCCTCCCTGATAGAATACATAGTGGTTGGAAGGTTTAGAAAGGTCCTCATATTACATGGTTTTGGTAGAAGAAAAGTTTAATGTACAGAAATTGTATGGTAAGATTGTAAGGTGTATAGGGGGCTTAAGGCTATTATCCAGAAGATGGTGACACATTGGCTTTATAAGGGGAGACAAAGGTAACACTTCATATTGTATATTTTCTCAGAAGTGTAAAAACTGAGCGGAGGATATCAATAGCATCCAATAGCAGAATAAATCATACCTGTCTTGTTTTGGCCGTGAAAGTCATGATTTTAATGTGGCTTTCTCGACCAAATCCTGATTTTAAAAAATCACAGATTTTTTTCCATAGTTCTTTGAAATCAGGCTAATTTAGGAGTGAGGGGGCATTACACTGGTTCCCACCACGCTTGTGCTGATGTGTGCAGTGGGACATTAGCAGGGAGAGTAACGCCCCCCTCCCTCCTAAATCAGCCATGAACTAAATCCAATACCTGAAGTGACGTCACTTCCTGTATTTTTCCCTTTTTCTTAAAGTTGACCGGTATGGAATTCATACCAATTCCCCTGGAAAGTTACATTGTGAGCTCCTCGTAGAGACTGTTAGTGATATGACTGTATATGTTCTGTAATATATATATATATATATATATATATATATATATAATAATGTGATGTGTTCCTTGCAAAATTTGCCTAGATGGCATACTGATCTAAGGTCTTAAATCAATCGCCTGATAAAAGTGTGCTGAGTTCGGACTTCCATAAATACCCAACTTCATGGTTTTTCCAGGTCACTTTTTTAGATGGTGGTCAGCAGTGGTGGTTTTCGTTTTTAACAGTTAATGTTTTCTCTTAAAACTTTTTGCTTGGGGAAAAATGGCCCATTGGCTAAGGCTGAATTTTTTAAATACCAATAGTGACACTGGCTAAGAATACATCTGTACACAGATGTTTAATGTTCTAATGTGCCTGGGTGGCCAAGTACTTTGAAGAGTTAATGATTCTACAGTGACACTCGAGGTAAATAAGTATGGTAGTTCAATTTTAGACACACGTGTGTGAAGTACTGTCTTGCTGGATATAGACAAAGGTTCAAGGTGACACCTATACAGACAAAAGTTTGTATGTTTTTCTTCAAAAGTCCATGTTTTTCTTCTATTTATATACCGGAGAGCCCTTTTTAAGAAGAAAACACAATTTTACCTAAAAACAAATCCTACTAGAAAGCTCTCTTCTGTTAGTGACAAGTGTTCTATCTCTGACTTATCCATGTGTTGGCTTCACAACACAGTATCATACAGGTGGTATTCTGTTGTCATAAGTCAGGGTCAATAGAACAGGTTCTTGGTATGGTCATAAGCCAGGGTCTGGGCAGACAGAACAGGTTTCTTATCAAGAGGTAAAAGGAACCAAGGTCAGAACACAGGAGTCACCTAGCCAGGGAAAACCATCAATCTACGATTTATGCTGAGAATTTGACTTGTTCTTCCTGTACCTGCTTCTCTTCCTTCACCCCTGTTTAGTGGAAATCATCACGTAATCAATTAACTCTTTTTGAGTTCTGAATTGAGCTCTTCTGGATCCTATATTATGGAACCAAAATTTATAAGTTTTGGGTGCCGACTATGTAGTTTTAAAGATAACCAATTTTTTAATGTCGCTTAAAGAAAAGGCTGTTGTAGACCCCTCCACATCTGGAAAAATTATTGTTACTTCCTTCTAAGTCAATGGTTCTCCACCTTTTTAGATCCACGACCCCAGAAGTGACACCTCAAAGTGTCACTTCCTGTATTTGAAACTGCGGAGTGTCACTTCCATGTTCCGAATAATGCAATGTCTTTTCCGGTACGATCAGGTTAATGTAATGTCCCCTCCCTCCTGTTTTCCCACTTGTGTAAATAATGCACAGGTAGAGAAGTAAGAAGGGTAGAGTAACGCCATAGATAGGATGGAGTGGTTCTCTTCCTCCTTATTTCTATGGCCCCTGTAAAATGGTTGTTCAACCCCGAGAGGGTCCCGACCCACAGGTTGGGAACCACTGCTCTAAGCCTTTCTAGTATCTAAAGAGAAAAGTGATCTTGTTGAAACTCTACTGTAGTGATTCATCCTTATGTTGGTCACCAATGGCATCAATAAACACAGTTGTGGACGTGTCATGCTAGATGTAAAAAAGTGTCATGCTGAGGTAACTGGTCTTCTGTTTGCCATTGCTAGTTGCTTAGCTGACATTGTCTTTTCTATTTTGAGTTGCTAATTGTCCCATATATCTTGCAAATCTGTTCTGATAAAAACTGTACCTAATGGTCCCTTTTTCTGAGTCCCCAGAGAATGACGTCCACTGTCTTGGCATGATTTGTAACCAGTTTTGATCACTTTGCAGCTTGGTAGACATGGTTGACATTGAGACCCCAACCTGAAATTTTGTAAATATTAAAAATGTGTACAGTGCAACAGTGTGGCACTTCCTATGCGAAGGCTCCAATAAAGTGCTTTAGTGTTATTAGTGGAAGCGATTTAATTAAATCAGAAGCCGGATACATTTCTTTTCAACATAAAGCAAAGCAAACCAGTAGCTGCTGGTCTGGAAACTCCAATTCATTGCTTACTTTATCACACTGGCTCCACACCTCTGTTTGCTGATGGTTTCTCAGGAAGCTTTGCCCTCCCATAAGAACAAACTTTAGTTCTGAATACATGAAAAGTAGTATTCAAACATAAATTCAGCTTAGACAGCATATGCAACAAGATTAGTTTCTGCACTAGAAGATGTGCTCACCATGACCTCAATATGTGTTATTTTGGTTAAAATTCCTTAAATTTGCAGCTGAGAAGTCACATGTAGTAGGTAGGATTATTCGGAAATAAAGATAAAAAATGTAGGAGTTCTTATTGCGTACATTTTCAGTTTCTATATTACAAGAAATTTGTGATTTAAACGTCTTTCTGTTGAATTTAGGCCGCTATGTTGGTAGCTGCGGTTAGAACTGACTGGTTCTCTACAATGGGCTCATTGTTCTCAAAGTAAATGGACCTTGTGGATGTGACTGAATACAGAGTAGCAGGTTATAGGATTTGTACATTCTGTGATAAACATTTTAATGCTGAATAAAGGGGTTTATTCATGTATGGCGGTGAAAAGAACACTTACCAAAAAAATGCAGCTGCATATGTCGACATTCTAATTGAAGTTTCATCATGAATTGGATAAATATTTACATCAGAACCTAAAGGTTTGCAAAGTTCAGTGGCCATATGTGGCTCTTTAGCCTGCTTGTTGTGGCTATCAAGCTGCCAGCAAGCCTTCTCACTACCTCTAACCAGTGTATACATGGTTACACCAAGATGGCTGCCTGCCGATGCAGCTGAGACTCCTTGTTTTTATTTTACACTTTACACAGCCGCTGTTTTGGGCTCTTTCACACTATACATGCTGCATTGTTTACCGGCAATGCATGTACATTGCGCAGTAAATACCATAGGCATTGGCGGCCTCTTGGCGGCCTCTTACAAACCCACTGCTTGTGTGGTAATGCAGTGTGCGCAAGTGTTATGTTTTTTGGCTTCAGACTTTTGATGTTGCAACAATTACTTACCCCTTTTTTTGGAAGCAATGGTTTACCTTTAATATTCTGAGGCAGCTCTTGCTAAGTCGGTTTTTCTGCTGAATGACCGATAATTGCTCGGTGGTCGCTCTGCAGCAAACCGGGTGCACCCACCCGGTCAGATTGACCAGGATACTCCTGCATGTCGAAATGCACGGTAATTCGACATGTCGGTAAATTCCTGACCGATCCCCATTCAAAGTAATGTCCGGCACACAAAGTGTGCCCGTCTATCCTCTGAGGGGCCAGCTGCAGTGTGACGTCATCACGCTGCAGTCAGTCCCCCATCTATCGAGGGAGAATCTGCCTGTGTATGGGCACCTTTACTCAGAAGGGGCGGGTCAACCCTCTACCAAAAGACCTCTTAGAAATCACAAGGGCTCTTCTCTGCCACATTCTGGAAAAGGGTGGTGGGCCATTTTTGTCCCAGTGTAGCAGATAGACTTACCTGCTCGGTGGAGGATCTGTCTTCACTGAGCCGAGCCGCTCTGCTGATGTAAGGCTGAACGTAGTCAAGTATGTTCAGCCTTTGCACCAGCGGATGTGTAAACAGACCATTCGCCGAGCAGGCAATGTCTATGTGATACGTTGGGACCCCTGCTAAGCGTATACGCTTAGTGGAGGGATCCCGACATATAATGCAAAGATGTCCTAAGTGCTGATTTGCACAGTGAAGGTTAAAATGACTGGAGAAAATGGAAAATGAATTTATTGTGAATATTAGACCTAAGGTTGGCAATATTTTGCGAATACAAATATTGCCTATGCTGCTCATCACAAGTATGAGGTATAAAGGCATGTTGTTAGAAGGGTTTTGGACAGACTGTCCTAGCTGGTATCATTGCATAATAAAACATTTGACTCTAGAGCAGCTCTGGTTTTCTACATCACTCTACAACGAACAACCATATTTAGTGACGTACGTTTATTGGAAAGGTCATCTTTTCAGACCTGCTGCAAAGTCCTTCTAATTTTTTTTATTTTATTTTTTTTTTAACTAACTATTGGTCAAATTTATATAATGTTTAAATAGAACTTCTGTTTTGGACAAAATCCATACGTGATCACATTCTTTGTTGGCTTGGGGACTACTTTGTTAATCATTCATTGAAAGGTTAAGACCTGGGTGAAAGTAAAAAATTTTGGAGGGATATATACTGAGAGGGTCTGGGAAACATGCAAGGTGATCATTATCTAGTTCTGTGAATGGTGGCACATATTACAAGAAAACGTTGGTACATCATATTTTTTGTCCACTCCCTGTCATTAGTAATAGCAATGGTATTGGGAATGCTTTATATATATTTTTTTGTGTTAATAGAATGCCAGTTGCAACAATTTTTTTTTTTTATTGCAGGTACACTCGGAATCTGGTGGATGAAGGGAATGGAAAGTTTAATCTGATGATTCTCTGCTGGGGTGAAGGCCATGGCAGGTAAATAAAGAAGTCCTGTATCCATTTCTAATTTCATGTATGTATATGTACCAGTAAAGGCTCCATCTGGAATTTATTTAGTATGTACACGCATGTGAATGCTCATTGGGGTAGTTTTGCTTTTTTGTTGTTGTTTTGGATTACTCTTGCTTTCAATCTCATAGGGAAGAGGAAAGGTTAAGAAAGCTCTCATAGTTACTAGATGCTACAACAGGGGTTGGAAAACCTTTTGATTAGTGGGCCACAATGGGTTTTTAACCTCTTGGGCGTAACGGCCGAAGCCAGTACGGGCGCAGTTTGATCTTGGCTCAAGCTGCGCCCATGCCAGGATCGGGCACAATCACCTGCTTCCTGTGAGCCTGCAGCATTTCTGCATAGCTGCAGGCTCACTGAGCTTTTACGGCCCGTGTCTTCGGCGTCATCTGTGGTGCTGAAGGGGGCAGCGCCATAGACCTCCATATTAATGGAGGGGGCGTCACTTTCCCCTGCACATGTCTAATTGAAACCAGTGGTGTATATTGAGGGAGGATAGCGGGCAATCATGGCGGAGTACAGTGTACTCCACTGCGATTGCCTGGGAAGCGTCTTTTTTTAAATTTTATTTTTTTAATGGCGTGAAAAGCCTGTAATACCCAGGAGATTAAATATGACATAGGGGCCGGACCAAGAGCCTGCGAATGCTGCCTGGCATCGGGGAGTTGTCGTAGCTAGGACAGGATATTTAAAAAAAGAAAATATGTAAAAAAAAAATAATGAATAAATAGAAGCTTTTGATAAAGAATTGCAGGTAAGGCAAGTTATGGCCTCTAGGAAACAATCCAAACAATTCTTCTCTAGGTGTCATCTTCATTTATTGAAGGGATTTGACAGAACGTCTTGACACAAAGGTAACAAAGGGCCAAATTAAAAGACTAAAGGTCCAGTTTTGGTCCCAGGGCCTACCCTCTGTTACTGATCTGAAGACAACTGGGGACCTAGGACTGCAAATAAAACTGGATACAATGTATCCAAAAAACATATAAACACCATCAATGCAATTTATTCAGCAGTGTACCTTTTTTGGAGCTTTTACATTGAGCTTCTGTAGGTTGCAAGGGAGAACAAATCATTGTTTCATAGCAACTTGTACGTCTGTATATCCGACGTCCTGAGCTGTAAAAAAAAAAAAAAAGTCTAATAAAAGTAAAATAAACCTTTAAGCTATAAAGACATTTGGTATATTTGACAGTGGAATTATTGTTGCAGATAAAGTTGTTTGTGAGATCCAGTATGGCATTGACCTCTGTAGATATGCTTAGTGTTTCTAGCTGCATCATGATTATTTTTTTAACTAATCTCTCCTCATAGATTTTTTTTCATCAGACAGATAGATATTTTGCCTTGAGCTGTTCTAGACTTCTGTCTTATCACATACAGTCTATACTTCTGTGCATTCCATCACGTATACATATGTTTATGCTATGCTACTGTTCAAGCAAGTTAGTTTAGCAAGCTTTCCTTAGTTTGTCATAATCCTACAAAAGTTCTTTTATACAAAACAAATGTATACAATACATTTTGCGTGTTACATAAGTCTTTGGTATAACAAATCACCTTTCTCATTGGACTATAATTAAATAGGGAATCATCTGCTTCCTAACTACAACTATGCCTGCATGCACAAAGCCTGGTCCATTATATTGATGTGGAGGAAATTCAGTGGCAAGCAATTTATTAAATAATAACTTTTTGGCCAATGTCCTTTCCAGATCATACAAATGCAGTTTGGCTTCATGGAAAAAATACACTCAAAAATATTCTCTAAAGCCCTTAAAACAATGGTGGATCCTGTTTTACCTACAAACAACTTAATAATCAAAGATTTATTGGTGTTAAAAATTTTGGCCACATTGTGTGTGCGTTATGTCTAAATTATAAGTTGCCCTTTCACACTAGCTGTATTCCTACAGCCATTATAGCAGTGTTTTTCAACCTTTTTTGGGCAAAGGCACACTTGGGCAAAGGTCCCCGCCGGAAGTACGTCATCAGCAGGTGCCCCGCTGGAACGCAGATGCGTACCAGCAGAGCAAAAACACCGCCCCTGGTCTGTGGGGACGCGTGTTGCTAAGCAACCGCATCCTCACAGAGCCGGTCCGTGTATAACACGGATCGGCTGTATAAGTCTTATAGTATAAGAATTATACAGTCGATCTGTGTTATACACGGACCAGCTCTGTGAGGATGCGGTTGCTTGGCCCTCTTATCTAGCTGCCTCTTGTAGTATAAGACTTATACTATAAGAGGCGGCTAGATAGGAGGGCCGAGGGTGGGGTCAAAAACCCACGGCACACCAGGCAACATCCCGCGGCACACTAGTGGTTGAAAAACACTGCATTATAGCGACGCAGGAACTAGCGTTACCACATGGTACACATGTTTCCATGGGAAAGCTGTTGTGAATTTCAGGTCCTGTGCATGTTGCATTATGTGCTAATGAGCGACGCAGAGCATTAACGTATAAACCCTCCAGCACAATTTTTTTAGGCTCCAGTGAAATTGTCTCCCATCTTAGTGTAGCACAGTGCAATTCAGGCATGGCATGCTGGCATTAACATGGCTAGTGACGGTAAAAATTGCCAGCTAGTGTGAAAGGGCCCACATTGAACATGTCTAGTAATTGTAAACAAAATCTGATATAACTTGCTGTATAATGCTACGGTATTGAAAAGGATTCAACTGCAACAATTTTAGTGGTAATTTCGATCTACCACAGTTACAATGAATCCTTGGTTTTTCAATCATACTTTGCCTGTGTTTGCCTATTTGATCCACCATTTTAAGCTGTTTTTCAATTTCCCCCATGCAGCAGTATACATGACCACACCAATTCGCACTGCTTCTTGAAGATTCTGCAGGGGAACCTGAAGGAGACCCTTTATGACTGGCCTCAGAAAAAATCAAATGGATCAATGATGAAAAAATCTGAAGGGGTGCTTAAGTTGGATCAATGCGCATACATTAATGGTACGTTTTATATCAACAGTTCTAATCGGGCAACCCTGGACACATTTCTGCGTGGAGATGACTCCATAAGCAGACTTTAAGTATTGACTGTTGGGGGCAAGTGATCAGTGTAACAATTTAAGGGCATTATATTGATGTATCTGGGTTAGCTTGAACTGTGGACAATTCTATAGACCAGAGGTGGGCAAAGACTTGTGGGCCTCAATGGGTTTTTAAATTTGACAGGGGATGTTTTTGTTCAGAGGGGCCCCTTCTATGTCTTCCGTCATGGCATGATCCCTATGGTAACTTTGGTTACCTATAACTCTTTAGATCATTTATGGCTTGTGAATCATTTAAATCCGCTCCGCAGTCCCCTTATGCCACCTTTGGACATTATTGCAGTGAACGAGTGTAGGGTAGCACAGCATGGGCCAGATTAAAAATTTAAATGGGGGCAGATATGGCCAGCGGGCCATAGTTTGCCCCTGACTGCTATAGATCACTAGTCATGGCTGCCTGGATCCCTGTTTAGAATTCACTGCAAATCAAATCAACTTCAGAAACTTCACAGTTTGTGTTTAACATGAAGCTGAAAAAAACATAAATGTGGAAAATTGCTTTACTTGAAATGTACAGATTTGTCCTCCTAATCCTGGATTTACTGGTTGGTGTAACAAGCATAACGTCAGTCGAGTCTAAAAGGTCTGAATGTTCAACACTTATTCTAGTTTGGTGACATCACATCCCTGGGGCATGTACCTTTTTTTTTAAATTGTTTGTCAATCAGATATCTATATTCTTAAAAATACCCGCAGCAACAAGATATGACTGTTATGCAATAATGTGTTATCTGTCTGTGTTCTACATTACTGCATGTAGAAGGCCTGAAAAACAAACCTTTTATCTACAATTGCCTACAAGTAGCCTGATTTTACTAGTTTACTACCATACAGTGTCTGAACCATTACATAATCCACAACAGCACTGATATCTAAAGGTTTATGTTCAAGGTAAGGGTAATGATTATATATGTATTTCTACATACTGTAACTTGAGGAGACTCCCTTTGTGCGAGCCAATCACAAATGGTTACATGGAATAACCTACAGTAGGTGCATTTATCTATTTACACCAGAATAACCTCACTTTTATAGTCCTGGACCATCACTATTTCAACATGCAAATCATGTAATCTGTTTCTTGCTTCAGTTTCCATTACAATATAGTGGTTACTAATTCCCATTATTGAGATCTAAGTGGTAGATGTTTAACCAAAACTCTGCAATGACTGACTGACAAGCTTTAAAGGAATTCTGGTCGGAATGGCTGACTCAACAGAAATGATTGTGGGCTGCTGGTTTTTAACCATAATCAAATGCAGCCATAAGGTGGAAATCCTTTTGAATCTTTTCAGCCTAAACTATTGTGTTTTCTGGGCCTTTCCTAGACCCTGATTTTGGTAAGAATCTTGTGTAGAGAGATGTAAAGGTCCCCACACACGTATTGAGTAGGGACTGACAGATGAGCTGTGGAGAGCAGCGCGATGTCATCACACTGCTCTCCATCATCTGTGGGCACCCTTTGTGTGAAAGGGGCATCGGCCAGAGCTTTATGGACATGTCCGTTCTCTGGGCTTTCCCTGTCGCCCAATTTGGGCCGCCGCTCGTTGCACGTGTGGGGACCTTTAATCATGAAATTGGTTATCTTGTCATGTATTAAATAATTGTATAAAAACGTATTCATTAAATAATTATTGTATTAAAAAATAATCTTATGCTGCACACGTGGCTTTCTAAGCGTTTAAATTCACATATGATATGTTCTAGACTAGGGCTGGGCAAACTAAGACCCAGGGGCTAGATCCAGCCCGTTTAGCTTTCTTTCTTTGCCCTTTGTCACATTGTTGAAAAGATGCCCTCCTCCTCCCTCCCCACCTATTCTCTGCAATGAGTGCAAAAAATGCCTGGAGGTGTCCAAACGTTGCCTTGGGATGATATGGTGGTGTGATCATGACACTGGGTGCATCCTCATGGCGACAACAGGCAGTCTTCAGGAATTATCTCTGCTTATTGCATGAATGACCTTTTTTATTTAAATGCAGGAAATGTAAAAAGATAACAATGTCCATGTCACAAGTCGCCTATTACAAATCACCGCCATCATTAGTGATGCATGGAATGGGCACACCTATGGTGGCTTGGCCATTACAGGCTTTTGGTCTGGTCCCTTTATCAAATTTAAGAAGCGATGAGTCAAAAACTTTGCCCACCCTTGTTCAAGACATTTGTTGACATGAATTTGCAACATTGGAATATTCTCTTTTATTGTGTGGTGTATATATACATCACAATGTGGCCCTGATTGTAGAGCAAGGCCCTCCCAGGTAACGGACTTTAATACTTCATTTTCATAGTGCCCAAGGGCTTTGTGGTAGCAAATCCTGATGGTTGCATCATGGCCAGGTTCATAAATGAAATTCTGGGGCCAGTTTAGGAGGTATACTTCCAAGATCCATCCTTTTCCTGAAATAAGGGGCAATTTGGGGTCTGAGGTGTCACTAGTAATGATATTGTTAGTTCTAGAATAGCTAGATTAGATGCGTTCTATAATAAGTGAGTTAAATGTGTGATTCCTATGTGTTCTGTTGGCACCCAACAAGGTTATAACTACAGCCATCACTGTGGATTATTGTAAGGATAGCAGAGCTGTATGTGTGGCTTGTACTTGTCCAACACTTGTCTGTATGGACAGAAAATGACAGCACTACATAGCTCAGCAAGGCATATTGTGAGGGTAGATATCCTGTAGAAAAAAATGTATAAATCTTTAGGGCCGTGAAGTACATAGATCACTTCAAAGACCACTAGGAGTTAAATGGTTGTGTTCTGACATGACGTTCCTTTGGCAGAAACTTTCTCTCCAATATCTAGTTCTAGCGAGTTTGTCTTTGAGGGCAACGCCTGTCCTTGGGTTGAAAATTGTAATATCTGATAAAACTGTATTTTATTTTATTAAAAGTGACAAACTTTAATATGTGTAGGAGTAACTTGCAAACCACACAAGCTCAAAAAAGCAATTTACTAGAAAAAGAAACCTAACGGACACTTTTAGAGTCAAAGGACATGATCTCCCATAGTGCATGTAACCACCATGAAGAATGTTTTTTTTTTATTTTTTTTTATTTTTTGGGGGAGGGGGGGGGGGGGAATACAGAATTAAAATGATTTTTTTCTAATGCTGACTGGTTACTTAAAATACATTTTATTTTACTGGTAGATTTTACCTAACACAAGAAGTCATGTTTTTACTTTTTTTTAGAATGCAATTCTATCTGAAACATATAATTTGACTAGTACTTCTTACTTTGTAATGGCTGCTGATTATAGATGTTTATTGAAATTCTAGTCTCTACTGGAATTCTGGCACCTCATGCATATGCCCAAAAAAATATTCAAGGCCTTGCTAAGCTAGTTCATAGTGATCTAGACCAGCTTACTTTGCTATAGTAAGAAGGGTATATCATTCTAAATCTGTCTGTCCTCCCTCCTAGATTCCATCGGACTTCACAGAGTGGAGAATCCAAGCCACACGGAGGCTGCTGTAAGCCTCCACTTGTACAGCCCTCCATTTGACCGCTGCCAAACGTTTGACCAAAGAACTGGGCACAAGAATACTGTAAAAATGACATTCTGGAGCAAATATGGCGAGAAGACTCCAGTGGTGAGTATGAATAGATGTAGAGATGCGAAGAGTGAGTAAAATTATTTGGTTGTAGAAGTGAAGCAAGAGCGCTACTTCAGCACTTGTGCAGAATAATGGGGTGCAACATAGGCACATATTGAATAGTTGGGGGGGGGGTTAAGTATGATGATCTAAAGCCCCCCATACACCACATACAATTACCATGCAATTTCTGTACAACCAACTTTTCTTCTACCAAAACCATGTAAGGACCTTTCTACACCTTCCAATGTATATGTACAATATGTATTCTATCAGGGAGGTCACTATACTACATAGTTGTTGGTAGGTCTCATGGAAATTGTATGGAGGAATCTAAAGGTGTATGGGGGGCTTTAGAGTTATGATCTTGGATTAAAAAAACAAAAGTTTCAAGTATACAAGACAAAGACAAAATGTTGTTGTAGGTGTGAGGAAGTTTGAGGTTCATGTACTTGCATGGGCTGCAATCAGTGTTGTATGTCCATCATCCAACATTTTTTTTCAACACCAATTAAGTTCTTTTGTGACTTAAGCCCCCCATACACCACATACAATTACCATGCAATTTCTGTACAATCAACTTTTCTTCTACCAAAACCATGTAATATGAGGACCTTTCTACACCTTCCAATCACTATGTATTCTGTCAGGGAGGCCACTTTACTACACAGTTGTTGGTAGACCTAATGGAAATTGTATGGATCAATCTTAAGGTGTATGGGGGGCTTTACTGATGCTGTTGGAGACCACTGGCTGTTCTTATTCTTTTGCACTCCATTCTCATGCATGCATGATGGAGAGATAGGAGTAAAAGTTTCTAGGATGTTTTCGTTTTTTTCCACTGATGTATCTTTCACTGTCAGGTTGCAGAACAACAACAATTATCCTTAAATGGTAGGGAAAGTAGACCACCTAGAGGACACTTTAACATGGTTGTCATTTTAAGTATACCCTCTTCCCTATGGCCCACTTGAGATTCCACTTTGGGTCAACATCCTTCTATTGAGGCCTGCATATTGGACATCTAGTTGGAATCTGTACTCAGGGAAAGTATATAGATCATGGCATGCAAATGTGAAATAGGTGGGGCCAGCTAGGGTCAGAAGATGATTTTCTTAATTGGTGGCAAATAATTTAAATGATCCTATTTAATTAATTAAGCTCTTTGTGTGTGTTTTTTTTCACAGGCAACCATCCAGTCACAGGAAAACAACTAAACCTGCCCAGAATATGGATATGGAAGCCTTCAGGAAAAAAAAAACTGTGGAGCCCTGAAAAATTGTCATCAACATTCAGCCTCTGGAATCTCTTGACCAAACTGTACATACACCCTCAGTAGGATCTAGAAGATGGCCATTTTGGAAAGCTTAATACATTTTAGCCAAGTTCTTCTCAGGGCTTAAACCTAGACTAGAAAAGAAACTTTATTTTTAAAGCAAATTATTTTTACTTTTATAAGGATCTGTATGATTTTGCATGTCCTTGACCTATAAAAAAAAAAAAAGGAAAAAAAAAACAGACACTTCTTAACTTACAAAAGTAGTTTCCTATTTTTTAACTGACTTGATTTGTATGTATAGGTTTTTAATGATGTAAGAAATGTACATTTTGCTCTATGTATATTTTTAGAAAATAAAAAAAAATGGATGATGAATTTTCAAGAGCAATAAAGTTCAAGTTCATTTTGGTTTCTGTTGTTCATGAAATAAGTCCTATATCCTGACTGCACATTGTATTTGTTATTATTATTGTTCAACTCCGAAACACTGTGGGCAATTTTATTTTTTATATTGTCCATATAAGTACATGAAAGGTGAACAATAATGGTTTGTATATTAGGGGTAAAATTTTGGATTTTTTTATCCACATTTTTTTTTCTTGAGCTGGTGTTTGATACTGTCCATCTGGAATGCTCATATTCTACAGTAGTTTTTTAGCCTAGCATCTTTTTCCATCTTCATTTATGAATTGGGGAACTTTAGAAGCTAATCCACAACATATTCCCTATGTATACAAGTAAACCTACAAAGGTATGTGATTTGCCAACGTCCCAAACATTCAAATATATCAAAATATTTGAATCACTTGCACCTTGGTTTCTACATACCATCAGACAATGGGGTGGTGGGATTTTGAGGCACAAAGAGTGATCAGGAGATAAAGAATTACGATAGTGGGGGGTTTTATTTGTTACATTAAGCAAACTAAAGCCCCCCATACACCACATACAATTACCATGCAATTTCTGTACAACCAACTTTTCTTCTACCAAAACCATGTAATATGAGGACCTTTCAATCACTTTGTATTCTATCAGGGAGGACCCGGCACTACATAGTTGTTGGTAGGTCTCATGGAAGTTGTATGGAGGAATCTCAAGGTGTATGGGGGGCTTAAGAGGCATAAACCATAGGACGTGTACCATTTTTAAATTTAAATTATGTAATGTGTGTTTTATTTACATTCAATGTTTATTTTGTTACATCAAATACTGTCACGATTATCACACCCTTTATTTCCCCCCCAAATCCTCTCCGTTCTCACCTGCTGGTATGTAGAAAGCAAGGTGCAAGTGGTTTTAAGATTTTAATATGAACATTAAAATCAATTGGTTTTCCCTACTGTTGACTGGACCACTCTTTGGCTGGGGCCCCAGCATTCACACCTGATGTTGGTTCCTCAGACCATGGCAGGCATGGAGAGAAGGCTGTATGGGACAGATCTTTAGAGAAAAATTGAGAACACTACCACCACAATTGCCAATTTTTTTTGTTTTTTTTATTCCCTGAAACTAAAATGTGTAAAGGCACAAAAAACACCACACGGTACCTTCTGGTTGGTTACAGGGTATTTGGTGATATAGGGCAATTTGGGGTGGTACAGAAAGGCTTCTAAAGGTAGCCATACACAGGTCGATTTGTCAGCAATCAATTTCCAGGCGATCAGGAATCAGCGATTGATGGGGAATCGATGCAACACCACCTTGTGAATTTGATTTGTGTTCGATTTGGACATAGGCCGATCCCCAAAATGGCCAATTCCACAAAATCCATTGATCTGAAAGGCTGCTACATAGAGCTGTGGGTCCACCAACGTACTCCGATTGCCAAACGATCGACCAAAAAAACCAAGATGTTGGTTCAATGTCCGAACTGATTTTTAGTCGATTCCAATTTTGTTTGGTCGATCGTTCAGGGTGGGCAGAGTGTGAACGCGCGCAGTGATCGATCGGTCAAAAATCTAGTGAAAAATTTACCTGTGTATGGCTACCTTTAGAAAATTAAGGACTGGCTCACACCTATACATTTGCACACTAGGCAAAAAAGTTGAGCATATGCTAAATAATTCCATCATGTCACTGGATGAAAAGTAGATATGGGTGAAACATGCCAAAGGTTTTGTTGCTTTCTTAAAGATGGTAATTACCTACCTAGCATGCTGATCCATGACTGACCTTAAACATGTTCTCCTGTCTGATGTTCTAACTTGATTATAGCTATTCGGATGAGAAATACTTAAGTTTGAATGCAGCCCTACCGCGAACCGCCTCTGATTACGTCCCCTCATGAAAAATCGCGTCCGATCTCGTCCATTGACGTGAATGGACGTGGTCAAAAATTGCAGCATCCATTCATTTTCTATGGCTCTGATCGCTCGCGATTGGGGGCGATCAGGAAATTGCATCCAGTCGCGTGCAAATGCAGGGGGAGCGTTCGGGCATGGTGAAGCGATTAGAAAAGCGCCCATCTGCTGCCGATCGCTCTAGTGGAAACAAGCCCTTAGCCAAAAATACCATGATCAGCTTCCAACATATCAACTGGTGGTCGTTTGTAATGTTTTTTTGGCTGGGATAGTTTTGCTAATGGTTGTAACTATATGAATAAAAACTGTAAGCCTCCATGGTGGTCAACTGTTAGTTTTGGCCCACTTTTACTTGAACTCGTAAAAACACTGGGCTGGGTTCACACCTTTTCTTTGTTGTCCATTGTGGTCTTAATCCATTTTTAAATTGGGAGTTTCTGTTTATTCAAAAGTAGCGTTTGTTGGGTTGACTCATACCCTAGATCAGTGGTGGGCAACTGAGTTGATATGGAGGGCCACAAGTGCGGCCCCCGGCATCACTAAAGGGCCGCACATAACATCGATCTAGACCCACCCCCCATCGACATATCCCAGCAGGGTGTGGACCAGATCCCGCCAGGCAGTCAAAACCAGACAGCACCCCCCCTCCTCCTGCCCCTGGGTGCAGCGCTCATATGTAGATCTGGTTTCCCCAATCAACATTGACAAATTTACTGATGTAGGACCGCCAAAGTTGATTAGGAAAGCTGGGTCATGTGTGTCCACTTCACAGGTCCGTCGCTATGCCCTATGCATTAACAATAAGGTTTTGGGGGCCACATGTGGAGGACCAAGGGGGGCTGCCAAACAACACCCAAAGGGCTGCATGTGGCCCCCGGGCAGCAGGTTGGGCACCTAGGCCCTAGATGATAAAATAAGAGGAGCAGAAGTTGCAAGGGGAGGTGCTAGTCATGTGTTCATCAATAACCCTCAATGTTGACTATAACCTGTATCAAGGGCAAAAAAAAAGCATTACCGTTTTTCAAAAACAAATTACAACCCAGCACAGGATTTAAGTAGTCCACTGGATATAATGTGTCTCCACCTTTCATGTAGCTGGGCAATGCACATAAAGTGTGAAAGGGGTCTTGGTGGCATGATACAATACAATGATTTTACTGGTGGCATAGAAAAAACTTTATGCCAACCCTAAAACGTTATATATTGCAAAGCACATCTAAAGGCCCCCATACACCTTACATTCTTACCATACAATTTCTGTACAATCAACTTTTGTTCTACCATGTAATATGAGGACCTTTCTAAACCTTCCAATCACTATGTATTCTATCAGGGAGGACCCTATACTACATAGTTGTTTGCAGATCTAAAGGAACTTGTATGGAGTGATCTAATGGTGTATGGGATGCTTTAGATGTAAAACAGAGCAAACATTTTCAGAATGATACAGCAGCTGCATTCCATACCATTTCTTCTATGGCAGCATAATAAAATATGATCTCATACTAAACACCACATGTGAAGGCTCCAAGAATAAGAACGTATGTGTTTAATAATGTTTGTGACTTTCTGCACTGGTTACATCAGCCCGTCTTATCTCTGATCCTGGTAGTACAAGAATGAGGTAGTGGTCAATTCACTATGTAACACAATTTTTGTTCCTGGCTTCCAAGAGTTATACTTCAGCTGCTTATATCTAAAGTCTATGGAAAAATGACTACATTCATTACAAACTTTGATTTCATGACCACAGCCCAGAAAATGTTGTATTTATAGTGTCAAAACATGAGAATTTTCATCTTTTCGTTCATGGTCTGATAAAGAACAACAATCAAAACCATTCAAAAAGGTTCAGAAATGAGTCGGTTTTCTAGATTTGGGACTGTACTGAAGAACCCACCAAATGTAGTCCCCCATCATGTTTTCGTTATACTGTTCTTGGTAACAACATTTAAAGTCCAGTATATCCTGATGAAAGTGCTCGCCTTGCTCTTTTGAGTAAGCTCCCATATTATTCCTAAATTTGTCAAGATGAGTGCCAAGGATATGGACTTTGAGAGACATTCTGCATCCAATTTTGGTGTAATTCTTTGAGAGTCCAAACCAACTGCACATAGTTTTCAGCCTTGTGATTACCCAGGAAGCCCTGAAGCACTACAACTAAACTGT
This sequence comes from Ptychadena robeensis, assembly GCA_036250615.1. NCBI lineage: Eukaryota > Metazoa > Chordata > Amphibia > Anura > Ptychadenidae > Ptychadena > Ptychadena robeensis. The sequence continues at coordinate 47,650,839 of CM070032.1, read as the reverse complement.
TCCAAGCCGTTTTCTTGTATAATTGTAATGGCATAAATGGGAGCTGCAATGCAATTTATTGTGTAAATAAATTCTGGTCTCCTCACCACCTTCATGATAAGTCATCCTTCTGATCTCATCTCTTGCCATGTCCCATCAGCCTATGTGCACCGCTGGGGAACTGATTGACTCTTCTTTTTGCTCCTTCGCTCCAGTCTAAAATCTGCTATAAGGGTGTTAAAAGAAGTGTTGCTTTCAAAGAAAGTTAAGATTTGGGGTAACACACTAGTATGGGAACCCCGTTTGATCAAATCCCTGCACCCAGGTGGGGCCAGGGAAAGTAAGGCCAGCAATGTAGGGTACTTGCGTGTCTTGGTTATAAATATAATGGCTCCTTTGGGCACTGGCACCAGCAACAACCCCACCAGCACTGAGTTCTTTTCCACGGGATAGGGGTCAGGCACCACCCCACTGGTAACTTGCGCTCCCTGGCTGCCCGCACACCTGACTAGATGGTGGTGGTTAGTATGCTTTGGAGTGGACAGTGTGCCAAGTTACTCCATCTCCATTAGACTCTTCCCCACTGAGCACCTCCCTGGGGGCAGTCCCCTCCCTTATATTGCCTGAGGACCCCAGAGCACCATGGTCCTTAAACAGGACATTACCCAAACTTTGCAGGCCCATGTCACTACAGACATATCTCAGATTTAGGTCCGTACGCTAGTTACGTTTGAAAATTCTAGAAAATACATCTTTTAAGTGCAGATAACTTAATTAAGTTGGTGTTTTTTTATATATATTTTTAAAATTTTAAAGAGTTACATTTTACCAGTTGAACGAGATTGGCTTCTGGTGTTCTTTCCAGTTTTTGTCCTTGTTTCTAATAATGGAATCATACATCTAGAAGAATCTCACAGCAGTCTGTAATTATATGTTCCCGCTGCAGTTCAGAAGTGAAATAAAACACATATGTTTGGCAACGTTGTTGGAAAAAATACCAGAAAAGACACAAACTCAGTTCAATCAGTAAGTCATGGCTCCTATTACATATTCTTTCCTTATTTTATGTAATGCATTACTATGGGCTTGTGCTACATATATATTTATTAATATATACTGTATTTTCTGGCGTATAAGACTACTTTTGAACCCAGGAAAATCTTCTCAATAGTCGGGGGTCGTCTTATACGCCGAGTGCAGAAACGTCTGAGCCAGAGCAGTCTGCCTGTCAGACATCAGAAGCGCTCCCTTATCCCCCCTCCCTTCCTCCTCGATGTGTAAGACGAAGCCAATATGCTCATTAAAGGCTGTGGCTCCAGTGGCTGAAACTGGTATTGCAGCTCAAACACATTAAACCACTTCCACTGTATCATGTGGCATGATATCAGTTGCATTTTTGATTGCCAAAATTCTTTGAATTAAATGTATACAATTTATGTCACTTGGGTAACCGCAGGTAAACATTAATATGAGAGGTTGCAGTTAGGGGTGTGAAATTAGAATGTAAATTACAAAAAAATAAGGTTGTTGGAGTATACATATGTAAGGCCATGGGTCCACTGCCGTTTCCCTGAGCTGGCCAAAAAAATAACACACGCCAGCACATTTGCCGGTGGACTTGCAGGCAGTTTTTCCATGTCATTAGAATTTAAATTACCATCTTGAAAGCAAATCTGATGCTTTTTTTTTTATTTTGTGCGCGTTGGTAGAGGGGTAGTCTTATATGGCGAGTATACTCCAGACTCTATATTTTAACTTGAAAAGTTGGGGGTCGTCTTATACACCCAGTCGTCTTATACGCCGGAAAATACGGTACTACATATCATTTGTAAGTATATAAACATTGTAGATTTTGATGGTAACATACATAAGAATGAAAGCACACATTAGGAAGGTGGGTATATTTTATTTTTATATAGTACAGTAAAGCCTTGTTGTTGTAATAAAGGTATTCACATGACTCATTCCATCACAAATACCAAACGAAAATTCCTCATTTGGGATGGCAGCTAGAGCCATTCAAATAATTCCTTTTGTAAGTTAAAATAATTACAGGAACTAAATTTCAGTTACATTTGTATGACCCCAAACCATTGCATGCATAAACTACATAAAGAAAACCCTAATAAGAGGCTCACATGGTATAATTATAAGGATATTCCTTTTTCTGCACAATGAAAAGGTGCAGATTTTCTGCGTATTTCCTCTGCTGCACCAATACAGCTAAGCCACGGGCAACATGCCTCATACTGACTGTCCCAAAGTGCTCCCTGTAGAGACTAGAGATGGTCAAATTTTTCAACAAGCTAACTTTGTGAGCTGATTGCAAAGCCCCTGAACATGGTATCATCACAAAAATTTTAAATGTTCCCCCAACCCTTTTCTACATCTCCAGCAAGTTAAGTGATGATACCATGTTCAGAGGCTTTGCAATTAAATTTTTTTTACCATCTCTAGTAGAGACACTGTGCCATTGATTTTTCCTATATTCATTCCTTTTTGACCTATAATTCAAATATTATTAAGTATAGTAAAAGTATTATTTGTATCTTGTCTTGGCTGATTCTTAAATTGTACATCTGTACCTTTTCATATTGTTTGCGCAATGACTGCACTTCTCTATGGCCTTTTGTACTGTTCCCTCTAGAACTTTTTTAAAATGGCTGACTAATTACATTGTAATGGTAGATTGCCTAGTTATGGGTGCATTTTAGATAAAGGGGTGATTTAAACATTGGGAACCAACACAGGAGGTCACCATAGCCACATCACAGGGTGTTCAAGTACTTATGTTCCTCACTGTACAGTAACTAATTAACCAAATAATTAACCATACAGCCATTGGTATATGATTGGGCCATGAACCACTTTAATCATTATCAATGAGCTCATCATTCATTCTAAAGAATAATGGACTACTAGAGGTTGATAGTTTAAAAAATACTGGTAATATCATCAGTTGGATTTTTTTTAAACTATGTTGCACTACATTCAAAATTTTCTTTATTTCTGTTGTAATATCTACCGGAAAGAAAATATATGGTCTTGATTTGTTAAAATAGAAATAAAAAAAAAGATCAATTGTATTGATTAAATTCTGATTGCCATGCATCTCTTCTCACCTCCAATAGGAAATAGACACTTGGCAAGGGAAACACAGAGAACTTAATGTGTGCTGTAGTGTACCATTTAAAGTTGTATTGATACAGTCTAAAATGGGGTCGTAGGCTTCACTTCTGCTTTTTAAGGCCGGAAAAAAAAAACAAGGTTTGCCAGAAGATAGGTAATTATTAGCAGCACAACCATTGTTACAGTAAATGCACATGCCCTTCAAATGATGATGAGTCATTCAGTCCTATTCCCAAAACATACGATAGACAGAGTTCTAGTAAGTTCCTCCTCATTTGCCTTACTTTGTAAAAGCCACTGTTCGGAGTGATGTGCCAAATCAAAATCTGGTTCTGCAATATACATTAGTCTTTTCCAGTGCTGCTTCCCCGGGGGAGATAGGATGACATGAAGACAAAGATAAAGACAGAATGAAGACAAAATGGCAGCAGGGCCAGTAACCTAAGGTAGCATCTTGAACCCATGGGGGTTCATGAAAATCAATGTCAGTCAAATAACTGGGAAACTTTGATTGTGGCTACTTAGCTACACCTAGCAGAAGTGGTGATGGTTGTTCTAAAGCCATCTAACCATCTCCACATGCAAGTAGAGTGATCTGTAACTAGCTCTCACATCCTGGCTCCAATGTTTGCCTTGGTCCTAAGCTTCTGTTTTCTTATTTATACTTCCTTTATATAACTACTACTACCACTATTTTTGCCCATTGGAGACTATAAAAAAAATATAGATAGCCGGGGCCACTGGTTTGTGTTCCTGGTTCTGGACACCCATGTTGAATTTGACCAGTGTATGCCTACTGTCAGGGACCTGTGCATAAACTCAATCTGTACTGTACTGTATAGTACAATTCAAGAATCAACAGCCCAAGGATTATAAAATTACATATACCCTGTATACTGTCAATTTTCTTACTATAGATAGTACATAGTCATTAGTCCTTGTCACAAACCTTGTAAATCTTTAAATATGTCTAGTTGGTTCAGATTCCTGACCTCCAGCATTTTTGTTACAAATAGGTATAGAAATACGTCTTCTGTCATATAAAATTTCTAATCTTGACTAATATGACTGGCATTTCATGGGCTGTTCCTGAGAAAGTTCACAGGCATAAGGTATAAGGATGTTAACTAAACACCCTATGGAGATTGTCAAATTTTGTGTTTGTCTAAATGCCTTTAGCCGGCCATACATAACTGGCTCTTTCATCCCATTGCCAAACAATTTATCGCTGTGCACATTTGCTGAGGGTCGATTCCCCTAGGTGCTGTGCATCTATTTCCTGCTCTTCCCGCAGTGCGATCATTCAGAAATTCTTGCATCACCCTGTTGCAAATGATCAAAGATCGCCGGGGAATCGACCTGTGTAAGGCCAGCTTTACTTCATCATGTTGATCTTTAACAGTCTTAGCAACTGATGAAAAACTTAACTTTGGGAAATGTGTTTTTTGTTGTCAAGTAAGTCAGGTGGCTTGTGTAGTGGCATGTTTGGGCTGGGTTTTCATGGCGTTATGGGCTCCGTCGACATTCCCTGCCTTAAGCGCATTCTTTAACAGGGAATGATGAAACCCATCCATATTACATGCCTACAGCACGGCCTGTTTCCACGGTGTTAAGCTGGTTCACCGGACGGATGGTAAATGTAGTGTCAACCTCCAGCCGATGGAGTGGCTCATTGCAGTGTAGTAGGCATGTAATATGGATGGGCTATGTCGACATCCCCATCAAGGAATGTGCTTAATACAGGATGTGTCGACATACCAAATACATGTAGGAAGTCATTTGTAGAAACTTTCAAAGATTTGCAGTCTGGCATTTTATTCATGGTTTCTGTGGAATCTCTTTATATTTTCATTTATGTTGAAGTAATAAACTGAGAATTTCTTAGGAACAATATCATCCTTTTTCCGGAAATATTACCAATATATGAATCAGATTTTTGGTTCATTGTCAGACTGCAATTCTTTTGGGTAAAACAAAATGTAATTACAGTTGCAGATTTTCAATTCAGGAGAAATAATTTACATTTACTGTAATAATCTATTAATGTAATATAAAATTGTCACTTCACAGGCGATCAATAGCAAACAGCAAATGGTGATGATTGCACTGCACTGAGGCTATAGTCTAAACCATGTGTAGTGGCAATAGCAGGATGAAATGTTACTATGTTGTTGGGCTAGAGCTATTTAATGTCTTAAAAGATGGACAATATGTGCAAGGGCCGTACAACTGTATCCCCCACAACAAAGGTATCAACATGGCAGCTAGTTTTATGGCTGAGCGTAGTAAAAGTCTATACCCTTTTGACCAATTTACTCTGGAGTTACTCAGATTCATATTGACTCGGAACTTCTTCCTATTTAACAACATGCTTTATTTACAGAGACAAGGCTTAGCTATGGGGACAACGTGTGCCCCGAGCTATGTCAATCTCTTTTTGGGTGGTTGGAAACATTTCTTAGGGAACAACCCCATTTTGGAACAGGATCTTTCCCGGAACCCATTGTGGCTCAGGTATAATAATGTTGTATTTTTTATTTGGGAAGGGTCCAAAGAACAACTTGAACGTTTCATTACAAAACGACATGACAATGACTTGAATTTAAAATTCAAACATTACACATGAATAAAATAATTATTTTAAATTATTTTTTTGTTAACATACATACATATATATGTGTATAAAAAGTGACACATGACATGCTTAACAACGGGCTCAGCTCAGAAAGCCTTACACAACTTTATCTTTAAGTTTCATATTTTATTCAAAAACAAAAATGTTGTTTGATTTGTCAAATACTGTATTTTTCACTGTATAAGACGCACCGGCACATAAGACGCACCCAGTTTTTAGGGCAGAAAAACCAGAAAAAAAATGTAATAAGTTTTCACATCAATTGAGTTAATGCAATGAATTTAATGGATGCAATATTCAATTGAGCCAGAAGGTGTCACTAGCAGCAGTACACTCTCAGCTGAACACGTCATACTTCACACTGATCTGAGGAGGAGGGAGGGGGGAGGGCTGGGCTGTGTTCTGCGCTCTCTCTCTCCTCTGCCGATATCACTGATTCTGTGTCCGTGGGGCAGCAGAGTGATTGCTGTTACCACAGACAGGAGAGCTATAGATGCAAGTTCATCTAGCTCTGTCTTCATTGCCTATGCCAGTTCAAGGCTGGCATAGACAATTACACAGTTCTGAACTGACAGCTCCTCCAGCTCCCCTCCGTGCCAGGAGAGCTTCATTAGTACCTTCATTGTGCAAATCGGCACTTATACATGCGCATATTGCGAATGCAATGCACAGTAGTTCTGGGCACTGATGTAAAAATCTCTAATATACATGATTACGAAGATATAGCACTATATTCAAATTCTTTCTGTGGTTCTATGCCTGCCATATGCTTTAATATTTTATCTGCCACTCAACAACCATTCTAATTTTCCATGAACATTAGATATAATTTTAATAGGGTTTGCCTAAGACCTGGAAATGATTTCTAGAGCAAACAAATTGAGATAAGCAGGGGAACAAAGTTTATTGCCATAGTGATCAACTGTTCCTAATGTCATGTTTTGGAGCAGAGGCAAAGAAAGTGTTTCCAAGCTAAACATCACAGAATATGAACTCAGGCTCTCTCATGTGATAAGAATTTAGTACAGAACAGCCATCCCTTTCACATTCAGATTTTTATCCAAAAAATAACTTTTTCTATATTGATTCCTTTCGTCCTCTTTTGGATTTTTTACCACCAATTATTAAAAGAGCAACTGAGTTTTTTTAAACATACCTTATAGCCGAGATCCTGCTAGAAACAAAGTACCTTTTATTTGCATATGTCAAGCTATTGTTAAGCTAGCCATACACGTGTCGGATTCCATGTCCAATCGATTCATCATCCGATCGATTCCGGCGATTCTGCCGGGAATCGCAGGTGTGATCAATCGGCCAATTAAGAGTATCCATCGCTGCATACCACCTTGTCCAACGGATTCCGGCACGATTCTGGGACGATTCAGTGTCCGATTCCACCTCACAAATGGCAACTCCCCCTGATCTGTGCAGAATCGGATCAAAAAGACCAACATGTTGGTTCTCTGACGGATCCGATTCTGGGCCCCCGAACGATCGGACGTGATCGGACGGACAAGGTGGGCTGCACACGATTCCGGCACGATCGATTCACGTGCACGCGCCCAGAATCGATCGGCCCGGAATCCGGCCGGAATCCGACCCGTGTATGGGGGCCTTAAGAAGATAATGACTCTTTGCCTTTGTGGACTGGACACAGATCCCAATGCATTCACTTATTACATAGGAATGTCATAAGGGGAGGAGCTCAGTGGACAAATATAAGCAAAATTTACATTCTGCACCCTGCAGTCAATAATCACCCCCAATAAACCACAATTATTTCAAGAAGCACAAACACACCTGTATCTAAAATAATGAAAGCAAAATTTAATTTTTTATTAAAATGTTAATAAATAAGTTAATGAGGAAGACAAAATATTAGCAACATTATCTTCAGTTTCTTCAGCTGTATTTAAATGTGGTGTCTCATCCGTGGGTGCCACGCAGTTTTCCATTGGGTTAAAAATAGGAGAGGTTGGGGGTGGAATGTGATGATGGAATTCTGCAGAATTAGATTCAATAAAAGTTGCGACTTTCACCACATAATTCCAAGCATTTTTGGCGAAATTTTGATTTAAAGTCAAAGTTTTGAATTTTAAAAAAATCCATGTAAAACTTACACAAATGATAACATATAAAATTGAACAAGTATAGAGGCCTCCTGCACCTCTTATGCATTCCTAAAGGCTTAAATGAAAGCCCTAGAAATAAAACCAAAAAAAAAAACGTTAAAAATATTTTTTTTATTAAATTCCGCCCTTCGTAACTTTTTCCCCTGTGACAGACCGATGGTCTGTCATGGTGTAAGTGGTCCATGTGCGGCAGTGGAGTGGTCTGCTGGTGTGTCCTGGAGGGAGTCCAGAGTAGTGTTGGGGAGCGACAGTGGGTTTGTGCCCACTTTTGATATGTTTTTGGTTACAGGGATCTGGACTGGGAATAGAAGGAACTGGGTGGGCCTTCCCACTCCACCAAGATACACCTGCTGCACCCTAATGAGATGGCTGGGTGTGTCTCCACAAAAGGACCTGGGACCAGTCAGTCAGCTTCCTGATGAGGTGGGGAGACACTGTGCTGCTGGAGCAGCAGATACCAGGGGGCACACAGGGACTGTGTAGCCCAGGCTTGGAAGGTCTAGGTGCCAGGTGATAGCTTTTCCCTGAGCTAAAGAGAAGAGCCTGTGTTGGACCTTGTGCAAGCCAGGAGGCTTGGTATTTCCAAAGACAATTGTGTTGTGGATTAAGCCATGCTGTGAGGGTCATTTCTGTTGGGACTTGTTGAATAAATATGGGCAGGAGCCCTAAAGAGAACCTGTCAATTCTGGGCAGATGTCCCTCAAAGTCTCTGTCACTGATATACTACAGGTCCCCGGCCATGGCAGAGAAGAAGCACTTGAGCTAAGCCTTTGCTAGATACCTGCCTACAGATATCAATATGCCCTGAAGTATCTGGTTGGGCATGTGCAGTAGATTAGGAAATTTTCCCCATGCTTTTGTGCATGTTATCAATATGATGAAAGTCGCAATTCACAGTGAAAATTTTACTTTCAGCAGAAAAGTCAAAATCTTCCCACAGAATTTTGAATGTAAAAAGAAATTTTTGGATTTTTTTCTACCGTCTCTGCTTCCTGCACAAATGTGGCAACCACTTTGTCTAAATCATACCCTGTTTCCCCTATGATAAGCCATTCCCATCAAATAAGCCACCCCCTAATTTGTGCCCAAAACTTTAAAATAAGCCACCCCCCGCAAGTCGGACACAAGTCAGTTGGTACAAAGGGTAACTGTGTGCCTCCGTGTGATAAAGTCTGGTACTGGTAGAACCCAAAAAAAGTGAGTGAAGGGGACAATGATTGGCACAGAGTGATCAAAGGGGACAATGAATGGCACAGAGTGATCAGAAGGGGACAATGAATGTCACAAAATGATCAAAGGGGACAATGAATGGCACAGACTGATCAGAAGGGGACAATGATTGGCACAGAGTGATCAGAAGGGGACAATGATTGGCACAGAGTGATCAGAAGGGGACAATGATTGGCACAGAGTGATCAGAAGGGTACAATGATTGGCACAGAGTGATCAGAAGGGGACAATGATTGGCACAGAGTGATCAAATGGTGATAAGAGTCTGCTTAGAGAGCTGCAAGAGTCTGCTCCGAGAGCCATTAATGTGTCAGATCTTTACAAACATAAGAACTACAATGTATACACATTAAAAATAGGATTCTACTTAATCTCGGGAAAACATGATGGACGACCTAGATCATTGAACTCCAGGTCTTAGACACAATATAACATATATACTGTGGCAATGGTGTGGAAAAGGGCAGGTGAGCGACATGCAGGGTGACTGACCCTGAAATTGATAGACTAGTGCAAATGTTCTTGAATTTGTTCGCTAGAACTTGATTAGCTGGAGATTGTATATCTTAGCAGGTGTTTGAGTCCAGCAGTGACTAAGAACTGGCTGTTTTCTCTGAGATTAAAATAATCACAAAAAACATAAAGTCAGATAAGTATATCTCACATCTTCTGTAGTTATAAACTATAGCATATAGCACAATTGTGCAATGGTGTGCTGTGTGCACCCTATGATATTATTGTGTACCCCAAAACACACATTAGTACAGTTCTGTAATCATTAATACACCTTTAAAAGCAGCTGCAAGCAGTGACTGTACCAGAATTTAACTGGGTTTATGCTCTTGTAGTCAGGGAGAAGTAGCGCAAATAGCCAATCAATTGTGCTGCAGTCAAAGGATAATGATAGAGGTCATCTGAATGGTGAGACTATCAATGTGTCAATTGCCCTTTCATTGCCTTTTCACAGTATAGAGGTGATGTTAAAAGAGGATACTGTGATGTGTGATAACATGATCTACATCAGTGATCACCAAACTTTTTTCCTTAAGGCCAAGACAAGTCAGGCCCCCAACTCCTACCCACATATTAAAATTAGGTTGCGACCCTGGAGTAATGTCCCATCCCTCCTATTTTGCATGCACACAACCCTTCTTTATATGTCCAGGGATTGTGGGGATGTTGCCATGTTCAGGCACTTTGTAAGTAACTCACAGATAGTGAAATTTTCAAAAATATGGAGATGCCACTTTTACATTTTACTAACTCCAAATCGGGATTACCACTTTCAGCATTTTACCTACCTGGCATAAATTCTGCCTGGGTGTTAAAACTTATGAGCATGAAAGTTATGGTGAGACGGGTTTAAGGAATCGAAAAGCCCTTAACTCAAGCAATGTGTAGCCTTCTTAAAACAGAGATATTTACATGACCCATTCCATCACAAATCCCAAAAGTTAAGGAAAAACCCCTCACTTCAGAGCAGTGGATGGAGCCATGCAAATTACTTTATACTAGAAATAAAGCAGCTTTTCCCTCACTTAAGCATATGGCAGGGAAAGTAGGGAGGTATGCAGAGTTCTTAAGTCACAGACAATATCAGGAATGCCTTATTATTATGCATGGAAAAGGAAAAATCTGGTACACATATTTATTTGCTTATCATCATAATTGATATCAGCAAAGTGTTAAATAACATTTGCCATTAACTGTTGGAAAACCAAGCTTTCAATATTCCATTGATTGTTTCTGAAGGGGGGGCCTAGGGCATGCTGAAAACCTGTTTTCTTTGATAAATGGGAAATAAATCGGGTCAGGACTCTGACTGGGCCACTCCAGAAGGCGTATTTTGTTCTGATGAAGCCCTTCTTTTGTTGAATGACTTGTATGCTTTGGGTCATTGTCCTGTTGCCTCACCCATCCTCTGTGGAGCTTCAGTTGGCGGACAGATGGTCTTACGTTTTCCTGCAAAATGTCTTGATAAACTCTGGAATTAATTTTTCCATCAATGACACCAATCCTTATATATATTATATAAATTGCATATCAATCTAGAATGCTCATTGTGGATGTTCTAATGAAATGTAACATCAAACCACATAACATAATGACTATGACGTGGCCACCTTCAGAAAAAGGAAACCTTTAGACAAGGACAGCAATTAAAAAAACTTCTCAAAATCTGCTAAAAAGTGTTTTTATTTCTTTTGACCTGAAGTTTGTTGACCTTCTAATAATAGTTACACTACGTAAAACATTCCATCTGGGTGATTTGAACCTACCTGGTTAGAATGACACAAAGTTTGTTGACCTAAAGATTCCTTATATAAACCTTTTATCTAGAAAGACAAATATCACACAACAAAATCTAGAAATATACAACAAGTGTAAATATAGCCATTTATTTGTCTCATATTGGAAAATGTGGGCAATTTGCTTACCCAATACTTTGTCCTGGCACCTTGGCTATTCTTATAATTTGCAACACAACACTTTAGGCAGGCTTTACTAAATCAGCCATACACTTGATCGGCCATACACGATCAATCACAACTGGGTACCACAAGTATTGGTCCCCAATCTAAAGTAATGGCGATTGAACGGGCAAATACCAACATGGCTCCCTGCTCGATCAACATTTTCTTTGAGCGGGATTGATTGCCCCAGATGGGCTACGTTCAAATCAGATTGAACAAAAGATCGAGCCTTGTATTAAATGGGATAACATAAGTACCTAAACCACAGCAGAGGGTAGCTTCCTGAGTGGGAGGAGTCTAGTATAGGAAAAGACTGTGTAATTGAGGTAATTATGTAAAAATCCTGTTTATATCTCTCTGTGACAAACATTGCCATCCTGGAAATCCTGGATTTTTATCATATATAGATTATCATATCATATATTAAGACAGATAGACAGGGAATAAAACAATTACATCTCCTATCAACTCATTAAGGGGTCTTTCACACTAAATGCGCTGCGTTTTTTTTGTGGTAACACTAGTGGTTAGAGATTTTTTTCACTTTGTGAGCTGATTGCAAAGCCTTTAAAAATGGTATCATCACCAAAATTGCTGGAGATGTAGAGAAGGGTTTTGGAAACATGGAAACAAAGGTTTGCTCTAGCACATAGTTTTTGCATAAATGACGTTTTTGAAAAAAAATTCAACCATCTCTTTTAGTGATAACACTACCGCATCGGTTACTGGTGAAAACCCCAACCCCTCGCTCTGCGCCTGGGCTTTTATGCCAACACACTGCATTGCGAAAGCTAGCGTGAAAGGGATCTAAAACAAGATAAATGACGGCTGTTGGAAAAAGTGGTAACTATTTGTGGTCACTTAGCCAAAGATTACACTGCACACTTAAGCTAGCCACACACGGTTTGATTTTGGTTCAATCGATGCTCGATTAGATAAATTTTTTCATCGATTGAACGAAAATCGAGAAATGCCCACATGGAACGATCGACGATAATTGTTCGATGAAGGCAGAAAATCGAATCGAATTTTGATCGGACATGTTGGAAAATCATCGTCGATTGCGCCAAAATCGTTTTATAATCGTCAATGTTTGTGGTGTTTCTCCTGGATCGATTAGATTCGATATAATAACATAGACCACTTCAATCTGGAATTCAAACATTTCAATACCAAAATCGACGATTTTAGTAATATTTTGGAATCGAAATCTCACCACAATCGCAAACTCAATGTGGGGTGTATGTTGATGCGATTAAGATCGATTTTCGATTAGATGACTGAATTCCTCCATCTAATCGAGCATCGATTGAACCAAAATTGAACCATGTGTGGCTAGCTTTAGGGTTCATTTAAAAGTGCCCAGTGAAAGTGACACAAAGCGGTTGCTGCTTGGTTTTTGGACTTTTGCCCCATAGATCTAGAGTACATGCACAAGTCCTCGCACACAGGAGCACTCGGTGAGTTTCCGAACAGTGATTGTGTAAATAGAGCCTAGAGCTAGTGTGACAGGAATCCTGTCAAATCCTCTGGTTGTATCCAGTATGGGATATACAGTGCTGCTTGAAAGTATGTGAACCCTCCAGACATGGTCACTGTTTGTGCA
>CM070032.1:47617670-47633703 GCA_036250615.1 Ptychadena robeensis | reverse complement strand
TTTTTGGGTTCATTGAGAACATGGTTGTTGTTCAATAATAAAATTATTCCTCAAAAAAAACACTTTTTATGTGTACTGTGTTTCTCACATATTGGAAGTCCAATGTACGATGTTTTATTTGATTTGTATACACTTTTACTTTGTATAGTTTTCATTTTGTAATTTCAATAAAAATACGTTTAATGGAAAATAAAAAAAAAGAATACCTGAGCGCAGTACTATTTGTTATCTGCTGATCGTCTGGTGTAACACATACTGTTACCTGGCGACTTTGAGAGTTAATTGTAATGCTGTAAAATTTCAAAAGAGGGAGGAAAGGGCTGTGGAAATTTCGCAACTGATGTGACTCTGGCACAGCAGTACTTTTTATGATATCTTGCATGGTGTTCTTTTTGCTCATGGAGCCCTTTGACATTAATAACAGTAAATATAGGATACTGTTACTAAAACATTTATTATTTATTCTGATATTGGCAAATCATCGTTATACAATGTACATTTAATTCCAAATACATATAATATCCCAAATATTTCAAGTAAGTCAATATCCAAATACATTAAATTGGATGGGGGGATTTCAAATTCGCCTGGGAGTCACAAGGGACATTTGGGAACACATCCTAATTAAAACATTGTAACAAAGCATATAGATTTTCCGTAAATTACCATTAAGGTTAAGGAATTTTTCTTCAATCAACTGCCATTTGGATTTTTTGTTTGATGTCATTGTCGAAAATCGTTTGTTCATTTATCTAATGTAACATTAGATTATTTGTCTGTCCATCGCCGATATCGAATAAAAATACATTCGAAATTACAACGATAGATAAAAATTTGGTCGAGGTCGAACAAAATGTATCCATCGAACAAATTGTCCATTCTAGGTTTTTGTTCAATCAACAAAAAAATCTTTGTTTTTCGATGATCAAACTACACGTTTAAACCCAACTTTAATTCCAAACAGGAAAACTTATTCTCCAAAGCTTAACTTTTAGCTTTGTGCATTTGTTTATTTATTATGTCTGTGTTTATATTTGTAAAATAAAAAATGTGGTGTTTAAATACTAGATCCTTTTAGGCACGCAGCTTGGAAGGGCAAGAAAAAGGGGCCATCAAGGGAGTGTGCCCCTTCCTCATGCTCATACCAGGCACACTGCACCAGACCTTATGCAAGGTATTAATGATGGATAGACCACCCATTAATGTTGGTGGTCTCTTCCTGCAATGTGCCCGGTGTTGTAGGGGTCTGACAGTGGGGACTCACTTAGGATCTGGGAAACACCTTTAACAATAGGACCCCTGGATCTCTGGTCTCCACCTTATGAAATAAGTACAGCAGTCCTAGTTTGGTAGATTTTCTGTTTGAGAACTTGTAGGTATGTTTACACTGTACTGTATGACATGTTTCATGGTTATCCGCAACTTCTTCATATACACATATGGTGAGAAAAAGCATATGTCGCTGGCGTCAGGAAATTGCTGTTTAACATAATTGTACATTTTTGTGTAAGCTAAGCTAGCCACACATGGTTCAATTTAGCGTTCAATCGAGGTTCGATTAGATTTTGTAGTTCGATCAAGAAAATTGAACCTCTATTTAAATTTAATCGATGTACACCACATGGGGAGTACGATTTTTGTTCAATTTCGACTGAAAATTTAATTGAAGTAATCCAAAATCGTCAATTGAATTCCTCTTACGATTTAGTTTTAATCGGACGTTAAAGGGAAGTAGCCAAAAATATCGAGACAAAAAAAATCGAGACAAAAAGTCGACCAATCGAGCAAAATTTTTCAACCTGTCCGATCACTTTTCAATCGACGATTTGACAAAAATCGATCAATGAACGTCGATTGTACTATGTGGGCAGCACATTGATTTTTTTTTACAAACGATCATTTTTTTGTTCGAAAAACGTTGATTGAATGCTAAAATCTAACCATGTGTGCTTAGCTTTAGTCTATTAAAGTCTTCTGTCTACTGTCTTCTTTCAACTACAGATCCGCTAAGTTAGCAATCACTTTCCACAAATGGCTTTTGAACATGGACGGGAGTTAATAATAAACTGGACTGTGTCACAGGAGACCAAGGCTCATTAACTTTTCACAGATATTGTTAATACTGCTATGCAAGCAAGGAGCCATCATTTTAGATAGACATTATCTGTCAGTGTTTTCAAAAGTCATTTGTTTTCCATTTGTGAGTGTTTTCTCATTTGATTTTATTTGTTCTGATGTTAATGTTAAAGTGTTATTAAACCCTCTTGTAAACATATAAAACCATGTACATCCAACTACTGTTACTTTGTACTCACCACATTTGTTCTTGTTTAAAAAGCAGCCTTAATATCTGCACCAGACACTACCTGTGTTATGGTGGCTGCCTTAGTTATTAGCAATCTATGGAGAAACACATCTAATTTACAGAATTCCACCCAAAAGGTGGTGGGGGGGGGGTGAGGGTGCGTCTTATCATCCGAATGTGTGGTTAAAAGATTTTTTGGGGGGGATCTCATGCACCCGCATGGGTTTGTCCAGATGGATTGGCTCGCCGGGACTATGTAATGTCACTCAGTGCCCTGAAAGGCAGGCAAGGAACCCATCATGGCAGGACCCGGACATAGACAGGGGCAGTACATACTTACATTATCATTAGATCACACATCTGTGCAGTCTTGCTGGCAGCCATAGAGGGGACCGATCTGCAGCTTCCCTTTCTGACTGACCCTTTTCCCCCAATGTGTAAGAAGGAAGCCGGTGACAGCATCTGTATACTGATGGTAAGTGTTAACTAGTGACATCTTGTGTCTAAAATTGATATTACATTGGGGATATTCCTCAACTGAGATTAATGCTCGAATACTTCAAATATTGTTTTGTTTTGTTCTCCTTCTCTAAAAACTGGTTGTGTCTTATGGTCAGAAAAATATGGTAGATATTTCAGCAACAAGTATTGTAATTTATCGATAAAAGTAATAGGTGTAAAAAGAAGTTTTTGTAAAAAGAAGTTTCCTATATGTAAAATATTGCTTATAGTTATTTTTCTTACTTGGGGGATAGAATACTTTCATTTCTTACTTGGGGGATAGAATACTTTCATTTCTTACTTGGGGGATAGAATGCTTTCATTTCTGCTATTAGTTCCTTAGAAATATTGTGGATTGATCGATTATGCATTAAGCATTTTTGGCATATCTCACACTTTATATATTATTATATCTTACAGATTTAATCTGCTAAAATTTATAAATAAGCCTCCTGGCCATACTGTTTTCTTTTAAAAAGCAGTATGGGAAATAAAGACAGATTACAGTAAGGATCCTGGAGGGATCGGCAATGACACCAACGAGGCCGAGGGATGCCACAGCCTTATCTGGGATAGGTAAGCAACATCTCAGCTCGGGTCAGCTCGGGGTAAGCAGTGTTGTAAACAAAGTTACCACAAGCTATACTCAGGGTTAACACTTCGGTTGCTCTCGGAGCCATACTTGTCAACCCTCCTGTTTTTGGCTGGGAAAGTCACATTTCTTATGTGGCTTTCCTGGCCAAATGCATATTTCAATAAATCCTGGATTTTTACCAGGATTTTGAAAACAGGGTTACTTAAGAGGGAGGGGGTGTTACTCTGACACATAAGTTCCCACCCTGCTTGTGCAGATGATGTGTGACGTCACTTCCGGTATTTGCAACGTGGAAGAGCCGCGACAAATTAGCGGAAGTGACGTCACATGTGTCACTTCCTGTAACTTTCCCTTATTCCAGGACAGTAAGGTTGACAGGTATGCTGGGAGCACTAACCTGGAGTTTGCCATATAAAGTTTTCACACAGACCAAAGCATCTATATTGCATAATTACGTTACATAAATTGATTAAGGTTAAACAACATACGACCCTCTCAGATTTGCCTAGACTCCATAGGTAGCCTTAACTACTATGGTGTGGAATCACTTGAACACCATTTAGGAGTCGGATTTGCCCCTCAGTTCAGTTGTGATAGATCACAAATATTTCCAATTCAAATGATTAAAATGCAGAACAGCAATTTAGGAGTTCAGAAACATGTAAATAAAACACTACGCACATTACCTGTATGACGGCAGCCAGAATCTGTCCTGCCAGAGCACAAGAAGGCTAAAGGGCAAAGCTTCAGCCGCTGCACCTGATCTTCTCTCACTAATATCTGAAAGTATTTGACTCTAACTCACAATATGTATACAGTATCTCACAAAAGTGAGTACACCCTGACATTGTTGTAAATAGTTCAATAGACGTGACGTGACAACACTGAAGATATGGCTTTGATATAATGTAATTTTTTGTGTTGCTGATCTTTACTTATGTCACCGATCGATCAGCAATAAATCACATCCCAAAAATTTTGCACTTTTCGATCGATGTACAACTTATGATCAAAGACTCAATCACATGTCCCAATCGTATAGCAAATCGATCTCAGGGGAATCTAAGTGTTTATGGCCAGCTTAAGAAATAAACAAATAGGTAAAGCTAAAGGTTAAGTTGGCCATAGAGGCTTAGATTCCCCGGAGATCGTTTTGTTATATGATCGGGGCATGCGATTGAGTCTTTCGATCATAAGTCGTACATTGATCGAAAAGTGCACCTTTATCAGAATGCACTTTATTGCGATTTATCGCTGGTCGATCGGTGATGTAAGTAAAGATAGGCTACAGAAAAAAATGCGATTGGAAATGATGGAAGTTGAATAAGGGCTGCATGGGTCGATCGCTAGAAATGATCGCATGTCTCTAATAATTTCTCGTCATTTCGGTCAATCATAACTTTATATCTTATCTCATGTATTTTACTTATCTAAATTAGATAAACTTATTTGCATTCCCACCCTCAGTGAAAGACAAATAGAAAACAAATAAATGAATAAAAAAGAACAAAAAAACATACATCTAGGTAGTTTACTTTTTCTTTTATACAATTGTCTCACTTAAATCTAACAAATCCCACCTCCCATATCCTTTCAATTTTCTCTATAGAGTTTTGCATTCTAGCAGCCAAGTATTTCATTGATCCAATTTCTTGTATTCTAGTTGTGAGATCCGTTTTACAAGTAGACACAACTTTGTCCCTGTTCCCAGTATCCCAGTTCTAGTAGGTAGATATAATGTGCTCCCAGGAGATGGTGGTGGATGGTCCTGGGAGCACATTATATCTACCTACTAGAACTGGGATACTCTCTAGTGCTTACACAGCACTCCCTTTCACCTGGAAGGACTCACCTACGCAATCTGTTCCTCCTTGGATTTTGAAAAACTCCCATGGATACTTCACTCTGATTATACCTATTGATTCCAGTGAGAATACCTTTCTGATAAGGTGGCCCTAATAAGGGACTCTCCATTCCCAACTCCTCTCCGGTGGGCCTACTTTGAGACCAGTCTAAATGACCATTTAGGATTTTTGAGCACGCCTCTGGACCCCCTGATGAAGGGTCGAAAAACACGTGTCGGGGCCCACGCTTACCATCTGCTCTTGTGTGATCCTACCTACTGTTCTGCTCACCACCCGCTAGGAGAAAGGACAGTTCGGCGAACCTTTGTTTTTACTATGAACATTAAAACCGAATGTTTTTAATAAACTACCTGTTTCGATGACCTACACTACCTCTATAATTGTTTTAGATACGGGTCTACTTCGTTTTTTCAGGATAGCCCCCTTGATACGGGCTACCCCTAAAGCCAACTTTTAAAGTCCCCGGGTTCCCATCCTGTATATGGGAAGAATCTGTTTGTATTTTCTTTGTATTTAATTTTGGGATGTTGGTCGGCTCGCTCCCTGGGATACCTTTGGTAACCTTATATTAGTATAACAAAATACAGTATTAACAAAAAAGATTCAAACACATAGTCATCCAATGCCCCAAACCAAGCCTACCAGGCGACAAATCCCAAAGGGGAATGTCCAGGCCACCTCATCCCATCAGCTATCCCTGCAGAACAGGGCCCCAATTTCTTGACAAAATATATGAAACAATGATCCTATATTTTCTTTTGACATCTCCAACATTGCGCTGATATATTAGAGTCCATTGCATGTAGGGCCTCCAGAGTATAATACCAAAACATAAGGATTTTAAACACCTGTTTACTATTTGCCTGCCCTGACCATACCTGTCAACTTTTCAATTTTTTGAATAAAGGAAATTTGACAGGAAGTGATGCCACTGACGCCACCTCTGGTATTCAAAAGTGCTGGACTTTCGTGTTCCAAATACAAGAAGTGGTGTCACATACATCACTTCCGGTATCGGGAGGTTTACCATCCCCTCCCTTCTATTTAGTAGCTGGCTAACTTAGGAGGGAGGGGGCGTTACTCTCCCTACTAACTTGCCACCCCGCACATCATCTGCACAAACTGGGTGAGAACTTAGGAGAGTAACTCCCCCTCCCTCCTAAATGGCCCCGATTACAAAATCCTGGAAAAATTTGTGATTAATTGAAATTTTGGTTTTGGCCAGCAAAGTGACTTTCCCAGCCAAAACGGAATAGTTGACAGGTATGGCCTTGACTTATTGCCTGACTGAATTCAAATGCATCTGCCAGCTGTTACCAATTTGGGGGTAGCCTAAGGGTAGCAACCTGGGAGTCACCTTCAGCAATGATTTCATGTTCAACAACGAGTTGATGTTCGCTTGATCGGTGAACAAACAATTGCGGCGTGATGATGCAACGGATCGCTGAACGATGAATTGATGCTCACCACTTTGTGCAATTGATTCGCGATCAATACTTTGGATGGTAATCCTGGTCTCCATTCAATATAATGGCGATTGAACAGGGCTTTACCAACATGTTGGTTCTAGCGTTCCATTCACAAATGATCGACGTGAACATGCTCGGCGATCGATTGTTCAGGAATCTAACAAAAAGAAGCATGTCCGAAATGGAAGATCAGTGTAGCTGCAGGATGTATAGACTATAGTGGAGTGTACAAGTAGTATTATACATGAGGTGAATGGATGTGTACTAGAAGCGTGTTTCCCCAAAAGTAGGACCTAGCTGCATTGTCCTCCTATGCTTCGAATATAAGCCCTCCCCCAAAAATAATACATACCCAGAGAAAGAGCTTATGTCTTTCACCAGCTTTCTAGGCTGCTGCCAACTGTCGGCAGACCACAAAGCGCACACAGGTCCCTGTGTTCAGGTGCACAGAGTGTGCAAAGTCAGGTGAATGCTGCCCCTAGCAAAACAATTAGTAAAAAAAAAGTCCTGAAACCCGAGCTGAGAAGCTGAAAACCCCCCAAAAATGTTGTGACATCTTGTGGCCATTCTATGCAATAAATTTAGTACATCAATTCATACTAGGGAGGTTGAATTAATTAATATTATTTCTCAAGAATAAGACACCTAAAATGTTTATAAGACAGTGTCTTCATTTCAGAGGAAGCATGGTAGTATTATGCTTATGTGAATGGATGTTTAATTATTAATGTCAATATTTTATATAAGAAATAACCCAAATTAAAAAATTCTGAATTCATATTATGTGATATTCAAATAAAATGTGTCTAGTGTACACATCTATATTATATATATATATATATAGGAGTGAAGATCCACGTTTGAGATTATCAATAAATATTTACAATCAAGAATTTCTATGTTTGTGTTGCAAAAACTGCTGAGGAGCTTTATAAGCTGGTAATACGTGTATGCATAAATAACATTAAGCAGTATAATGGGCAGGGACTTGTATGACATCACAGACAGGAGAGCCTGTACAACTACAGAGGAGCATCACCATCTTGTGGCCAGGAAAGAAAGTTGTCACTTAACAAGTTCAAAGTTATCATTACAGAAGTAAAACATAATACAGATATTAATATGTTGATCTATGCAATCATCTCTGTAGTTTGATTATGTAAATATGCAATATGATTATTGAGCTTTTAGGCCGACCCTTTTTCTTCTAAATGAAGATATGCAGCCGGGTTGTGACCAGAGGAGTTGACCCTTCTGTGTGGGGTCATGCGCTGGTGTAACTGTTGTTTTGTTTTTCCCACATACAAGTCAGAGCATTCCTTGCTGCACTGTACTGCATATAAGATGTGTAGGTGTTAGGTCTTTAGGCTGAACCAGTTGTTGCCAGGTTTGAAGCAGACAGGGATGTGGTGTTTAGTAAAGGTTTATTAACCTTCTTAGTGTTCATGACGAGCCCATCTCGTCCAGAGTTTGTGTGAAGAACAAACTCTGGATGAGCTGTGCTCCCATGAAAGCCGCATATCCCCGGAAAGCTACGGCGATGCTGCTTCCAGCCGCAGCATTTCCGGGGCTTCACTGATCGCGTCACGGTGACGCGGAAGGGGGCGAGGGTGAGCAGTGCCATAGACCTCCATGTTAATGGAGGGGCTTCTGCTCTCCAGACCTCACTGCCAGTGTCATGAATGACACTGGCTGTATGGAGAGGGGGGAGGGAGGAAATGGCAGGCAGTGTACCTCGTACACTGCTGCCATTGCCTGTACCACCCTGTTAAAAACGGTTAAAGAGTTTTTCTGATGTACAGGCCACATAGTGAGGGACCATGTTCATTCTCCTATCATGCTTTCCCCCTTCTCCTGAGGCCTTGGAGTTATTCCTACTCCCGGTTTTAACAAAGGCCCATTTTGGATAACCGCAAGTTTCAAGGGCTCCTGTAGATGTTTGAGCTCCTTTGTCTTAGCCTCTGTGCTGGTGGGGATCTTCTCTGCTCTATAGTGGAGGGTTCTGATGACTCCCAGCTTGTGATCAAGCGGATGGTGGGAGTCAAACAGCAGGTACTGGTCCATGTGAGGGTGAAAGGTCTGCCACATATAATCCCTCCCTCATCTCACCATGAGCCAGCTCTAATCAGAGGTACAGATTTGCCATCCATACACTGGTGACAATACCAAAACATTCAATTTGACATAAAGGAAGGTTCCAGTCTACAGTATTTTCATTATTTGCATGATGGGCCTTCTTTATAAAAAAAGGCTTTTATATGTAAAATGGATTTGATATGTAAAATAAAATGAGACAAAACGTTGAAATGTTAGATTTTTGTATGTACCTAAAACGTACCTGGAGACTTGCCCACTTCTTCCCTAGTGGTGGTTCTTCGTTCTTATTACATTATTGGGACATTGGAACCATTGATTAATTGTTATCCCAACTCATCTTATTTTTATGAAGAGTTAAATAGAATAGTTACACATCTTATTTGTATCTCTTGGCAAAACATGAGGCAGCCAGATTACTGATTATAGTCTGTGTGCATCCAGCTAATCAGCTGCAGTTTGTAAGAGACCATGCATTTAATTCTACTGTCACTAGTGTCACAGACCGTTTGTCTTGTTTGCAGTGTAAGTAGACCGTTAGGTGGTGTCCTGGAAGGAGTTCAGGATATTTTTGCACAGCAACTATAGGTTTAGTTATTGTTTCAGGGTTCTGGACTCTGGAATGGGAGGAAAGGAACCGGGTGGGCATTCCCATTCCACACCAGGTACAAAACATCAGAATTTACACCTGGTGCATGTCTGCAAGGGAGCTGGGTGTGTCTGCTCAAAAGCGGAGTCCATTGTGTCAGGGCTCTTGATGGGAGTTGGAGACACGGTGCTGGCTGTTGTAGTAGCAGACAGAGGGCACACATGGAGTGTGTGGTCCAGGCTAGTGACTACTAGGAGTCATAAAATTTCGGTTCCCTGCAGGTAAAGGGAAGAACATTTGTTGGACCGTTTGCAAACCAGGAGGCTTGGCATTTTACAATGACGTTTGTTTGCTATTACCCCTGTGAGGCTGTGTGCTATTTGGACTGTGTGCTGTCTGGACAATAAATATGGGCCGGCAGCCCTTAAAAGAATCCTGTTTTTTGTGGATGTACCCCATCAACAGAACCTTTACACTAGGCTTCACTGTTCTAGAAAACCATGTCAGCTACCAGTTTAAAGCTAGTGTTTCCCCAAAAATAAGTCTCATTTTCGGGTAGGTCTTATATTTACTACGTTATTTATCCTCCCTAGACTGAATTTTTACAGTACAGTGTTTCATATAAAATGTGTTTGATGTAATATATAGAATGCCCACAAGATGTGACTGCTGTCTAAGCTTTTTTTACTTTGGGGGGGGGCGGCGCTGCACACTGCGTGTACATAAACACATGGGACCTGCGGGCGCCTGACAGCAGCCTAGAAAGCAGGTAAAATACAACTGATTTTTCTCTGGGTAGTCTTATTTTAGGGGTAGGTATTACTTTCGGGGGAAATACAGTAGAAGTGATCATGTTATTAGGGGAACATACAAGACACTTGGTTAATTATGAAAAAGTCCTCAAAATCTGCACAGAAGAAATATACACCAACAATTAACAGTATAGAGTTTATAATATTCAAATACATTACCTGTTTCTCCGAAAATAAGGCACCCTTACACTTTTGCCTCATGCTGAAATATAAGGCATCCCCCTGAAAATAAGGCACCCAGAAGATACGGTACTGTAACTCTGGACAGGGGGGATCAGAGGGGGCAATCACAATGACACAGGAGGATCAGAAGGGGTTACTAAAATGGTAATCCCCATCTCTGAGTCTCCTGTGCCATTTAGATTTCCCCCTCTGATCCTCCATTACATTTTAAGTGATCCCCCCACCCCGATACCCCAGTGCCGTATTCTTCTACATGTAAAAATAAGAAATCCTCCGAAAATAAGACGTAGAGCAGCTTTGGGAGCAAAAATTTATATAAATATATATAATATAAATGATAAAGACACTGTCTTATTGTCAGTCCACTGGATTCACCTCCATGTTTTTCGCCTGTGTCTGGGTGCACAGATGCATGAGCCAGCTTGGCTGGGAGAGAGCTCAGTGTGTTCCCACAGCGAAGAGCGTGTAGAGCATGAAAACATACACTACTATACTGGTAAAGCAGTAATGTAACAACAGAGAAATTAAAGTACAATAGATTTTATGCAAAACAAATTATGTTTTCATCTTTTTTTTTTTTTAACATAGTGTTTTCAATTAGAAGGCAAAAAATAAATTGATATGCAAAAATTCAATACAATGTTAAACTAACACAGTATTATTGGGACAAACATAAAAAGGTTGTTTATCGGACCAATCTGCTGTGCATCTGGACTACTCGTCTGTTTACCCCTTTGGCTACTCCATTTTTTGGAATGATCGGCTTTATATGACCTCCCCTGTGTATCTGGACTACCCCTTTGTTTAACCCCTTAACTACTTCATGCATTGGACTGTTCTCCTGTAGATGGCTCCCACTTTGGCTTTGTACCCTAGGGGTCCCTGGGGTGTTTCATCAGTCATTGCGCTCAGGTAGAAAACCTTGAGCCCTTTAATACTGGGGGCAAACAAATTTGTGTAGGCATATAGTACCTGTCATTCAAGCAGGGGCTTGGCTAAAGGTGAAGACCACAGAGGAGATTGGGGTGTCATGTCTGAACTGAGAATGGTGATCCCCGAAGACCTCATCTCCCCGACCCTAAACTCTTGGGCTGACTTCTCCTTTTAGTATTTGAAAAGTAACTGCGGCAGTTATTTCACAAAGAGGTACTCTTCTGAAATGCAGCCAATCATAGTCCAGTATTTTGTGTGGCGGAATTCATCTGCACCGTGGTTTTCCAATGTTGAAACAGCCATATTGAGATTATTACTGAAGGACAAGCAGTGTTTTAACATCCATAAACTATAAGCCTTGCCTCCATGAGGGAATAGCCCTGAAAACAAAAAGTATGACGGTAAATATAAATAATCCGTATACAGACATGTACAAAATGACTTGTGGCATTGAAAATTGTTAATTTATTATACTGATCTCTATTCTAACACTGACTGCAAATAAAGCTGACATGTTGAGTTCATTCTTATGATCCAATGGACTATTCTGCATTTATTGTAAGTCATTCTCACGTAATGTTTACAGTATAATTGCTACAAAACCACCAGCACGGATTTTACCAAGGAGAACATTTAGAATGAATAAATCTGTTTATATACACCACCCTCTGCTAACATTTAGGGATATCTATACCCTACAGCACATCAGTCGGGCACATAACAGAAGCTGCTGCTGGACACACAGTAAAAGGGGTGTAAGACGTACTTCATCATCCATGAAGGTATGTAGTTGAGCAGAACTAAACAGAAATTTGCATAAAGTGCATACATGGGTTCAGCAATGCAGAAAGAAGACAACAAATTGCCCATTATATACAATGCAAGGGAAGGGAACACAATTACCGATGAGGAATGTGAAGGACTGGAGCTGTTCCTGTGGGCCCTATATTCTTAAAGCGCTCTTCCCATCCTTTAGTAAGCTTACACAGCCTGGAAGGATCTCGGTCAACATGGACCTGTACCTGTTATTAATTTGAGAAATATGTCATTTAAAAAAATTGCACAAAAAAAGACAAACAAAATAGCTGGTTTCAATCCCAGTTGTGCCCCTCAGTCCATTACAAATCAAATGGTTATCAAGAATGCCAAATTCCAAATAATGTCAAATTAAATTGTTTGGTCAGAATTTTTTATGTGGTACTCTGCCTTCATAGAAATATGTGTGTGGGGAAAGGAGCTTGGCCTTTTTGCCTGTGAGGATGATGCCATCCTACATCCAACAAGAGGATACTGAGTAGCCTAAAGGCCCCCACACACGTGCCAAGTGGGGGCCGACAGAGCAGGTCAGATCAGCTCTGGAGTGCAGCGTGAGGACGTCATCACACTGCACTCCAGAGCTGACAGCATTGGCGGGCACCCTTTGTGTGCCGGCCGTTAGCTTCAATGAAGACGCCGCTCTCCATTGAAACTAATGGCATCGGCCGGCATCGGCCAGATAACATGTCCGTTCTCTGGCAGCCGACAGGGATCTGTCGCCCCATGTGGGAACCCCCGAAAATGGCCGCCACTCGGTGCGTGTATGGCAGGCTTCACTCACACTTTAGAAGATGACAATGAAATATCTGCATACAAACTGCAAGTTGCGAGGGCATTTCCTCCTGCAGTAGTGAATATCCTCTTCACTGCTCTTCATAATTTTGTCTAGCAAATCGGCTTCATTGTAATATTAATTTCACCATAAATAATGATCACCATATACCAAATACTATGTATCTATTTAGACATCAAATGACTATAAATACACTATTTCCATTGTTATAGTTGAAATCTTTGCTATCTACAGACTTTAACCAACAGCACCATCCTGACGTAGTGACATGTATGCCACAAAACGCTTTTTGTCTATTGTGTTGATATATTGTCGTTTGTGAACAAAGGATACTATTTATTTTTACAGGCATTATCACATGTGAGGCTTCAAGACTTCTCTAGGGCCCCTCCTTTTAAACCAGCAACCCAAAAAGTAATTGCTTATCGACTTACCAACCTAACCTATTGGGCTACCCTAAAGGAACCCAGTGGAACAGTTTTTTGCTCTGTATGACAGCTCCTCATTGGTTTCTCCCCTCACCTACTATATTTGTTTTTCTCTGGGACCCTTGTATTGAGGCCCTCCTGACCTAGCCAGCCTTACACCAATTCCTATATTCTGCTTGCCTTATTGAACTTTAATCCTTTTTTTTTGGTAAGTGTTGTGGTTTTGCATTCGATGCTCATACCATAGTTTATATGTTGCATTCTATTAATGGCTTGCTGAATAAAGCTGGACTTTGTAGTTCTATTTTAAGCTAAACTGTTAGAATTGTGAAACCTACATACCTTAAAGAGACTCTTTACCTGACCTGTACGTTCTTGGCCTTTGAACTACCCACCAAGCAAGTTCTGTACCTTATGGAGGTCAGCGCTACCACTATGTTACCTTTTCCTTTAATTTTGCCAGCCTCTTCTCTTTTTCTTTCAGTTCCTCCTCTTTGGCTCTTTTTTCTTGCGTCTTTTCTTCAATTTTCCTCAGATCCTAAAACAGATGCCAACAATCTTATTAAATGTGCTTTACTTTTTCTTATAAGAGCTTCTAGTAAGAGACAAAGTTAGTCTAGAAAACAAATCTGTACTAAAGGCTGAGATCACTGAGAGACCAGAGTTTAAACACAGCAAACATGTGAAAGCTTGTCCCAATGCAATGTGTAATTACACATTAAAGTAGGAAACTGTACAACCAATGTTGCTGTTATTGTCAGTGTTTCTATACAAGATAAGAGAAAATATCTACAAAGCAAACTTTCCTAGTTCATTACATTTCAGAAGCTAAAATAGCATTCAGCATAGAATATGCTGTGACTCCTTCAGTTCATTTTCCAACATATTGTTGCTTCATTTCTTTTCTGCCGGATCTGCTGCAGTGCAATGAGCCATTCTGACTATCTTTTCACTTCAACCAAAGCAGACATTACCCCAGTGAGCGCAATTGCTTTTTCAAAACTCAATTTTAAACCTTTGTGGATTTAAGAACCCATTTAGGCCCACTAGTCAAAAAGTTTGCCTCACCCTGCCCTAGACAAACTAAAATTAAAAAAGGTAGGGACCTTCTCTAAGGAAGACTGGCTTACCCTTGGTTGTCTGACACAACTATATATTTTATACAGAACGTATCTCACTCAGATTCAATCGTTTTGTTTTGAGACAATAGCAGTCTATTGCACCCTAAGTGTAACCGCTCCCCTGACTCCTATGGAGTTGCCTGGTACTTCAAGGCTATTGGGAACAAGTTGTTCACTTCTCACATCATAAAAAGGGCACTCCAGTAGAGATGGCATCTAAAGGCATGGAACAGATGGAGCTCCCATGCACCCAGGAGGTCCTTTTACCCTGGACATCGGAAATATTTGACTTTTTCTCTACTTTTCAGGATCAAAGCCTACTAAGCATTTCTTGAGACCATGCTGAAAACATCTGACTAATGCGTGCCCATATGTGACTACTAACTGGCTTCTCCACAGAATATAATTTTTACATACAATATTATATGAACACTCTCTGTTGTATAAAGTTTTGACATGTAATAGGACAAGTTACTTACCCTGTCCTGAAACCTACATATCTCTAATGCAGCTAGCCTTCTCTTCTCCTCCCTTTCTGCTTCTTCTCTCATCTCTCTTTCCAGCCTTAGAAACTCTTCTTGCTCTTTCCGGACTCTTGCATGTTCTTCTACTATGAGTTTGACTTCTAGCTGGCGCTGCCGCTCCTTTCTCAGTTTCCTCTGCTGCTCCTCTTCTTCTTTTAGCTTTACCTCAAGCTTTGCAGCAGCCTCAATGTCTTTCTGCCTCTTCCAGGCCACTACTTCCTGCTGCCGCTTTCTTCTTTCCTCTTCAATATTCTGCTTTTGAGCATCTTCTTTTTGCTGTTTGTCAAATTCTGTAGTTTCTTTGGTCTTCTCTTGAATTTTGGACATTTCTTGTTTTTCTTGCTGCTTTCTAGATTTCCACTTGTGAATAGCCTAATAACAAGAACACAAAACAGCAATAACATTTATAGTCCACTATTGAAGACTATGAAAATGCTGGGGTGTTTTTGTTTGTTTTTAAGATGTGTAACAAGTGCGCTTATGTATTTCTAATGGACAGCTGTCCGAAAACTATCCAGGAAGCACTGAATGTCGCAGGGTGGTGTAATGTCGCAGGTGGTAAATCACCGCAGCGCATCAGACAATGCCTGCATCAGGGTGTGTGTGAATGGTACAATAATTTTCTATTGGAAAACTGCAGTACTACAAACACAGGCATTATTGAAAATTTAACACAACCCATCTTAGGTGAAAGTACCCCAATACATTCTCCATAGTCATTTACAGTCACAGTATTATATAGCCCCCCCCCCCCCCCCCAGTGACCTGATAATGACGTCTCCACTCATAACATTATTACATGTGCGGCTTCAAGATTTCTCTAGGGCCCCTCCTACTCTCTGGAACTCTCTACCTCGCCCCATTAGACTTGATCCTAATTTTAAAGCCTGAAAATCAACCTCTTCATTCTGGCCTACCCATCTCTCATTCCTAACTTCATTACGCTGCAAGCCAATCCCCCGCCCCTACTGTATATTCTGTTCCGCTGTTCTTAGACTGTAAGCC
>CM070032.1:47595487-47607073 GCA_036250615.1 Ptychadena robeensis | reverse complement strand
GACAAACTTACAAAATCAGTGAGGGGTCAAATAATTATTTCCTCCACTGTATATACTGAGGTTAAACGTGTTGTACTGTGAGAGATCGGAGGCTCAACCAGGAACAGGGAGGTCCATCTGCAGCAGAATCTACCATGCAGGAGGCTGACGCAGAGGACAATGACTAGTACAACCGTGAGGAAGACTCTGCAGAACACTCTGTATATTGGGTAAGTACCAAACATCTCCTGGTTCTTATATGAGGAGCTCACTAAAAAAGTGATGTGCCCCTCTGACCATAATGATACTTACTATACATTCATTGGTATTTAGAAGCAGAAAATGTGGTAACAACAAAACTGCATTAAAAAAATACCATATATACTAGAATATAAGCAGAATTTTACATCACCTGAAATGTGCTCAAAAAATGAAACTCGACTTATACTTGAGTCAAGAAATTTAAATTGCGGCATTTCATGGGGGACTTTGTGAGGGAATTGCAAATTTGCTGGAGATGTAGGGAAGGGCTGTTGGAACATTTGCGGAACAAAACTTTTGCCGTAGCATATGTAGTTTTAGAATATATTAGGTTTAAAGTTAAGTGAAAGTGGAACAGTTAAAGCACAAATGTGTAATGTTGCATTTGATAGTCATTTGGGCAGAACGCCCCCCCGATTGACTTCAATGGGAAAGCTCTGCAGCCACCTGTCAGCACTTTGCAGAGCAGTTTTCAGGCATTTTTTTTAAAGCTGTAAAAACTACTGGGCGTGAAGAAGAATCATTGCTTCACATAACCCATTCTCTAAATGCCTTTCTTCACATTCATCTTAGGCCCCCCATACATGTATTCATACGTGGGCAATTCTGAGGATGATCGGCGGCAGTGTTCGCTCGGCACACATGAATCTATATGTGTATGGCTAGCTTTTGTTACTGCCTAGAGTCCCATTCGTTTTTTAAACATCTTTTTTTAAGCGGCGGTTGACCCAAGCACAGTTGGGGGTAAAACAAATCACCCAAAGCTACACTCGGGGATGCTCGCCTATCCTTGAACTCTTAAACCACCACCTCTCTGGCATCATTGGTGACGCAGATGATGCAGGGGGGGGGGGGGTGGCGCCATTGACCTCCATTTTAAGGATGTCCCACATCCATGTGTAGAGAGAAGGAGAGAGGGCAGTGATATCACAACAGAGAACTATGTACTCTACTCATGCATTGTTAAAAACTGCACGGTATGGGCATACCACCAGGGAGGTTAATAACCATCTAAGACTTCTCTGTCCAAAAGTGACAGTTAGTGTAGTTGTGATAAACCATGCAGCACTGGTAGGGATGCATGTATGCCACAATTCTGTGGGTTACCCAATCAGAGGCATTTAATGGCTGAACACTCCAGGATTCCAGAGCACTGAAAATACAAGCCAAAGGAAAACACATGCATTTGGGAATTCATTTATTTTAATATCAAATAAGTTATAAAGCCATGTAGCAGAGCTTCACAGACCAATTCAGCTGTAGCCCCCTTTAAGCCCCTGACCCATGAGCCTCTGGGACAGGAGGGGTATAAAGCTGGCAGACAGGAAGAGGAAGTCCAGTCCAGAGGAGTGAAGCATGATGAGATAGCAGCAACTGGGCTTTCCAGCTGTCTCCAGGTTCATCGCCCCTCCCCCACTTATACTGGTGTGCGGGCAGCCGGTGGACCAAATAGCACGCACTTTCCAGCCAAAACCCAGTTGCTTTTTAAGTCTGATCCCAGAGAGGTTACACTGTTCTAGTGAGGTGGCCTGGTCCGTATCTCAAAAGAACGGACCAGTGACGTTACTGGTACACGCATTCTCTGCTTGACGTGGCCCTTGGTTTCCCTCACCCGCCGTGGCGCAGAGGTATTTGTGTCCCCGTGTGCTGAACAGAATCTGTCCCCCGTAAGGGACATGTGGAATCACACCCCAGTACTGGACTCAGCCCTCTTTTCCAGAACATTATCCCTGAGTTCTTGTTCCACCCAGTTCTGTAATTGGTTGAATAATGGTTTCAAACATCTCAGCCAACTTCTTCCATGATGCCTTATTGCTCCTTACCACTGATCGCGGCCCATTCTTTCTCTTGTAAATCAGAAATGAATTTGTTATTTTTCTCTGCTCCAGCAATGTAACCACTGGCTTTCTGGTGCTAATAACTCACAATCTTTTTCCAGGTTTAGGTATTCAGTCATCTTAATTCACCAGCATAGTATAGCAAACCTTCAGCATGTGCACATGGGTGTTAATTCATCCTGCACCCAGCAGATGCCAGCATTGTATACTGAGCTGCACATGAACAACATTGTGTACATCATTAAATGTGAGAAGAAAGTTAGAATCATTTACTGCGAATAAACGTATCACGCCGTATATCCCAGCCTTTAGACTCTGCACCTTAGATTGAACCTTTGCCAACTGTGCAGTTAGTCCAATGGTTTCACTCCAATATATCATTGGTGTCACCAGCCATGACAGATTAACTCCCAGAGACCCAGTGTTGTAATATTACAACATCACATTTAAGCCTACAAAAATAAACCCTCCCCTATTTTATTATTTTTAAAACATAAATGTACATTACTAATAGTTCCTATTGTTCAGTTCTGCAACACTATTTGATGGTAGAATGTGTAAATAGGCCTGTTTATCTGGCCATTAAGTCATAAAAAAGAAGTCATACAAGACGTTTTTTTTTCTATATTTGGGTCTCTGGGGGTTAAAAGACATAGAGCTCTACAGGTAAACTGGCTACCACAGGCACATATCCAAACCAGGTCGAGACATATCTGGACACCTGGCCTGTCTTGGAACATAGTCAAGCTCTAAAGCTGGCAATACACCTTTAGATCTCTCTGTCAAATATCCTTCAGATCTACCAACAACTATGTAGTATCTGCGATTGAACACAGGTAGACTTGATTGTTTAGAAAGTCCCTCATATTACATGGTTTTGGTAAAACAAAAGGAGATTTAAAGGAAATCTGACAGGGAAATCTAAAAGTATATTGAGACCCTACAGATACTGATAGGGAGATTCAAACGGATCCACAGATTACGCAGAAAAGCAAGAGATTGCAGTATCTGAACACAACCAGTGGGTGGCAGCAACATGGCTCCAACCTTTCTGTCAGGAAGGTGTTGGCTGAGAGATAGACTGGGACCAATAACCATGCATGACCTACAGTGAGGGTGGGGAGGCCTTGCAGCTGTGTTCCCCCTAT
Organism: Ptychadena robeensis; assembly: GCA_036250615.1. Classification (NCBI taxonomy): domain Eukaryota; kingdom Metazoa; phylum Chordata; class Amphibia; order Anura; family Ptychadenidae; genus Ptychadena; species Ptychadena robeensis. Next base: position 47,603,847 of record CM070032.1, on the reverse strand, counting down.
AGCAGGACCACATTCCCTCTGCCACTTTCAACTACTACATTCATCTTATTCCTGTCTTCTTTAGGCTTCTCTTTGGCTATCTTGGCTGTGATGAACAATCATGGAAATAACAAGCAGTCAAGGCAAAGGTGTTTTATGTTATAAGTGACTCTTCAATGAAAGTCTACTTACTTATATTTTCTAGACCTTAGATCTACTTTAACTTAAACAAAACAGCTGCCAATGCATTGTCGTTACCAGATGTTGTAATTTTTCAGTTTCAATAATTTGCAAGCTGTACTGCCTAAAAGTAGTTTAGCTTCCCTAGCAGTTTAGGGCATATCATGCTGAGAAGAGGAAACGGGAAACTCATCTGCTGTACTGCTACCAAGGGCTGATCCACCTGCAAACAATACTCTTTAATAGGCATACAGAGTGAAAGAAACGGCACATTCAAGTATCTTCGAATCTTTGGAGATTGCTACTGGCATGTGTTTATACACAATTGACAGTGATTACACTTGTACTTTGCAAGACTTTTGTATGGATGCATGAGTCGTAAATGACTAACTGAAAATGTTCCAACGTGGTTTCCATAGGAACTAGTGATTCCGTGGTTCTTTGTTCTATCATATATTTTTCTTTTCTGTAAGATTGTAGTAAGTGAAATCTGAACTCTGACCAGATAAAGCTAAATACTAATTGTTTCTCTAATGTGTTCATTAAAAATATTACATGTATTTTATATGAGTAGCGGAAGCATGAGTAGCTGAATCTCTACAGATACCCCTTGTAGATCAAAGTATAGCAGCGCATACACTGTAAAGCCCCCCATACACGTTCCGATTATTCTCCCGACCGATTTTTCGTCCGATCCTGTCACCCAATTTTCACTATAAAATGTTATGGTCGGTCGGTCGGTCGGCTGGCACGAAAAATCGGAATCGACCAAAAATTTACGGACAGGTCCGAAGCGGTCCCGATCGATTTTTCGGCCGATTTTGAGAAATCGGGATCGGTCGGGTACATAATTCCGAATCCGATTAATCTCCTGATCGATTAATCTCCCGACCCGATCGGTCGTTCGGGCATAATTCGTATGAAAAATCGGAACGTGTATGGGGGGCTTTAGAATTAGTTTTAGGGCCTTTACAGCTAAAGCTGGCCAAAGACTCCGTGCGGGCTTAATCTGCCGCAAATCGAATGCTTAAAGTCTATAAATCAGCTGGGAAAATCATTCTAAAGCCAGCCATACACAGTCGGATTCCATGGCTGCTCGATCACCTATCCGATCGATTCCGGCGATTCTGGCAGGAATCGCAGGTGTGATCGATCGGCCAATTAAGAGTAACGATCGCTGCATACCACCTTGTCCAACGGATTCCGGGACGATTCCGTGTCCGATTGTCCACCTCACAAATGCCAACTCCCCCTGATGTGTGCAGAATCGGATCAAAAAGACCAACATGTTGGTTCTCTGTCGGATCCGATTCTGGGCCCCTGAACGATCGGACGTGATCGATCGGACAAGGTGGGCTGCACACGATTCCGGCACGATCGTTTCGCGTGCACGCGCCGGAATCAATCGGCCCGGAATCCGGACGGAATCCGACCCGTGTATGGGGGCCTTAAGAATAACGGACATGTCCATAAGTTTTAGATCAACTGCATTACTTTGGACCAGAGTCTCCATCCAAAGAAACTGCTGGCACACAAAGGGTGCGTGTCCAATTCTCTGCACAACCAACTGCGTGTGATACATCATCATGCACTGTCGATCTGCAGGAGGATCGAAGAAAAAACGAGATGCCTATGTCCAGCTTAAATTAATGTTAAGAAAAGCCAAGGGCAAAGTGCTACCACCATCCAACACTTTCAGATATATGAATGTTGCATTTTACTACCCTGCACCACTGCTCTCCATACTTACCTAGACTGACCTCTAGAGAGTAACTACAGTTACTTGAGTGTACACACATACAGCCAACACTGGTGCCAAGCACTAGATCAGGGGAGAGGGGGGCCACAAACATCACAACAGTAAGCCCACTCATATTCCCATCAATGCAATCCTGACCACCATGATGAATCAATAAAAGGTGTAAATGTGGAGTGATTGACAGGATGACAGGTGTAAAGAGTCATTTTTATCCATAGTACGCAGACATTATTTTCAATTATAGGTCCTGCGTTTACGTAAAATTTCTAGGCTTAATAAATTATAGCTGTCCAGATGGTGGTTGAGTTTAATAGCAGAAATATATCAAGCAAAGAACAGAGACAAGGAAGAGCAGAAGTGGTTTATTATTTGGTACATTATTTGAGACAAAATTAAAACTTTACTATACAAGTTTTTTTTATAACTTCTGAGTATAACCCCTCAATGAAATCCATATATTGCTAATAATACACGATGCACTAAAATATTCGCGTACAATGGTATAAAATTATCAAGCATTCAAATCATTTTCTGTAAAAAAAATCCCCCCCAAAAATATATTTATAATCTGCCTTTACTTATTCAGGTAAGTGAACTTATCCTATTCCCCGTCAAACAGTAACCTACCTTAACCCAGTCTTTTCCTCTGCAGATCTATACTATACAGAGAACTAATATCTATTTCTTTGTTTATATGCCACCTAGGTTTTTCTATTCAAATGCCATTTCTACACCACATAAGCTCTTAAGGTAGCCATTCACGGGTCGATTTCCCACACGATTCCTGGCCGATCGATCACCGGGCGCATGCACGTCGATCGATCGACGAGGAATCGAGTGCAGCCCACCTTGACCGATCGACCCCGCCTGATCGACTTGGCCCCCAAATCGGATCGGCCAGAGATCCAACTTGTTGGTCTTTTCTGATCGATTGAGCACACATCAAGGGGAGTTGACATTTGTGAAGCGATCGATCGGGAACAGAATCGTCCAGGAATCGGTGGCCTAAGGTGGTAGGCACAGACTTGATAGGGCGATCGATCGACGCCTGTGGCTTCACCGGAATCGATCAGATGGGCGATCGATCGCTCACGAGTCGACACATGTATGGCTAGCTTTAGACTTCTGATCAAGCTGTATTACAAACTGAAAGTGGAGGGGAGAAAGTAATGCAGCATTTACTGTTTATCAGAGAAGAGACATGGTACTGTGTACCAGTGTACAAAGCAGTAGATCACTGCCCTTGGATTAGGAGTTAATGACTATGATTATTTTGACAAAAAGTAATAGCAAGCCATGGACTTAAAAATCAATTGTTTAAGTGAGTTGGGTGAATTGCTTGTGTCAATGGAATCCAAGATAGATCAAGCAAAAATGATGTGTGTATAGCTAGCTGGTGTCACAATGGGGATCTAAGATAAGTCATTTGGTTTCCATTCTGTGACAAATCAGTATACGGTACATGATTTCCATCTTTCCACTTCTAGAAACTAGAAACAAGCTATAAACTTGATTTTATGAATGGCTCCACTGCTTTCAAATATATCAAAGGCCTCTGACGCATCCCAACTCGAACTCTTGTGTTTTTTTGGACAGGTTAACACAGGATTCCCGCTCCTCTATCATACATGTGCAGAGGAAGCAATCCTCTTCAGAACATGCTGCATACAGTGTTTCTTTAAAGTGGATTACGGTACTTTCCTCCCACACACTTCACATAGAACACTAGGGAGACATGATGTTGGATGTTTCAGCTTTGCCAAGGTAACAGAAGCTATGTTTAATTAGGAATTTTAAAAACTGTAAAGCAGCTTGTCTAGTTTTTTTATTATTTATTACATAAAGCAAATTGACCATAGACGTGTATTTTTAAAGCTGGGAATATACGGGACAATTTCCCGTCTATATCCGACTCAATCTAGCGGGCCTGATGACATCATCACTCCCACCCGCTAGTGCCGAGAATCGGCCGGCACCCTTTGTGCGCTGCCCATTACTTAGGCAGGGGACTGCTGCCTAATGGGATCAGATCAAAATTATCCGTCATGTCGGATCACTGTGCGATCTGACATGATGGCTGATTTTAGCCCAATCCTGCAAGTTGGCTCACCTGATTCCTTGCCGACCTGAATGGCTGCGGGAATGAACACGGCATGCGATCGGTGGTCGGGTCGTGCAGGAATCGGCCCATCTTTGTCCAGCTTTAGCCCCACTCTGGGTATTTTTTAAAGTGATTAAGTGATGTAAAGCAAACAGTGTCCAATTAAACCTTTCTTTTCCCATCCATGGCATGCCCTATACCACATATGGCTGATCTTATAAGTGTGATGCCAAGAAGAGGTAAGAAGAGAAGCGTGGCATGTGATAGGTAGCCTTTGGGGAGAAGGGCGTGGAAGGGTGGATTAAATATATCCCTAAATAGGTTTTAAAACCTGGTCAAGCATTATAGCCCTGATTTCTGCACCTTTTAATGCCATATGGCAGCACATCAACCATTAGCCACTTGAGTGCTAACCAAGAGTCACTAGCAAGATCAACTGAGGACAGAAAACCCCTAAACAATGGCTGCAAAAATAGATCTTCAAATGTAGCTTTTCCTACTTTCCTACTCAAACACAGGTTAAAAATGAGAGCCAGCGCCCCCCTTGAATACCTTTGCACCACTGCCTTAGTACAACAATAGGACTCTGCCTTACCTTCCATACATATGCAGACTGTGTTCAATGATTAAATTGTGCTTATGTGCCTTCCCAAATGATTTCCACAGTGTTCATTTACTAATCAGCCAAATGTGCTTTTAAAATAAGTGAACAATTTTTACCTTCCAAAATGTGTTTATTCTTGTTCAGCTGGTTTTGTGTAATTTAAACAGCTGACATTCCTTTTTACTTACTAACAAGTAGGCTACAATTAACAGCAATATACAGCAGATATAAAATGTAAATTAGACATAATCACCATAATGGGACACGACTCAGTGCAGCAAAGTTAACTATTTCAGAGAAATAGAAGGAAATAAAGGCTTAGCAAAGAGTAGTGATTTCCTACAGGAACAGAAGTTGCCGTGCTTGCCTGTCTCTCCAGCCATGTGGCACCAAGATAACATCACTTCCTGATCATGGGTGCTGAAGGGACACACAGGCAGAAAGGTTTCTCCTTCGGTCACATCAGTGTTCAGTAGGATCAAGGAGACGGGTTTTGAGAGGCATCCATTTGTCCACACTCAGTGTTCATGCGGGTCAAAGGGACAAGTTTCAGGTAGCAGCACTTTGTCAACTTAACGCCTAAATTGGTCCCATTGATCCTACTGAACACTGATTTTGACTCTAATTACGGAGTGACCTTCCTGCCAGCATCTCTACAACATTTGTAACCAGGAAGTTATGTCATCTATACCCAGAAAATGACATCATCCTAATATCCACACTGCTGAAGAGACACACATACACGTCAACTCCTGCAGACCCATTTACCATTTCCCTACCTGTATATTACCCTGTGAGTTGTACCCAGTTCCATACACCACCAAATGATCTTGCTGGGCACTGACATCACCACTGTGTGATCACTGACTGACATTTGTGCGCAACCATGAAACATTTTCTATGTAAATGCATGTTCGGTGAGAGCCCACAGCAGTTCGCTACAGAGGCGGGGGTAGTGCCATTGCCCTCCCTATAATATTATGTATAGGGGGGGGAGGGAGGGTGCAAATTTTTAAAAATTATGCCACAGGTGAACGACCCAGTAGGTTTATTAGTATTGCTCTTATTGGGTGAACCTTTTTTGACCTACACAGGTGGCAAAAATGAGACAAATATAAGATAAATGATCCAGACCAGCGAATCAGGGAAGATCATCCTAACTGGCTGATTAACCTTCATGCTTCTTCATTACTTCTCTAGCAGGAGAACCTTTCCTAGAAGCTTTTGTCCTCAGCCATAGATTAGTTACAATGAGCAACTTAGGCACAAACATACCGTAAATAGTTTATTGAAGTATAGTAGAAAAGGTGGAAGGCATTTTACAGACTCTGAAAGGAAAAAAGGACACAATGCCACCCTGCACCCTTATTTTCTCTGTGTATGACAATGTGCTCTAGCAGGAGACTTGGAGGAGTGTAAGAAGTGTTTGCACAGTACATATGAATATACAAAGCATGTTATGCTGATCATTGCACATTACATGTGGAATCTGCTGTGTTAAGAGTTGCAGCGTCTCTGGCTGTAAAATGATAGGTAAAATGATAAGTTATCTGGAATGTTTATCACAAGTGTCAGCGGTTACAGTATATAACATATGACCAGGAACTGTCATAAACAAACCAGACGCTAATATGCATATCCTTAAGGTAAAGATAGTTATTACCAACATGAATTTTCTTTATCTAGTAAGAGTAGCAAGGCTGGAGATCAACCATGTTAAGGCCCCCATACACGGGTCGGATTCCAACCGGATTCCGGGACGATGGATTCCGGGCGCGTGCACGCGAAACGATCGTGCCGGAATCGCGTGCAGCCCACCTTGTCCGATGTTGGTCTTTCTGATTCTGCACACATCAGGGGGAGTTGCCATTTGGGAAGTAAGCGATCGGACACGGAATCGTCCAGGAATCCGTGGCACAAGGTGGTATGCAGCGATCGGATACTCTTAATTGGCCGATTGATCGGAGCTCCGATTCCCGCTGAGATCGCCGGAATCGATTGGATAAGTGATCAATCGGCCATGGAATCCGACACGTGTATGGCTAGCTTTATTCTATAAAAGACTGCTAATTAATAACTGTGCAAACAATCAAAATTCCATTTTCTGACTTTTTGTCAGTAGCTACTGACAAGCCATATGCTAATTACCATAATTATGTGAATTGCAGCCTAGTAATACCAAATTTTAATGCTGTGACATCTCTACCACCAGTTCTACCTGCAGTAAATCTTAATATTTGCTCAGGTTAGTTAGAAATGGCACGGTCATCATCGAAAACTAAGCCCAGTATACATAATAATGACATATACATGGAGCCATGTACTCAGGCTCCTGTGGCTTAAAGTTTTAAAACTTTACTTATTTCACTTTACAGATATTTTACAAAACACTATAGGAAACTGGAAAATTTTATTCTGGCTCTATCTTCTATCCTTCCTTTTAATAATTTATTGTTCATCCACAGATGATACAGGTCTCCCTCCTTATGTGTAAAAGCCCTGTTTCATGGCCAAGATCCCGATCTGGGTGTCTGATCCTGTGGACACCCTTCTTGGATTTTATTACCACACGCATGATTTAACAGTAAACACTGAACCCAATGAAGCCTGTTTCAAATCAACTCGACATGCTATTTTTATTTCTTGAAGAAGCTTCACTAGTCATCTGACTAGATTTCTTAATTCCGATTGACTGTACACGATCTTACTGAAAATATATACTCTGGGATATAGCTCCAATCCACATAATGTTAACCAGCATGGGGTCTGAGCTTCATGGAGGTAGGTGTTACTACATTAGCATGATGATGTATCCTGGATAGGGAAGAGGACTGGTTTCGGAGAGGAATGAAGCAGGATATATATATGAAAATGGAGAAGGCAGGCTTGAACAGGGGGGGGGTTACGACGTCTTTTGTCTGACACATAAACATCTTCCTCCATGAGGCTCAGACCTCATGCTGGTTAACATTATATGGATTAGAGCTATACCCCAGAGTATATATTCCAGTAAGATTGTGTACAGTCACTCTAAATTGAGAAAGCCAGATGACTATGAAACGTCTTCAAGAAATAAACTCAGCAAGGGCAAAGCAGTTGATTTGAATTAAACATTAGATATACAATGACCCGGATGAAAGAAAGTTGGATGACATTTTGGACGACTAGAGAAACATCTTCAAGAAATAAACACAACAAGTCCAGTTGATTTTAATGAAACCCTACAAACATAATATCTGAAGGGACCTTATTTTTGTGGGTTTTTACTGTTGGCCGATCATTTAGACTAGAAGTAGAGTGCAAACCAAAACAGTATGGGCACCCCTGGTGTATTAGAACTCTTAAGCTGAGGAGGAAAAACCTTCAATGATGCTGGATGTCTTCCAGCCTGGAAAAGAGGCATGCCTTGTAATGCATGACAGTGTGCAGGGAAATCTGTACTTACTCCTCATTGGAATGCAAAGCAAATGATCCCCTGAAGACATCTGCACTGAATGCACAAATTAATCACAATCATCAATCAACTGAAATGCATTTGACACCAATGACTGTGATATATTCTGTTCATGTACCCAGTCAATACAAAAAGGAAATGGCAGATATATTTTATCTGCAACTAACTGTGGGGTAAACTGTACTTCAGGAGAAAGTGCCTCCTATGCAAATCCCCAATAAACTCTAAAGCAGCCCATACACAGGTCAGATTTTCAATCAATCGACTTAAAACTATCAATTTT
>CM070032.1:47578776-47595387 GCA_036250615.1 Ptychadena robeensis | reverse complement strand
AAAATGTATTGTTTTAAGTTGATTGATTGAAAATCTGACCTGTGTATGGGCTGCTTTACTTGTACACTGTACAATCTCTTCCTAGCCACGTTCCTACATCATGGGTCTATAGCTTATGTTCTTTAATCCTGAACTAAACTTATGAGATGGTGGTCAGCATGATAGAAGCTGATGTAATAATAATCACTAAACATTACACAATACATTATACTCTACCATAACCACAATGTTGCACATGATTTCTTCTTCCTTCCAGTTGGTAATTTTATCAATTTTGGATTATAGTTTAGGCATATAAACTCTTAAATTTAATCTATTGAAAATATAAACTGAATCAATAAATCATCAAACAGAATTCTCAGTCTTGATTCAGGTATGTCTCTTCAAAACATTTTAAGGTCTTGCAGTGTTCATTCATACTATTTAATGGTCAATGCTGGTATATATTTTGCAGCATCTGTAAGCCTCTATTGTGCTAGTAAACCTAGCACAATGTAGGCTTACAGTTGCATTCTTTATGCAGTATTTAAAAAAATTTTAAACATATTTTTTTATTTATATATTAATCCCACCCAACTTTGGCAAGCATAGAATTTGGAAATTATTGTCATTACAGATCAAATGACAGGTTAAAACTGAATAAAAACATTAATCCCATATTGCTAATGCTCCCTAGAGGAACCTATTTCAGGACAATATTCAGAACAGTACAAACAAGACAGGGCAGATTTATGATTTTTAATGTTAAATATTTGACAGACTTGCACTATATCATGTAGATGTCAAGCATTCCATACAAATGGTTGAGGAGTAAGAGGACACTCATGAACAAATTTATAGCACAGCTGCGTCACAGTAGAGCAGCTTCCTTTCATAGCATTTATATGGTTGAAGGTTTCTGCCAGCTTATTTTGTTACTAGCAAAGTGTGTTCTTAATCAAGTGTTACCCATTGAAACTCTTATTAAAAAGTCTGAGGGACGCGGAGGATTGAGGAGATTTAACCACTGAGTATGGAATAACAGAATCTTAGCATTCAGTCACTACTACAAACGATCACTTTTCTGAGAGTAGGGCCTTTATAGTAACAAAAACATCTTCCTTACCTAGATATGGTTGGTCTCTTTGTGGGTATTTTTTTAAAGCTTATTGCCAAAATCAGTTGTTCTGCAATTCTGTGAAATCTGTATAGTAGCATTATTTTTATATGACTTTATTTTTCTAGAACGACCATGGGCAAACCAAGGCCCGGGGGCCAAAACCGGCCATTTAGTTTAGTATCCTTTCACCTTTCCGGTAAGTTTTATTTTTTATGCTGCCCTTTGTCTTAATATTCCATGCCGGTAATGTGGATAGGCTGGTGTTATGTCCACTGTAAGGCTATGTCTCCACTGCGTTGTGTGCTCCGTCAGGACCCCCTACGTTAAGCGCAATGCTTGGTGGGGTCCCGACAGAGCACATACACATTACCTGCCCCGCGCATCCTCTAATCACATGGTGTTGAACCAATCCACCGATGCAGGGGTTAACCCCTGCATCTGCGGAGGTGTGAACAGAGGATGCGCGTGGCAGGTAATGTGTATATGCCCCGTCGGAACCCCACGAAGCACTGCGCTTAACATAGGGGGTCCCAACGGAGCACACAACGCAGTATAGGCATAGACTAAGCTATATTTTTTTGAATGGCTGCAGCATGGCTCTTGGCTCCCTTTGTTAATAGTGGTAGGTAGGCAAGTGGTAGTACTCAATACAGCCTTTCCTCCAAATTTATTTTTTTACAAAAAATTATTAAAAACATACATTTTATTTAGAAATATTGAGTATGTTTTGTACGATTAATCTTTAATATTTAATTTTCAGTCTATTAATTTGAAATACTGTTGGAATATAGCATATTATTCTGGAATAATAAAAGGTTGATTTTTTTTCTATGGGTCTACAGGAAAATCCCAATTAATATACTTTTGTAACATTTAAATATGGAAAGCAGCGGATAATGACTGTATTCTGAAATGGAGGGGGCCTGGAATGTAAACCTTACAGCAGGCTTCAGGGTACTGGAGAATAATATACCGCCTCCACACCTTGCAGGATAGGACTGGTAGGCTGAGATTAATTCTGCTGCTGATGGGATCTGCTCCAGTTTCGTGTTCTTCTTTTAGACTGAGGATTTATTAATTAGCGAGTCAGCACACAGCAAAATATTGTGAACACTAATGAAAAGGATAATGATTTTGGGTTCTGTGTCTGATGTGTTTTCAGGATTCTTACTTTTACAGTAGCAATAATATTATCCACATTTACAAAGTAGCGTATAAAAAGTAGGAAAAGTTCCAAATAGAAAAAAAAGTAGCAATACTCACAAGAATACCTAAATTATCAGATATGAGCCTCTACCCTCCATCCTGGAAAGCCACCTACATTATATTGGTGCAGAAGCGGTGGGAGGACAGTGCTGAGCACAGGAGGATCAGGCCATTACTAGATTATGCTCCTCTGGGTTATGTATTGGGCTTGTGTTGATCACTTTGCTAGGTTGAAAGTTGCTGGAGGCAGACTGTACCTCTTACTGATTTTTGAATATACCACTTTTTTCTATTGTAATTGTTGGGACAGCAGGGGGAGCCTAAATTATGGTAATCATTTATTGTGGCCACCTCTTGCATATACCTGCCTACCTACCTTCCTGACCAGCAATAACAGCTGCTCATGATCATGAAGCAAAGGCAGATACCACCACCTTCTAAATAAAAAGGAACCCCCCAAGCTCATTTACATGCCCCACTCACAACCCCTCCCATGGGCATACGCCTTTAGTGGCTGCCAGGTTTGCCAATCCCTAGATACGCTTCTGCCTACAATTATTTCTGTCTGTAAGCACTTCAAGCTATATTTATAATTTAGCAAGCTAGTGAGATGTCCCAGTTACCTTGTTCATGAGATGCTATTTTCCCAAGGGGAAATGGGAAGAAAATATCCATTTGATGAAAATCATTAATCAAAGTCTGTAAAACTGGAGCACCACTGACTCAAGAATACAAGGTCAACTATTAACTCCTTAATGACAAGAACATTTGTATATGCATGCATATATATATATTCTGGTTCCATAAGTTCCATAAGATATGTAACGTCTCTTATGCAGAATGGTCAATGTTTTCCATCGAGGGGAGGATTGAGAAGACAGTGGCTGTTGGGCAGGTAAGTTGTTAAATGTGTTAAGGCTGCCATACACAGCACGGATTCGTGCCGGATTCCGGCGCGATGGATTCCGGGCGCGTGCACGCGGATCCATCGTGCCGGAATCCTCTGCAGCCCACCTTGCCCGTCCGACCGCATCCGATGGATCGGGGGCACAGAATCGGATCCGAGGAAGAACCAACCTGTTGGTCTTTTCGGGTCCGATTCTGCTCTGATCAGGGGGCGTTGCGGTCAGGGAGCCGATCCATCGGACACGGATCCGGCCGTGCAAGGTGGGCTGCCACGATCGGATTCCCTAATTGGCTGATCGTTCTCACCTGTGGATGCCGGCGGAATCGCCGGAATCCATCGGTGCTGAATCGATCAGCCAGGGAATCCGTGCAGTGTATGGCTAGCTTTATAATTAAACTGATTGATCAGCTTGTTAAATATATCATGTCTGTATAGTTGGGACTGTTGCAGATTTAGTAATCTCTCACCTTTCTCAATATTGCCATTTAATATTTGAAATGCATTTGTATTTTTAATTAATAATAACCTTTAATTAATAATAAATATAGTAAAACCTAATGTGAAAGATTTGGAACCTCATCCATAGGAATCAATAGGCATTGGACAGGACTTCCTAATTAATCACAAAATGACCAATACCAACACTTGCACACATGCAACTTATTTCCCTAAGATGATCACAATAGATTGTGCCAAAAATATATGTACAGCGTTTGGATTGATTATGTAGTAATTCGTCGAGACCAGCCTGCTGATGCCTGCTGATTTGGGTGTATGAGCCTTTAGGGTCGATACTTGGCAGCATTGGCATTTTTATGGTAAAATTATGTTCTTTTCACTTACATTTTCTGAATTTATTGCTGCTGGAACAATCATAGTTTTATAAACATCAGGATAATCAGGATTTTACAACACTACTTATGTAAAGGTCTTGAGTGAGCTCTTTGCTTGACACTTGATATCGGAAACCCCTTGAAAAGGTCATCAATTAGGACTGAACCAACTGATATAATTAGCAATGATAGGGATGGGGGGCAGGACTAATATTACAAACTGAAATTATTTTTAATATCTTTTCGGCTTTCCACTTACTTTTCTTCAATCATTCCACTTTACTACACATGACCCAGTTTATAGAGGGATTGTTTCCTATTTATCTGGTGTGCAATAGCCCCTTTAGAAATTCACCACTGAGAATAACCTTTAATTTAATAAAAATGTGTTTATCAATGAATTAGAATTTATTTAGTACTGTATGTGTGGTGTGCGCTATACACAACATAATACATATATGAAATAAGGCTGTCATTAATATTAATGAGCTAAGGCTCCTGGAATGCCTGTTCATGAATATTCAAATAGTCATTTTGGAGCTTGCAGTCAACTAGACTTAAAATTACATAAAGTTTTACATCCCATGTGTGCTTCCAGTGCACATCCTCATCTTGTTTACTTTCTCCTGAGACTTGCCCACTGACATTTGCTAAAAGGGAAGTCTTTAATATATCTACAGAAAAGTGTGCATATGTCATGCATGGATGGTCATCAGGAACAGTCAAAAATGAAGCAGATATCCAGAATTAAGATTATCACAGAAAAGTAAAAAGTACATCTAAAGTCAGGGCTTTTTTTTACAAAAATATAATGGAGGAGGAAGTTCAAAATCACAATCAGTTATTATCGACCATTGTAACCTACTTTAGAGATGTCATTTCACTTCCTGCTCTGTATTCTTAACTGGAAGTAAGAGGATATCTTTCCAATGTAAGGGATAAGCCTTTTAGGCAGTTGCCTTATACATGTCAGTTCCTTTCCTCATTGTTTATGTTGTGGTACCAATCCAAAGATTTGCTTTTACTCCAGCTTTTATTCTCAGTGACATAATGACACATACAGCAAAAAAAAAAAAAAAAAAAAAACCACCCACCACACTATCCAAATCAAATAAAGAAATGTTCTAGCTTTAGTTTAGTTTAAGCTTTGATATATCTTTAAATGTATTGTTAGTGTGCATAGATGAAGATGTGTTAAAAATGTCACTAGATTTGACATCTGTAAATTGATTTAATCATGCCTCTTCCAGCAGGTAGCCAATGAGAGAAGACCCGATCATGTCACCCTCAAATTGAAGAATAGTCTTGCATTTGCCATGATGGGTCATTGAATTTCTTTTCTTCTAAAATCTCCATAGATATACAACTGCTTTCTGTGTCCCTATTCTTATTATCATTAACTTTTATTTATATAGCACCAACATACGATGCAGCGCTGTACATAAATTATGGGATGCAACATAAGATAACACACAGGTACAGGTTTTGACACAGGAAGAGTTGAGCCTAATCGGGCTCAGGGAACAGAGTTGTGGACCCTGTCAGAATGGGCTTACAATCTAATAGGTTAGGCTACAGAGTTGAGGAACCTGCCGGAACGGGCTTGCAATCTAATAGCCCCTATTCACTTTTACTTTCTATGTCAGTGACATTGTTTCCACTTAGTGGGCACCTCCATAAAGGAGCAACAGGGAACAATATACTAGTAAGAAATCTTCAGGCTACATTCACAAGGGCAGTTCTGGGGTGTTAGTCCCTGCCTGGCCACCATCATATTTAAAGTGCATTCAAGTAGCTTTAACGAGTGGCCAGTGGGTACCTATACCAACCTGCTTGAAGTGTCTTGGCACCCATTGGAGGCTACCATTTTGTGTTTACTCTCCATTTTGAAGCAGCCAAGTAATAGCCCAGAGAATATTTTGTATTAATGCCACAGACAGGTCACTCTTCATCCATTCTTGATAAAAAAATACCTGTCCTGTTGCAGGTGACATGGTTTACCGGGTCAATGTTAAATATAGTATTGTTCTAGAATCAACTCTTACCATTTACCATAAGTAAAATTAAAACTTCCAGCATATATAATGCCCACAGCATTGCCTTCAAATCTGGGTGAACAGTTGTGAAGGATCATCAAAAACCAAGCTCAAGTTGGGAGGCAGCTCGGAACCAGGTCAATCATCCTGTCTATTCTCCTCACAACCATTATGGGGGCCGAGACCCACCGTCTGGACTGGCAATTAGATTAATTCACATTTTAACAAGGTCACCCATTCACCCTTAATGTATGAATCTGGTTAAGATAATTTGTAGCAAAAAAAAAACAACAACAACTTTATAAAGATTTTGTCTCAGTTAAAATGCAAAAATATTATGTATGTCTGAGCTAGTCCCTTTTCTTGGACGTTGCAACACCATGTAGTGACAAACAAACAAAGGATTTGCTAAATGGTAACCTTTCCAACATTACCACTATGAGCTGGAGAGAAAGAATTCATGACGCTAGTTAGGACCACAGCTGCTATACTGTTATCCCCAGCCCCAATCATTAAAGCACCGTGGTGGCTTCTGGCTCTTATTGACCGGTAACTCTAGCTTCTGTTATGTGAACTATGTAATCTGCCATAACGCAATGGTAGATACAACAAGGTGTACTTTCCCAGTATCTCAGCAGCTATGTACCAGGAAGACAACACACACAAAATAATATACTTCATTGTTTTACTTTTTGCTAGCTGTTGCTAACATGATCATGGTTTATAATCAGAATAATTTGACATGACCAAATCACAATGTCAGAAGTTTGCTCCAAGCTTCACTAGAAAGCTGTATATCACATAGCATATAACTAGAGAGTACTGACATCTCCAATTGGATGGTCAGCATCAACTAGCAAAAGGTTTTCATGCTATGTAGCAATATTACACTTTCCCTTCAGTTAATGGGGGAGATATGTCTGATTTAGTTATTTTAGAAGTATGTGTCCACAAAGACTTTGTATCATGGGAACAGACCTTTTTTCCTGGTGCAGACCTGCTTGGCTGTGACACATTAAGGACCACGCATAGATCCTATTTTCTACCTTCCTTTCTGCTCTGTGCTATAATTAAATATATTTCTTTATGAAGCTGTGAACCTCCCATTGACTTAGTGGAAGTTGAAGCCCATACATAGCTGAGTGTGGATGTGATGTAATCCAGTTACATGCCATATGACTCTAAATTTCCATTGTCTGTTCTCATGTGATCAGCATACCAGACATTTACTAAAGTCAAAAGCAGCTCTTTGAACAAGGTACATTCCAGAGTGGCCATTGTCTCTGGTCTTTTCAACATGTCTACTATACTAACTCAATTATAAGAGAAGCATTTTTGTGCTGCCTCAATCCACGTCCATGTCACACTTACAGTAAAGCTAGCCACACATGGTTCAATTTTGGTTCAATCGATGCTCGATTAGATCGAGGAATTCAATCGTCTAATCGAAAATCGATCTTAATCGCATCAACATACACCCCACATTGAGTTTGCGATTGTGGTGAGATTTTGATTCCAAAAGATTACTAAAATCGTCGATTTTGGTATTGAAACGTTTGAATTCCCGATTGAAGTGGTCTATGTTATGTATATCTAATCTAATCGATCCAGGAGAAACACCACAAACATTGTCGATTATAAAACGATTTTGGCACAATCGACGATGATTTTCCAACATGTCCGATCAAAATTCGATTCGATTTTCTGCCTTCATCGAACAATTATCGTCGATCGTACCATGTGGGCATTCCTCGATTTTCGTTCAATCGATGAAAAAATTCATCTAATCGAGCATCGATTGAACCAAAATCTAACCGTGTGTGGCTAGCTTAAGTTTCCACCAGGTAGAACTGAGAGTATAACTCTGTGTTCCCTCTCTAACCAGTAGAAACACTGCACAATCTTTCACCAACAATGAAATTACACCTGACAGGTGAGTAATACATGAATAATAATAATTATTATATAATAAATTTAGAATTAGTAATAATGGATTAGGTAATACCGTAATTGGTAGTAATTAGGAATAATTAAAAGAAGTGAAGTTAACAATAAAAAAAAACGATGTATGAATCATGTGCAGGTGATTTTCTTTGTGTGAGAGTTTCTACAATGCATAGAACAGACACAAAACATACAAATTCCATACACTCCATTCTCCCTAAAATCCAGGGAGTTACCTTGGATGTTTCATTCCTTCACATTCTTACCTTACTGTATATGAGGTACAGATCTCCCGTAATTATATCAATCTAACCAATAAAACCTTTAGAATGCCTGTGACACACAATACAAATCCCAGCCGCATTGCATGTCCAGAGCTTAATGACTGCAAGTCTTCATGGAATATATAGTTCCATGAATGGACTACAGTAGTCTCCATTGGCACTGCAAATCATACTTGTCAACCTTTCTGTTTCAGCCAGGTAAGTCACATTTTTATTGTCATTCCTGACCAAATGCCAATTTTAGCAAATCCTGGATATTTCCATTTTTTTTTACATCGGGCTTACTTAGGAGGGAGGCCGCGTTACTCTCCCTCCTAACTTACTATCAACTTGTGGAGATGATGTGCGGAGTGGGAAGTTAGGAGGGAGAGTAACGCCCCTTCCCTGCTAGGTTAGCAAACCAGGGGGAGGGGACATTATACTTACAAATGCTCGAAGCGATATTGTAGAGCCTAGGTGCCCAACCTGCGGCCCTTTGGGCATTCTTCAGCAGCCCTCCTCAGGCCTCCACTTTCGGCCCCCGAAACCTTACTTTTCATGCATAGGAACTCAGATTGCATCACATAACCTCTGAATCAAAATGTGCATCACCATACTACAGTGTTACCCATGCTTAAAGTATCATTTAAAACAAGTTTTGTTATTTAAAAATAAAAAATAATGTATTCTAGCTCGGCCTGCTGTCATTTCCACATTATAAAATGCTTATATAAGTCAGTATAGATTAAAAATTTTATATGCGGCCCTTTAGTGATGACTTTAAAGGTCTGTTTGGGGTAAACCACACAGGGAAGTATGATTTCTGTTAGGGTGTTTTGGGGTTTATGTTTTCCTTAATGTAAAACAGTTTTTGGTTAAGGGTTTGATAATCCTTTAGTTTGGTATATAAGGCTTGGTCGCACTTTCATGGTACACTATGCTAATCCAACCAGCACATTTACAAAAACTCTTTTGATTTTCCTTGAGATCAGATTTCTGACCTGCTAAACTCAGGTATATCTTTAGCTGGTGTCACTTTTGGGGTCCTTTTTTTCCACCAGTTTGGTCAATATCAGCACTTACATTTTACATTACAGGACCACACATTTTCAAATTCAGCTTTTATGAATACTGACTGCTTGATTTGATTTTGATAAATTTACGCTTTATCATTTCTCTTTCTGAGTCTGAGACAAGATTTAACTTTTTGGCATGAGCCAAAATTTTCATTTCATAACAATTTTCTTCCAATTCTTATTTTCCCATTTAGACCATTCAGTAGTAGGTTGGCAACACAAACATTTTAGATATGCCGATAAATAAGACATTCCACTACGACTTTTTACTACAAATACACAATGTTAGCAGTCTTTTATTTAAATGGTGCCTATTGTTTAATCTTTAAATGTTGTACATAATAAAGGTTAAGCTTTATATTTTGCAATTCTATTTCAACAATGTGTCTAAATATTCATGAGTGTTTTGTTTCCTTTGCATTTATTACAATTATGTTAATGTACCTGCTTTTTTTATTGTTATTACTCACTTAATAGGGTTTAAAAACAGATCCCCTTGAAGAAAATGCAAGGTTACCTTTTGACAAACAGGATTGCCCCTTCATTTTGAACCCATCCATGATCTGAGGCTATTCTTGACATTTAAAGGTTAATAGAGAAACATAAATCTATGACAAAATCTTCTTTCCTATTTCATTTTCTAATCAGGGCTATTTTGTGTTTAAAAAAACTGTGAAGCAGCCATAACATTAAGTAAATGTTATGGAAGGAACGTTACCTGTTGGTCTGTAGTGTTTAATTTAAATCAGTTGTTTGCTTTTTGAAGATGTTTCACTAGTCATCCAACTCAATTTAGAGTGGCTTTCAATTACCTGTTGGATACTGCTTGCATGTGGCCTTGGCTAGAAATATGTGTTCATTTCTCTACAATATATATAAACAAGAAAATATAGCTTGTATTTGCAGACAACTGAGGACAAAGTTTGCACTACAGACTACTTTTTGCTAAAACAACATTCTAAAGCCCCCCATAGACGGGCCGATTCCCAGCCATAGTTGTAGCAGACTAACCTGCGTGCTCGCTCCCGTCGGCTGCAACTATGAGGGAGCCCATCTTGAGTTTCATAGAAAAAAAGCCGGCAGGTCGGATCGCACACGGATCCGTCCTGCTGGTTTTTTTCCTGCCCGACTGTGCTGCAGGCTGTTAACTCGGAGGGGAAGTCTCCTCCCCCTCCGAGTTAATTGGCTACAGTCTGACAGGAGTCCCTTGTGTTAGTGGAACACACAGGATTTCTGTCCTCGCTGTAGCAGACTGCTCACAGCGTGGTGACGTCACCACACTGTGAGCAGTCTGCTAAATGTCGGCCATAGATCGGGACGCTTAAGTGGATTATGCAATATAACAACAGAAAACCACTTATGTGCAAAGTACAATTATAAACAACAACCAATCAGAAATTATCTAGCTACATCGACAACTGCAAGCTAAAATATTATCATTATCCTTTGCATTGTTTATTAAATTCATTATGACACTTATGCAAACTAGCCATAAGCTAGCCATACACGGTTCCACTTTTGCAAGCTTAAAGCCGAATTAATGGGATCGGGCTAAAATTATCCATCCTGACGGATCTCTGTGCGATCCGACAGGACGGCTGATTTCAGTCCAATCCTCAACAGCTGCAGCCTCTAATTCCTGCACGACCCGATCCCTAAGGGATGCGGGAGTGCGCACGGCATCCGATCGGCGATCAGATCATGCAGGAATTGGACCTTGTATGCCCAGCTTTTATTTTATTTTTTAAATGTCTAAATGGTATTGAGATGTATTGCTAAATATATCTTTGCCTGTAGATACCCTTGAAGAACACATTTCCTGTACTTGCTGAAGTATATATAAACCTTCTTTTTTATATTTTCAACTAGAACCTTTACGGAAAATTCAATCCTATTTACGTACTATGCTCCTCTTTTTTTCTCAGTAATCACAAATCCTGCTGAAACTGTTGTACATGCCTTGCTATGTACAACCCTTCATTTCTCACCTTTAAGGCTTCTAAACTTTATATCAAAAGATATGATATAAATAATACATAGAAACTTCGGATATGGGTCCAGCGATTGGGCTGGCCACCCACCCCCATATCATTCTTTTTAGTCTGTTACCAAGATGTTGATTGTTTTACTTTCTTGTTGATACAACCATTTCAACGACAGTTCCACTTACTCATAAGGCAACATGATCTGTTTTTATTATATATTCTGATCCATGATCCTTGCTATGCGATATATAGACACATCACTATATTATGAGCAATTTCCTCATGTTACAATGCTTGAGCTACCATGCATCACTGTCTTCAAACTGTTCCTTGGCTGGAATTCATATGAATATTCTTTGGGTGAGTCCTTCTTAACCCCCCTGCCCTCCTTAGCGATGTCCTGTCAGTACTGCTCTGGACGAGATGGGGCAGTCTGGCTAAGGTCGGAGCCCTGGCAGCACAAACTCACCATTCTGTGCTTTCCCGGTGGCTCCGATCTTCTGAACTGGCTTCTGCATGGCAGCTGAATCCCCCACCCCCGGAGTGACGTCACATCAGGGAGGTGGCGGAGATTCAAAAGTAAATCGCACGGGAACAGTTTTCTATGGAAATAACAGTTTTCAGTGTGATTCCCCAGATATGCAGTTTTGTGGCCCTTTGCAGTTAATCCTCTCTCCTTTGGTGTTGTCACCTGGTCCACCAGGGGAGAGAGGGCGCCAAAGGGAATTGTTCTGGATACGGTGATAACTGTATCCAAGACAATTCAAAGTAAAAAAAAAAACACAAAACACATTTCCAATTGCATAAAAATATTATTATAAACAAAATACAAATATAAATACATGCTGTTTTGAAATCTTTTATACAAAAGAAGTATTTTATCATTCAATTGCTACATTTAATTTTTAATGTTTAATGTTTTTTTTACATAATTGTGTATTTCACACATAATTATATATTTAGGATGTCTCCTAGACCCTTGTACCCACATATTTTGGGAAGTTACATAAAATTAAAAAAACTTCCATTAAAATCTATGGTGTGCTTTTGGCATGGAAATCTGGACCTCATAAGAGCGCTAGGGAGGTTAACGTGAACTAGTCTTTCATGGCTTTGCAAATATGCCTTTCAATTCATCTTTTCATTAAGCAAAATATAATATAAAATGCAGATTTGAAAACATGACGACGCTTATTTGGACACAAATGGCTGCAAACTATTTAGAGATGATAGTTTCTTGTAAACCTCTAAACATAAAACAATGACCAACTAATATGCTGACTGTAAAATATATGTTGGCAAAAATACCTTCCTCTAGGTTTACTTGGCTGGTGTTGCTGTAACTCTAAGAGATGAATTCCCCGTGTCAGCTGTCATATGATTGACATACCAAACATCTAGAGTGTCCAGTAATGTCGTATTTGGAAGGATCCAGTGACTGCGAGCTATGAAACCTGTTAATCTGCTTTTCATGTGTCTTTTCCTAGGAAGAGAAATCTCTGTCACTGGTATAGGTGAAATTAAGAGTACAAGGATTAGTATTTTGTACCTTGTTAGCAGCCTGATTAAAACAGTGCAGACAGTAAGAAAACCGCCAGGCTCATTGACCCTGCACTTTAACACTTGTCTTTCCTAGAAAAAGAGGAATATATCTAATGTAGTGTTTGCCTCTTGTCTCTAGATGTGATATTCTATAATAATAATTTACCTGATCATGCACCCACTAACCAGTGTGAGGCCACATAAAAGACTGCTACAGATATGGTGCATGGGGGCTATGGTCTGAAATAATTTCTGCACTATAATGAAGAACCCTATGGGGTTGGTTGACTAGCAGAAGAAGCTGGTTAATTTTAAAGTGAATTTAGCCTGCATGTGTTTTTGCGAGTGAAATCATATTCATTGGTTTACCCTGGACTGCATGGGAGATTGGAAATTCTAACCCTAGCAGGGGTCCAATCTAAAATGGTCACTCTTAACCTGGGCATACATGTCACAATTTTTAGTTCAATTTTAGTGCGATCGTTTATCAAAATTGATCACGTGATCGGATTGAATAAAAATTGAAGCATGCCAAAAGCTATCGAGTGATCGATTTTGTAAAAAATCGGACAGAAAAAAGATCGTTCACGGATCCGTTCTGATGGATAATTAAAAAAAAAGCACATGAATCGAGTGCTGTTAGTTGTCTCATGCGATCGTTTTAAGCGATCCTTCTATGATTCTTGTGGAAATGACCTTTGTTTGTGTGCTGTTGGTCACTGACCAGTTCTTCAGCTAACACCACTCCAAACCCATAAATGTGTGCGTGCAAGACATATTGAGACTTTCAGGATAGAATCGTCCAGGAATTGAATGCATGGTATGTTGTAGTTTGCATTCGTTTTCGCAAATTAAAACCAATTCCGGAATCGGATGGGCGATCGGATTAAAAAACGATTGCTGGACAATTGGTACGTGTATGCCCAGCTTCGGAAAATTGCCTCCAACTGCTAGAGATACTATAACAAGGATGAGAGTTCATCCCATATGTGCAAGATGGAGTTGAGGTCAGGGCTCTGTGCAGGCCAGTCAAGTTTACAAACCCACCCAACCATGCTTTTGTAAACTTTACTTTGTGCACTAGTTAAAGCAGGGTACAGACGGCTCCATATTCCAGCCGTCTGATGTTCCCTGCAGCAGCATGATGACCTCATCACGCTGCTGTCAGATATCGGCTGATTGATTGGTCCAGCTCGAAAACAGCAATGGCCGCATATTTTATGGGCCAGATAACTGGCCATGAGCGTGCACAGCGCTCGAAGTGGCTATCTATCTGCCCCATATCTGCAGGTCTGTACCCTGCTTTACATGCTGGAATAGAAAGCTGGGTGCTTTTTTGGTCCTTCCAGAATCACAGCTATACCACATGTTAAGATAAGATTGTTTATGTCCTTTATCCTGATGAAGTGACCCAAAGAGTCACAAAACGCTTAAGGGCCCCCATACACCTTTAGATTTCTTTGTCAGATTTCCTTTAGATCTCCTTTTGTTTTACCAAAACCATGTAATATGAGGGACTTTCTAAACCAACAAGTCTACCTCTGTTCACTCGCAGAGGACCCGACACTAGATAGTTGTTGGTTGATCTAAAGGATATCTGACAAAGAGATCCAGCTGCTAAGGTGTATGGCTGGCTTAAGAAACAAAGATTCAAGCGTTAATGTCCTACCAATAAAGGAATTTGTTTCACCCCAGGCGCCTCCACATATCAATTGTTCTTTACCAAAAGGAAAGGTTTCAGCACCCTACATCACCAATCTGCCACAGGCTCACAAGGGCGCCCAGGGACCAATAAGGCATACATTCAGTGGGGACAGTGTAGAAAACTACCTCTTCACATGACTACAAGTCTTCTGACTACAAGAAGTTGATGGCAAAAACAATACCCTTCACATGATGGCTAGTTTACACCAGCAAGTACCCTCTTCGTACACACTGCATCTAACTTGTACTTACTTATTGCTGCGCTCCTCTTTAGTTTCTAACTTTCTGCATGTTTGTCCTTTTTTCATTTTAGGGGGATCACACAGTTTTTTTTGTGTGTAACCCCACATAGCTCACTCATATAGAGTTTATGAATCTGAGGACCATCAAAGATTTCAGCTTTTATTTTTCCATGCTCAGTTCAGGGAATGGTTTACAAATGTACTTGAAGCAAATATGCTTTTGTCCAAAAACAAATTGCTTCATCAATCCTAGCTTAATATGAAGAGAATGATTTGGGAAGTGGGAATTGGAGAATGATTTTGTTGTCCAACAGTGGCTTGTTGATGTTATTCACAGCACTAACCATCATTTTTTTCCTTGTAGGCCATAATACTTAATACATAATACAATGATTTTACTTTGCCCTGCTATCCCAGAGGCACATGAGGTAATATGCATGCAGATTGATGTCAAAGCAAAAGTTCACCATCTGCAGATCAACACAAACACATGATATTTCATTACTTAAAACACTGTTCAAGAGCCTAAGGACAGACCAAATGCTATTACATTTGATGGGTGAATGCAATATTTTCATAGATTTAAAAAAAAAAACTGGAACCAATTCAGCAAAAGTAATAGGATTTATAATTTCTGAACCCTCTGTTTACCCTAAATCCATAAATGTTTTTATTGTAGACCTGTGTTAATTATTTATCCTAATAAATGTTTTTATGGCAGCATGACTCAGCTAATGTTTTTTCTATGCTAATAACCAATCATTAGGACATATATTCCTTTAATTGGTTATAACAATTGTGTGTCTTCTTTGTTTTGTAACTAGAGAGAATTTTGAGTTTATGGTATCATCACCAAACTTGCTGGAGATGTAAAGAAGGGTTATTATTATTATTATTATCAATTATTTATATAGCGCCAACATATTACGCAGCGCTGTATTGTGGAGTGGAGATACAACACACAATAACACACAGGTACAGATAATGACACAGGGGGAATAGAGGACCCTGCCAGGTTGGGCTTACAGTCTAATAGGTTGGGGAACAGAGTATACAATAGGTGGGGGGATGGGACTGGCATGGTGGTGATGTTAGGAAAGAGAAGATGGATAGGCCCGACTGGGTTTTAAGGGCTTTTTTTAAAAGTGCCAAAAGTAGGAGCAAGCCTAATGGGGCGAGGGAGGGAGTTCCAGAGAGTAGGAGCGGCCCTAGAGTAGTCCTGAAGCCTTGCGTGTGATGAGGTTATGAGTGGGGATGTCATTAGTAGGTCACTGGAGGAGCGGAGGGGGCGGTTAGGGGTGTATTTGTGTACCAGGTTGGAGATGTAAGGAGGACAGGAGGTGTGGAGGGATTTAAAAGCAAGGCACAGAACTTTGAATTTGATTCTCTGGACAATTGGAAGCCAGTGAAGAGATTTGCAGAGAGGAGCAGCAGATGAGGAGTGGTTAGAGGAGTAGATGAGTCTGGCAGCAGCATTCATGATGGACTGAAGAGGTGACAGTCTAGTGAGGGGGAGACCAGAGAGGATGATGTTACAGCAGTCCAGACGAGAGATGATGACAGCGTGTACCAGGACTTTGGTGGTCTCTGGGGAGAGAAAGGGGCGGATTTTGGAGATGTTGCGGAGATGGAAGTGGCAGGATTTAGCGATGTTCTGTATGTGAGGAGTAAAGGAGAGTGCAGAGTCGAAGGTGACACCAAGGCAGCAAGCTCTTGGAATGGGGGAGATGATGGTGTTATTTACTGTGAGTGAGATGTTGGGTGGAGGAGGCTT
>CM070032.1:47555088-47570084 GCA_036250615.1 Ptychadena robeensis | reverse complement strand
AGAGGATGATGTGGTCAAAATACTCATTTGCCTAATAATTCTGCACTCCCTGTACACGTTGTCCTGAAGAACTGGCGTGAGTTGCCACGAAACACGTCGACCTCTAACCTGTAACTGTTCTAAACAGAAATAAAATACAGAAGATTCTGCTTTAAAATACGGGCGCCTCTTCTTAGCCTTTTTTTCTCCTGGAAGAAATTTAACTCCTATAGCTTGCTATAGTGTTTTGTAAAATATCTGTAATGTGGTGTAAATATAGAATAGATGGCAGTTCCAGCTTATAAAATGTTGCTCTCCATAAGTGTGTTTATGAGTTCTGAGAGTGCCTTTTCTTCTAGTGTATACCAACATATATTATAGGTCCAGCCCTGCACACTCTGCTGGAACCAATCCCTCCCTCCTGGGATGCTGGTCTTTTTACCTGCTTGTAGGAATATAGGGTATAGGGTCCAGCCCTGCATGCTTTGGTGGAACATGCTATATATTCACTCTATATGTGTATGGCTGTGTCTGTGATTTTTTCTTCAAA
The DNA here is from genome assembly GCA_036250615.1 of Ptychadena robeensis. Lineage (NCBI taxonomy): Eukaryota > Metazoa > Chordata > Amphibia > Anura > Ptychadenidae > Ptychadena > Ptychadena robeensis. The sequence goes on along the minus strand of CM070032.1, from coordinate 47,569,555 downwards.
ACCGTGGGTGCGTTATGAAGAGAAAATACAGTAATAACTTGTGTAGGTGCTGGTTTAGTATTTAGATGAAGTTAAATTTGTTGTGCAGCTTTTTCATTGCAGAGATCAGCATGTTAACAATATGTTTCCTGAATTAAATGAATTTTTGTTTTATGAACCTATAAACTGTACAATCTTCCAAAGCCTTTATTATAAACATTATTCATATGCTATATGTTATATAACCACAGTAATAGAAAATACACAGATGAGTAACAAGAACACAGTGTGCAATATAATTATTGTTATTCATTTTCCTCAACCGTCTAACAAAGTTCTTTTTTCCTGTGTAGGATAATCCCCTGGGGAAGCTTAGAAGAATATATAAAGAAAAAAGGCGTCTTTGCTTGTTAGTGATGTGCTTGGTCAGATGGAGCAGAAAGAGTAGGCAGTGACTGGCAACTCTGATTAACCATCTCACCAGTACAAGCTGTTCTGTGCTTTTTGCCTGAAGAAAAACGTTGCCGTTTACAACCCACGTACCCTGGCCTCTCATCATCAAATTAGCTGTTCCACCAGTAGTAGACGTCTAAGCCACAGTGCCACTTTCCCACTCCGATGATGAGGATACAAAGGAAACAAATAGTGCAATTCAAAAGGATTTAAAACCCTAAATTTTCTTCATATTACCGGTATTATATACAAGCTGAAAAGCCAAGCTTATTGCGTACAGGTATACTTTCTCTAAAAATCATTAGTTATACCAAGCCAAAACTTTTTTTTAGTGGAGTGGGAATGGATAAGACTTCCTATTTCACCATATCTATCTGTTTTCACCATATCTATCACAGTGACAAGGGTTTTATCAGACAGGAAAATCTGCAAAAGAAATACAGATACAACTATGTCATCCTTTTGATAAGGACATCAGGGAAAGCCAAAACACCAAACAAGTAAGAATTTTACTGATGTATGTGTCCTGTTGGATATTTTCCCTTATTTAATATCTTATTAAACTGTTGTTGCCTACAGAGGGATGATAATCATCTCTAAAAGAAAAAGGAGTAAAAGTTTTCACTCATTTAACAATCTACCCAATAAAGAAATATTTAAATAAGTGCAATTTAAAAAACAAACAACTAATGTAGGTCTAGATTCTTCAGCTGATTTCTCAGCAGATCGACTTGCGTCATGACGTGCCGGTGGTTACTTTGGAAGGGGTCCAAAGTAATGAAATCAATATAAAATTTACAGACATGTCCGTAATTCATTAGATTGATTCTTGTGACCGATTTCACAGCAGATCAATCACCGCGAAATCAGCTGCAAATCAGACCCTCTATGGCCATCTTTAGTATTATGCAATTCTAGTCCACTGTTCAGTGGAATTCAGACTGGAAAAGGTGGAAGCTGCACAAGAACCCAAGAAAAAACAGTTGACTGCAATAATGAACATGATCATAGGATGAGCTTATCCGTCTACTTTCATTCAAAGGCTTTACAAGGGAAAGACATGTTTTTATGAGAAAAGTTAGGTGGGTAGGCTGTCTGTTCCAGGCTGTAAAATTATTGAATGTGAGTTTTAAATGGAACAGAAACATGCAAATTTTATATGGAATAGCTTTTTCTCACTATCCTAATATATAATGCCTCAGAGGATCTTACAGCACCCTTTGTGTGCAGGACATTATTTTGGATGGGGATAGCAGGCATGGGATCGCACGGGAATCTATCAACATGACGGATCACCGTTCGATTCGACATGCAGCAGATTCCTTGCCGATCTCGCCAGGTGGGCAGTGGGCACACCAGATTTTCGCCCGAGCGACCTTGGAGAAGTCATTAGGCTAGGTGTTCATATACTTTTTCCACCCTGCACTGTGAATGTTTACATGTGATGTTCAATAAAAACATGAAAACATATAATGTTTGTGTAGTATCGTTTTAAGCAGACTGTGTTTTTCTATTAGTGTGACTTAGATGAAGATCAGAGCACATTTTATGTCCAATTCATGCAAAACTCTAAATACCAAAGGGTTCACATACTTTTTCTTGCAAGTGTACAACTTATGTACAAGTGTCAAATCTAAGATTTATACACATTATCTGAATTTTGGCAATCTTACAGATGTAATGTATAGATCTTCAATGAGCACAAAATCAATACAAGTTTCAATGCAGTAACAGGTGAGAATGTAGACTGCGTTCCCAGAGTTGAATTAAATGTCAGATTTGTTTATCAGACTGAAACTTGTCTTTCTAATTATTCCCAAAAAATCTCTGCATGCAGAGTTTTGGGGTATTTTTAACTATTAACATTAAGCAAACCCCTAGAAACCAAAAAATATTGCAGATTTTTGGTAACATTGGCTGACATGCTCTGTTCACACGTAGACATATGGTTAAAAAGCGATATGAAGGAGAATGTAATTTAACAGCTTGCGTTGTCATGGCAGCAAACTTCACCTCTGTTTGTCAGATATTTGCATCGTGACTACTACATTTCTTTAGTGAACTAAATCTGCAATTGTTTCCGGTAGATAGCACATACAACAAATTATTGTTCTGTGGATTCGGGCTAAGGAAAACATGTTTTACTCCCATGGCCTGTTAATTAAACATAAATACTTGATCTTGAAAGTGTCCACCTATGTATTCTCACTAAATACTATGAGCATCGATGGCGACCTGACCAATGTTGTGGATAGAAACAAAGCAAAGGAAATGGCAGCCACCTTTGCATTACATAAGTCAGGAAAACACCATGCTCCCCTAACATTAGGTCATATTGCTAGCTTTTAGCTGGCCATACACATTTAGATCTCTCTGTCAGATATCCTTTAGATCTACCAACAATTATGTTGTATAGGGTCCCTGGGATTGAACACATGTAGACTTGTATGTTTAGAAAGTCCCTCATATTACATACTACATATTGGTAAAACAAAAGGAGATCTAATGGAAATCTGACAGAGAAATCTAAAGGTGTATGGGGGCCCTTAAGCAGGGAACACACGCATAGATAGCGGCTAGATCCATGGCTGCTTCGAGCGCTGTGCGCTCTCACGGCCATCTATCTGTCCCATATCTAATACGGTCATCCCTGTTTTCGAGCAGGATCAATTAAACCCGCTCGAAAACAGGGATATGGGTCATGGCTGTAAATCACGGTCGATGTCATTGCTTTGCTTGGGGACCGCAGGTCTCCATGCAAAGCATCGTCTTCAATATCGGGCAGCAGCAAAATGACGTCATCGTGCTGCTGCCGGGAACCTCAGACGGCTCCTATAACAGAAGGTCTGAGAAACAGAGACCAAATGTTGCAATATCCAAAAAGTGGAATGAGCCTTGACCAGATCCTTGAAAACATAAGTCCCTGAGCACTGGTGAAACTAGAAGACAGTGTTGTTCCTGGCACAATCCAGAACAAGGAGGACAATTTGTTTTGTAGGCAGAAGATTTGATATTAAAGAGAAGTACACTTGAACAGACAAAACTACTGTATATTTTTGGACTATAAGACGCACCAGACCATAAGACACACCCTGGTTTTAGAGCAGGAAAAGCAGATAAAAATTTAATATCAGTTGAAAAAAAAAAATTTCTGCAGTACCCAATTTCAGTCACAAAAATGGTGTCGCTAGTGAGCACACTTCAAGTAGAAGGGGAGCGGGTAATTCTGTCTCCCTTCTTGCCAGCTGTGAGCTGCACGGTCATCGCAGTTACAGGCAGACATACATGGAATCTGCTGGCTGACAGCTTCCATGTGCGTCTCTCTGATGTACTGCTTCTATCAGCAGCGTTCTGCTAGTTGCAGCAGTACAGTACTGGGGCTGGCGGCAAGCCAAGGCATGACCACCCGCGGCCGAGCGTCCTTGCATTAGGACAATAAGATGCAGGCACTATTTCCCCCTAATGTTGGGGGTGGAAAAGTGAGTTTTATGGTCCAAAAAATATGGTATATCAGGACTGTAGAGAAACCTAGAGCTGAGCTAGACACAAAGCTCAACTCCATTATAATGTTTAATTTCTCTTTGCAATAGTTTGGTGGTTGGACTAAAAAGAAATTCTTGTAGAATTAGGCTGCTTATTCAGACACTCATCCAGCTGAAGTGATGGTACACCTACCTTGTATGTCTTTACAGAAATAATACTGTCTCTGTGTCTTAAACTGGGGTTGCTGACGCACTGAAATAACCAGATTCAGTTCCCATGGAGGGGAGCTATAGAGGGAACCCCAAAAGTCAACTAAAGTGGGAAGCTGATAATCTCTGAAAGATAATAGCTAGAACAAACTTTAATTACCACAATGCTCTCCACCTTCATCTTGAAATGTTGCTAAGAAAGACTCTTCATGTAAGGAAAGACATGTGTTGAATCTAATAACTCACGGAGCATAAGCATCTGGTGGTTATCAGACAATGTTTATATTGGAAAAAAGAGACAATGTTTAAAACCAGCTAGCACCAAGCACCTGGCACCTGACCTAATGGGACTGAGTATTCAAAAACAGATCAGGCACAAATGCCTTCACAGTCTTCAAAGTATTGCCCTGTCACTGAGTCACTTCCAGGCCCACCCTCTCATTTTCAATCTTACATGGTTTGTTTCCAGCAAAGGAAAAAGTCAAAACATTGGACATTGCTAGCCAGTAGCTGCGAGAAAGTGAAGAGATCCCTGTGGTTACTGGAACACAAATAAATGCTGTATTGTGAGAAAGTCCAGTATCGTTTTCTAACGGGCGGTTATGGGTGTTTCCAGTATTGAATGTTTATTTTTTAAATAATCGTATTTTAAATGGTTGAACAATGAGCGTATCTTCTGCTATAGTCTACCATTTAGTTACACTATATTGCAATAGGTTTCAGGAATGCTGCAAATATCCAACCCATGATCTGAAACGATATTCCATTATCCATAGGTTTTAGTATGATGTTACCCAACCCTTTGCAGCTATATCAGCTTCAACTATTTCGGGAAGGCTTTCCACTAGGTTCGGGAGTGTATTAATAGGAATTTTAGACCATTATTATTGTTATTAGCTTTTTATTATATATCACCAACATATTATGCAGCGCTGTACATTAAATCAGAGTTCAGATGCAACACAGGATAACACACAGGAACAGGTTATGACACAGGAAGAGTTGAGGAGCCCGTTGGATCGGGTTTACAATCTAATAGTCCATTCTTTCAGAATTGCATTTGTGAGGTCCGATAATGAGATTGCAAATTCTGATTCCTCCCAAAGGTGTTCTGAACAGGAAGTCACCTCAAAATGTTCCCACAAAGTTAGGAGCCTGAAATTATCTAAGTAGTCCTAGTATCCTTAACCAAGGGGCCAATCCCTGAACAACAATCCCAAAACCCCCTTCCACTAAAGTTTACCTTTGTCAGCACTGTTTACTAGGCATTGCCTTGCAGGTAAAAAACACAACACTGCTAGTGTGAAAGGGCTCTAACACAGACAAACATTTGCTAAATAGATTCTCAAAAACACAATCTCAGTTTAGGGCAGTGGTTCACGAACTTCGATTTAGAAAAAATTTCAAGCCCCCCCCTCCCCATTGAAACACAGGTTCAGAATGAGGTCCCGCAACCCCGCTGGAATACTTTCGCGCCCCCAGTTTGGGAACCACCACCCTGGGGTGCAAATCGGAAGCTAAAACTTTAAATTCCGCCTTAAATCTGCTGCAAAATCCATCTAATCCATTACGGACATGTCAGTAATTCTTAGATCGATTTCACACAAAGAGTGCCAGGACGATTCTGGCCACGACTGGCCATCACGCACGGTCAATCTGCTGCAAAATCTAAAGGAAATCTAAACCAGTATGGGGGACTTTTTAAATAACTATAAGTACACCAACAAACATGGTTACCTTATGAGGGTTTTTTTAAGTATGTTAAACAAACACTACCTCCCAATATAAAATGGCTAAACATTGTGAATGATCGTGCAAAAAAATAAAAGTCCAGGTAAAAACTGACATTCTTTTGGGATTCTTGTACCAGTGAAAGATCTGCTGCAAAGCTGTGCATGTAATGAAGTTGGCTGCCCAGTAAAAATCTATTCTGAGTCTTCTGACATACTAGTCACAGACAGATTTATTAGTGACCTTTGCCACTCATCTGTATGTACATGCTGCCCCCCCCCCACCCCCCTCCAATTTACGGTTACACTGCTATTCCACATTAACCAATGCTTCATTGTGCATATGACTGCATGGTACCAAAATGCACAAACCACTTCAACTTTCACTGAAGACTGAAATGTGTATTAGTCCCTAACAATATTTTTTTAGAAAGGTGGTTGTGAATCCAGGACTTACATTTCTTTGTACCAATAAAATTGCTAAACACTTAAACATAATACTTAAGGGATACTGTTTTCCAGTCATAAGAGTTGTTTGTATGTGTTTAAAAGGTGCCAGTAAGAGGAAAGAAAGTATCTGTAGATTGGAATTCAGAATAAAGTGAATGAATTAAATAGTATCCCCCTCTTATGTATGTGCTTGTGTAAGCACTCCTTAAAATTGCTGCAGGATTAGTCCATATTGACCATCACCTTACTGATCACCCTCCTGAGACCGGGATAGATAAATGCTCATCTGCAGGATAACCACTGCAGTGCAGGATTTACACAGACTTATTGACAGCGGTATATAAAATGGGTTTAGGTATATATCGCATACATACACACAAAATAGATCATATAAAATACTGTGATTTAGGGTACAATGAGGACATTAAAGTGTATTATGTAAATTAGATTTTAGCACAAAAAAAAGACTCGAGCCGCAAGCATTTCTGCCAGATCAATTTCAATATGACACATCATACTCCCACAATCTACAAACTAACAAAGATGTACTCCATGATGACAAGCAGCCTCAAATAATCCTTACACATGACACTTCTAAAATGCAACATCCACTATGGGAATAGTAAAAAAAAATCTAGTCCTGTAGACCTCCATGATACAATGTTATTCCTGCCTTCTACACTATAGTATTAGGCCCCATTCACAAAATTATTTTTATGTAGTTCAGCCCATGAGACACAATGGTAACAAAAAACACTGAAACCCATGACACAGCATACATAAAGCCAGCAGAACTATTCAGTTCAACATATACCTTGAGGATAATCCACACAGCCAACTTCAAGGTACCTACCGGTGTACCGCGTCCATCTGCTCGTGCACGCTTGAGGAAAGGTGGTCCTGGTACAGAGGACTACCCTTCTAGTCACCACGGATGGGGGTCCTTGGATCCTGGGCACTTGTAGAGGGACAGTCGGCGGGAGAACCCAGGAAAGGTGGGAGCCCAGTGCTCCAGAGGGATGAGACACACTGGCTGGAACAACTTGGTTGAGGAGTAAGAGTTACAATGTAAGGCCAGACAAAAGAGTGGGAAACTTGGAGCCATCAATGATCCCTGCACCTGCTACACAGGAATGCAAAATATATTTTTAAGGTATATACACAGCATTTTACAATATTGCACAGCATTAAACCATTTTGTATTTTAGTGCCATTACTGGTCACTACAGAACAATAGTTTAAATAATAAAAAATTCCTGCAACCCTTCCCTACATCTCCAGCAATTTTAATGATGATATCATTTTAGAAGCTTTGCCATTTTGCAACCATCACAACTTCTGAGTAATGTCCATTGACTGCTTACAGCAGAGTCTTGTTCACACCAATCCATGTGAACATGTTTGTTTACCTATACTTGCATGCACTGCCATGGATGGGACTTGCAACTCTCCTCCATGGATGAAGTAACAGGAATGCAATGTAACAAAATGTGCAATGGCTTATTGGATGAAATGTAACGTGCATTAACTTACATTGCACTGATTTTTGTGAGAGCACAGCTTCCGCAGATTGTGCAGAAGTAGGGATATATGGGGCTTTGTGTAGGCCACCCACCCAAACCTTCAAGTATGTAGCATTAAATACAGATTAGATAATGTCTCCAGTCTAAATAGCCTTTTCAAGAGCTTATGGCAAGCCGCCACTTTTTTTCCTCCTCGCCAAAGCTGATAATAGCTGCTTTATAAATCCTTCTTAGCTGTAATGAACAGCTGTGTTGGGATCTCCCTGGTGTTGGTAATAAGTTTGCTATGCGCCAATAAATGAAATAAATATGGATACTGTTAATATTCAATCTCATGTCAGATTTATATAACCAGTTACTTTCTACCCAGACATTGTACATCAATGTCCATGAGGAAAACACATCCCATAATGACAGTAAACTGCAATCAATATCATAGTTTGTCCTCTGCAGCACATCGAGAAGGAGAAAAGTCCTGTGTGTTGCGGATGTTACCCAGGCATTAGTATAGAATCACAATGACAATGACTCACAAAACTCTTTATTTATTATTTGTCAGTCATCTATAGTGATGAATGGCATAGGCAATATTCAAATTCATTTGAATTCGCATATGGCACTGTATTGCGATAATCTTCAAAATGAAAGGTCACATGCTATAGTTATTATCGCAATGCAATCACAATCATTGCAATGCATGGCCGTACCGCTTGCCGGTGCACAATATCTTGAATATTTGAGATTGCGAGTATACACCAACATATTTGCGCCAATTATGAATTCTTAAATAGCCAATATTCGATGAATATATTCACAATTCGAATTTCCGAGCTCAACACTAGTCACTTACATCTGTTATATATCATCTATATATAATATAGATGCATACATAAAGAAACGATTTAAAAATATGCTGTTTTTTTGTAACATCATGAAAAAACAAAAACACATAAAAAACGTAACTTGCCTGAATGGAGGAGAGACATGGCTTAGTTTGTGTTGCATCTCAGAAATATGTTGGCAACATATAAAAAATAATAATAATAATTTTCCAATTACAGAACTCTTACAGAGCTCCAACATCAGCAACATGTCAGCTACATGATGAACATACTGCTGGTAATTTAATTTAAGCTACCCAGCATGTTCTTTGTATATATTTATCTTCAGTTTTGATGCAGTGTACTTTTAATCACACCCATTTGTATAAACAGCTGTGCAAAACAACAATAGGGTCTATTAATGAGATCTATATGCTTAGTATAAATGGTCTTAAAACCTAAGGAGCTCACACAACACAATTCTATAATCCCTTGAGAACCATTCCAGTATTATAGTATCATGAATTGGGATAAAATCTCAGCTGCTAATGTAACACTAATTAGTGGTTGTCATTACAGTACAGATTACCATCAGGAACATGGTAGTACTAAATTAATTAATATGTTGTAGTCTGTGGCCATTAAGCCATGCATTTTACTAGGCCTATGACTTGGATTTTAACTATGGGTATTTAGAATTTATAGCTTTGAGCAAGAAAAGCAGCTGGTACATTTTGAAAAGCATTTCTTTGAAGATAATAATGCGAATCAAAGGTTTAAAAAAAAAAAAAAAACCTCTAAATTGGGCGTCACTGCCCCTTTCCAGTGAAATTGCACCGCAGTAGGCTCTGGGCACAAGGAGACTTCAGACATTCCACAGTTAAGGCTTGCCCGGCAGCCTACTGCGCTGTCCCTGGATGGACAAAGCATCTCCAGCTATAGAGACCAGATTGGTGGAGGGAGCAAAAAGAGTCTCTCTCTGTCACCCTGGAGCCTTGAGGACTGGACTCGGGCGAGAGGGAAAGGTAAGTATATGTATGTTATGTTTAGGGATTGGTTTGCTTAGATGGAGACTACATACAAATATTGTATCTATGTTTTTTGGGGAGAGTTTCTACAGTTTGGAAGCACTTTAAGATGGGTTTGCAATGACTTTGCAATGATTTTTTTTCCCACTATAAGACACTCTGTGTGTATGTATAGGACGCACCCTATACTTCAAAACGTCTAATGGCTGAAAAATATTTCAACTTTCTCCTACTCTGCTGGCCAGAGCTCCGTGGTCTGATAGGCAAAGTAGGAGTTAAAGAGTTGAGCTAAAGCAGCCCAGCTCACAAACAGTTAACACAGAGCCAGAGGAAAGATCCACCCAAAGGCAGACTTCTCTACTGCACTGTGTTATCAGCCGAAAACACAGTGCTCAGCTGTGTGTGTGAAAGCTGCAGCGTCCAGCTCTTACACACCGGCTGGCAGCTCTTTCATCGGTCTCTGCTCTTAATTGTTTATATCAGCGGGGCTCCATTGATGTAAACAATGCAGTACAGATGGGTGATCCACCTGTAGGTGGATCTACTGTCTGACAGCTCCTCTCCCTTAAATCCCCCCCCCCCTCCAAATTTTGGGGTGAAAATATGCATCTTACAGTCTAAAAAATACAGTACATGGTATTTTCTTATTGTGAAGTACATCAAATATTTTACACTAAACATAAGGTACAAAGTTTGTAGACAAGACACAACAAAGGGAAAACACCATAGAGAGACATTACAGATAGACAGAAGTTAAGATGAAAGCTAGTATGAGTAATGGCACACCCTATTCCTACATCAATATTATTTTTGTGGTACACTTAGAGATTGTGAGATTGTGCAGTCTATCGGAAAGCAATAATTGTCACTGGAGACAAATACAATTTGCCAAGCTCAGAAAATGTTTCACAAACATCATCAATCTGTCCCTATGTTATCATTATCACTCAATGGCCATACTAACAACCATACTAAATACTTTTAATTTGCTTAGTAAATGTATGGCTTTCCCTTATATTGGAATTGAAATGTTAAAAAACCTATCCTGAAGGCACCATCTAGGAAAACACAGGCTTCCCCATGAATAAACATTTGTAAGCACTTGGACCATTTACCGATTTCTAGCATCACGACGCCTGGTAGGTTGGCAGATATCTTTGTCTGTTGGGGGAATGACATATAGTCTCTAGTATTTCTTATATATATTATGCATAAACCACCAACCATAAAAATGTAAACACATGGATGGCAGAAGCTTGTTTACATTTGAGGGATTGTTGATTTGAGTCTTCCTCGCTGTAATGGTTTCCATTCTTCTGGGTCACTTCCAAAACCTCTTTTCACCTTGACTTACAGATTGCTTTGTTTGTGCTCATTCATCTTGTCTTAAGCATTTGCCGTAAAAACTTTGCCAGCAATTCTCTATCACACTCGGTAATCAGTTCCTAAGCAACATCCTTCACACTTTGAACAAAATTGGAAGACAATGTTTCTCCCTCTCAGGAGGATTAGAAATTCATGTTTATAAAGCAGGATAAAATGTTTATTTCTTACACCACGTCCTTGAAAGCACTTCTTTTGAAAAACTTCAAGCACACACGATCGCACAATTACCGAGATTTACTTTACATGACACGCTTTCTCACGGCCAAGTGGGAAATGGAATCCACCTTCTTTGACTAACTTGTCATGAAGACAAAGTGAGGCAAAGGTGCTTCGGAAAAGTAAATAAGAGAAGCTTCATCTGGGTGAATTACAGACAGTCGGTGACAATGCTGCATGTCGAATAGTATCTTATCCCTTGACTGACTGTGGATTCATATGTGTAATATGCAATATTGTAAAGTCAATAGAGATGGTCGAATTTTTCGACTTCCTAATTTTGTGAGCTGATTGCAAAGCCCCTGAACATGGTATCCTCACCAAAATTGCTGGAGATGTAGAGAAGGGTTGGAGGAACATTTGAAAAAAAAGGTTTGCTCTAGCACATGTACTTTTTGCATAAATTAAGTTCAAAGTTAAAGTCGAAATTCCGATTTTCGAAATTTTTACTTGACTTTGAACTTAATTTGTGAAAAAACTATTTGTGATAGAGACATAGTTTCTTTTTTGGAGTATACCCCAACCCTTCTCTACATCTGCAGCAAGTTTGGTGATGATACCATGCTCAGGGGCTTTGCAATTAAGTCAAAACCAGCGAAATGGTCGAATTTTTGAAAAAAAATTCGACCATCTCTAAAAGTCAATAGTAATTAGTACAAGTCCTGGAATCTAGTAACCCCCTAACGGGCAGCCCATATTGCACCGTGGTAAGGGCTCTCAAAGCAGAGTGCTCTGCTTGTTTTCCCCGCCCTCCTTCCTCCCCTGTACACATGTGCGCTGGGAAGCCAACGCCCCTTTATTAATGGGACCACCCCTCCACCGGGGAGCTGCTGGAAGTGGTCAGCGTTTCCACTGCCATTCGGAATCTCTGAGCATAGGCAAGTATGTGAAATCACAGTTCATCCAGAGTTTTTGTTTTGTAAACAAACTCTGGCCAATGTGGGGTTGGCTCATATCCTAGGGAGGTTCATAACCATGTGTTTTTTGTTTTCAATTTGCCAAATCCGTGTAAGGTGTAAAGAAAACAGTTATTTAGGTTATAGCTATATCACCAGGCTCTGACAATTTAGTCAGATTCAAGATACTCGAGGAAAGTAAAGGGATTGGCCTTGGGTGGAATTTTGCATGATCGATTTTCGATTCTATCGTTTTGTGCAATTGACATAGACTCTTAAGCCCCCCATACACCTTGAGATTCCTCCATACAATTTCCATCAGATCTACCAACAACTATGTAGTATAGTGACCTCCCTGATAGAATACATAGTGATTGGAAGGTGTAGAAAGGTCCTCATATTACATGGTTTTGGTAGAAGAATAGTTGATTGTACAGAAATTGCATGGTAATTGTATGTGGTGTATGGGGGGCTTTAGTCTAACATGGATTGATTGTACCACCAAACAGAGCCATCGATTTAAAACCAATCGATTCTAATTATTTGGATTTGTGCGCATGCTCCAAAGTACCATCACATAGAAATAAATCGAAATACTGGAACGATCGACTGAAATTTACTAACAGGTCCATCACTGCTCAATGGATTCTGCGTTTAATTACTTTTGGTCAATTGTACCAAGCAGCTGGGAATCGATTCCCGTTAGTTCGACCTTTTGGTCAGTGGAACGGAAGTATTGAACCGTGTATGTATACTTTAAACATCAGAGAACAGAGTAGACAAGATTTGCCTGAAATGCATGTTAGGGATAAGGTCTGGAATAAAGAATCAGGACAAGCTAGCAATGATATTCCAACAGGAAATGAAAGGCTTTCAGGAGGTCAACATCATTAAGAAGTGCTAATCGGTTAAATCTCCCAATTTCACGAGGTGCTTATAGATTGCATTGATGGTTAAAGGCACAGAACCAGACATGGAGCACATTAGTCACCGTTGTCAGGTCGAAGGCCAGACTTCAGTATGAGGTTAATGATCACGATGTCAATCTGTATGCAGACATTAGGCCATCACCATCGGGTGGTGGCAGTTAATCGCTCAATCACTTGTATTGGGATTGTGATAGGTTAGTTCGGTGGAAAGTAGTTAATTTGAGTATGTGCACATGCAGTTTTGAAGTGTCTTTATGTACATGGGCATTTTATTGGACTTTATTGGAAACAATGCAGTGTGAAGCTGTATGAGAACACTGTTGAGAGAAATATTTTTTTTGTAATTGTTGTGAGATCTGTTCTGTTGTGGCATCTGCTTCTACTAGTTCATCCAGGCCTATAGCCTTTACACCTGATTTCTGTTCCAATAAAAATGGGCAGATTTGAAGTAAATCAGTAAAGGTGTAGACTGTTCGGCCGATTTTGCTGCAGATCCACCCACCTAAAATCGGCTGAGAAATCTGCAATATTAATGACATGTTGGCCATGGAATCGACCTGGCATCTGGGAGTCTATGCTGGGCTTTCAGAATTCAGAAGCAAGACATTTCCATTTTCCTTTGGATATGTTGATAATTTTCCATCTTCCATCAAGTATATATCCTTCAATGCAAAATAAAGGCAAGGACTGAATACTGTGTACATGTGAAACTGCAGACTGATCAATTACCAATTGATTGTATAGTGAAGCAGACAATAGCCAGAGGCTGTGTACTTAGCCTTAGGGATGGTGCAGTCAGTATGCTAAACAATGTTGGTTTTATACAGAGTCATTATCTGGTTCAGTGGTCAATTACACACTGTGGCCATAAAAGTCAGCTTTGGTCCCTTAACCCCTGGCAGTCCCATTATTTCAGTGAACTGCTCCCTGAAGAGGTACCAAAAAAACAAACAAATTACCATGTTATCACTTTGTATTTTCCTGTTGTTACTTCAGATTTACTGTTGGTCTCTTGCTTGCTAGTTCATTTTACATATTACTAGTCTTGGTCATTTTTAGGACCAGTGTCTTTATAAATTAATTGACAAGTGTTGGTGGAATGTCTTGACTAGTCATAGCTACAGATGTGCTACATTACTTCAATTTACTGTTAAAAATGTTGCTTCAGGGCATTGGGACGTCTTCAGGACTTTATCCCAGACTTCTCTTTCTCCTTGTTGTTGTGTATTTCTTGGGTCTTTGGACATTTTAATTGTTTAAGGAGGTAAATATCACCCCTGGACTTCTTACCTCTTTTACCCGCTATAACTCTTAAGGCCCCCATACACGTGTCGGATTCCCACCGGATTCCGGCACGATCGATT
>CM070032.1:47539047-47554988 GCA_036250615.1 Ptychadena robeensis | reverse complement strand
ACAGATCCCTGTTGCCCCACAGCTCGGCCGGCCAGAGAACGGACATGTCTGATATTCTCTAGCCGATGCCGTTACTTTCAATGGAGACCGGCATCCTTATTGAAGGTAACGGCCGGCACACAAAGGGTGCCCGCCGATGCTGTCAGCTTGGGACTGCAGCGTGATGACATCATCACGCTGCTTTCCAGAGCTGATCTTAGCAGCTCTGTCGGCCCCCACTTGGTGTGTGTGTGTGTGGGGGGGGGCCTTTAGGGTAAAATTACACTGTGGTTTTCTTTCAGTCCACAGCAGCAGCCGCATGGGAGACGATTGCCTGCAAGCGGCAGCAAAATAGGTCGTCTAGATTAAGACCCGATGGAGGCTAAAGCCCGAAAACCGACTGGTGGACATCTAATGTTGCATCCGCCGGTCAGTTACGTCTATGGGTCGTTTACGTGGCAGTTAAAAAACTGCCAGTGTAAATGAGCCCTAACCCTTCGCTATCATCTCCATTAGTCACGTGTGTCAAGAGAAAACTGTTGTTTTGTTATTACAATGTATGTAAAATATTTATGACCTTGTTGTTTTGTGTATAAATGTGAGTCTCAAAAACCAGAATTGTATTAGTCTGAAGAAGGGATCTGCGATATCCCGAAAGTTTGATTCTCTAATGACTTCAGTTAGCCAATAAATGGTATCACAAACTCCAAACTTGCTGTATTTATTTAAGTATAACATGGTACACCAGTCTACTATTCCTTCTTGTTCTGAGATGGTGCTTCATAAGTCGTATAACAATAAACTGGTACTCAATGTGAAATGTGTGAACCAACTGTCACAATAACCTGTATGCTTATTTCCACCTTGAGCAAAACATTCAAGCCCCCAAATAGCTGGTGCTATACCCAATGGTGTCACTAGGTTTGATGCCAACCAGGGTTCCACAGCATGGTAGGATATGAAGTACAATAAATGCACTGCAGCAGACTGTGGGTGTACGCAAATTGGGTTTACTGTGGGAGGGGCTTAAATAGTATGGTTTGTCCTGAATGAATGAAGCTACGGGCGATGGTTATATAATGTGGAAATGCTAGAGATGGCAGGAAGTTTCCTGCAGATGTATAACAGGAGATTAGGAGTCAATTAAAGTGTACATACTACAAGAGGTAGTCAGTTACCACAGGCTTACTAAAGGTCAGTTACCTTGGCATTTGCTGGTGGCATATGCCAGTTGAGCCCCTTAGGGTGACCACTTCAGGTACAATAAGCTATGGTGCAAATATCTTCCTTCACACATACTTGGAATAATTATTATTATTATTATTAAGATTTTACCATTTACAGCCATAACACTGATGAAGGCTGCTCCTAAGCATGCTGCGACATATTGTTCTCCTTTTTCCTCTGAAAATGTTATGCAGCCTTGAAGCTTTGCTGATCCTGAAACCTCTCCAGGATCCTGGGTGATCAGAACTAGTGTGGGTTAGGCCATCATGAGACAGGTTAGCTTTACCCTACCGATGTGTTGCTGCAATAGTAATCCTCAGTAGGAAAGGAAAGCAAACGCAGGTTCAGACATTTCTTTTAATTGTGTAAGAAACCTGTTTGTATCAGCCAGTTACAAAAAGCATTTTATAAAACGAGGAAGAGGATAAATGAGAAGCACCCAGCTTTAGAAGCTCTGGTGGGAGAAAGTGTAACAAATGAATCAGAAAGAGAAACCATCCTTCTTGGTAAAAATCATACAATCACAATAGACTGTTGGCCCCTAAAACAACTGCCTTAAGCCCCCCATACACCTTAAGATCGATTCTCAATTAGATCTATCAACAACTGTGTAGTAAAGTGTCCTCCCTGATAGAATGCATAGTGATTGGAAGGTTTAGAAAGGTCCTCATATTACATGGTTTTGGTAGAACAAAGTTTGAGTGTACAGGAATTGTATGGAAAGATTGTATGGTGTTTGGTGGAGGGGAGAATTTTTATTTTTTCAAAATTCGACCATTTCCAGTTAATTGCAAAGCCCCTGAGCATGGTATCATCACCAAATTTACTGGAGATGTAGAGAAGGGTTGGGGTATACAAAAAAAAAAGTATTGCTCTAACACAAATAGTTTTTGCATACTTAATTTAAAATGTAAGTACTTAACCTTCTGAGCGTTTAGCCCGAATGCATCATAAAACTCAGCCCCAGTTAACTAGAGCCGCGCTCAGGGTCTCGCCGTCTGCTTATGGCGGTCGGGAGCATCGGCATGTATGCCGATGCTTCCGGGTCCGTCCCCGATCGCGTCACCGGTGACGCAAAGGGGGCAGGGGTAGGCGGCGCCATAGACCTCCGTGTAACTGGAGGGGCGTTGCTTTTCCTCAGTGTAAGTCCGGCGTCTCCAGTGACGCCGGACTTACGTGTACGTCCTCCAGCTGAGCAGGAAGTCGCGGCGGAGCACGATTGCCCGTGGCACGGTAATGAAAAAACCGTGCCAAGGGCCAAACGCTCAGGAGGTTAATTTAGAAATTTTAATAAAGCAAACGATTTACTAGTATGTGTAGTAGAGTTCAACAATTGTGACATTAAAAAAAAAGGCCATTCAGTTTTGTTCCACTCTGAAAACCCAGATAAAGTGGGTTATTCTAGATATTGTTTACTACATTATTTTTTATTTAAAAAGTGTATTGGAGAGGGTAAAGAAGCAGCTGAGGAATGTAGTCCAGTCATCCAGGGCTGGAATACACATTCACAGTTGCTAGAAGTTGGTCAACTCCCTGCATCAGAGATCTGCAGTTCTCTGGACCTGTGATTATAAACACTTATAGACGTGATTTCAGTGATTCAGCAATAATTGAAAAGGTTTTCTTTTTATAGTGATCAAATACCATTTACAAGCTGCTTCCACTTACACTTTTCAGCTCACCATCCAACATTGGACACAGACCATCCGATTCATGTTAAGAACAATGTTCTCAGGGGAATTGAGCCGTGTATGGCTAGCTTTATACCAACATTAGTACAACACAAAAGCAGCACCTCCAGAAACCTCGGACGTGTTTCACCTGGAAAGTCATAATCACCATTCATCTCTGATCAGCTATAGAAGGGGTTTCTGCTCCTTTTGAGCTTTACGCACTTTTGGGTCCTCTTCTATCATTGTCTGCTCAGTGTCTCCCAGGCCTGTGTCACTCTCCATGCTGGAAGTAGGAATGAGGTTCTGTACTTGCTCTTGCCACAAAATGTGACAGTGTGAAGTTTGTGTTAAACAAAAATAAAATATAAAAACAATGAATTTATGAATGTACCCATGAAGGTTCATGGCATATCTGCAGCAGTATGTCAAAGCAACTGGACCATTTGAAGTTTTCTTCTTCTAGACTTTGGCTATGTATCCACTGCATTGTGTGCACCGTGCACATACAGATTACCTGCCCGGCGGATCCTGTTCACATGGCAGTGAGCCGATGCAGAGGTTAATGCAGTGCATCGGCGCATGTGTGAACAGAGGAACCACCGGACAGGTAATGTGTATGTTCTCCGTCAGGACCCCACCAAGCACTGCGACTAGGCACACAATGCAGTGGAGACATACCCTAAGTTATTCAACTGCCTTTCTTTTTTTCCCCCATACAGAATAAATTTAATACAAATGCTGCTCATGGCAGTCATTTCAGGCAGCAGGAACTGAACTGACACCAAGTCCTCTCCCTATTCGTTTTAATGTGATGAAAATGGAGCATAAAATTAAAAGCATGGTCATGTTGGAAAATGTAGGCAATTGTACAAGTATCGGGCAGTTTTTATAGGTATTTTGATCAATTTGTGTCTGATGGTACCATGGAGTATGAGCACAAACCTATGGAAAGTAAGAAATTTTGTGCGATACAAGCATTGATCCATATTTGACTAAGGACCCTTTTACACTATATACATTTTTTTTTTTTAAAGGCATGCGTTTCATCATATATACAAAAACCATACGTTTTTCACATCACATTTGCATTTTGAACAAATCAATGAAAAATTGGATAATGGAAACGCTGCGGTTTTAAAGACACAGTGCCTATAGTGTGAAAGGGCCCTAAATGTTGATTCGATGGACTTGTGCATTGTAAATATTGACCATCAATAAAGCTAATTGATGTGTGTATGGTTACCTTTAATATATAAAAGTGAAAAAGAATAACCACTATTTTATACATTATGCATGATTAGATCAAAAACAAAAAAACGGTTTGAGAATTTTTTTTATAAATGGGAAAAAAAATAATTTTTTGTTGCAATACTAAACACACAGACACTGACATTCCCCACATCAAGGAAAAAGGTGTAAAGATGCCAATGTATATGTATACACTTACCGTATTTTTTCCAGGAGGATGGAATTTGACCCATTGGCTCCAGCCCAACCAAAAGGGAGATTTTAGCTGTATTGGCACTAGCACTACACATTCTCTGAACACACTGACCAACCATCTGGGTGAATTGAAGCTACTTAGATTCCAATCTACATTGCAATTATACATGCAGACTCATCTCATCTCCCATATGTAAACAGGAGCTCATGAGTACGTTGCTAATGCCAGATTGTAAAAACGGGACTCTCCATATGTTGGTCAGTGGGCGCAGAGAATGGGTACTGCTAGTGTACAGATACATGTTAAAGTTCAGGCTCTGTAAATTCAGCTGGAACATGTTTTGTACTCCCTTTATAAGTGAATGGCTGTCTCTGACTATCTTGTTTTCTAATTTTCTCCAAAACTATTGGTTGAGCCTTATGGTCCAGTATAAAAATATGATATATATGTGAAGCTGTCATTTCACCAATTGATCTATTACAGTTTACACTATAGAAACATGCCAAATGGTATATAATTAAAGTAACAAATCATCTATATTAAAAAAGAAATCTCCAGATTCAATATGAAAAATGATTTATTGAGATAGAAAGCCCCTTTCCAGATGACCAAGTATCTAAATTTAGTTTAAAGTATGTTACTGGAAATTACATATTAAACATTTTTTCTATGCCTCATGAATTCACAGGTTCCTTGTCCTGCATCCCACTGGAGGTTTCTTCCCAATCCTCCATTAGGTTCACACAATGGCTGGTGCAAAAGCAGCTCTAGCTTGTGGCTGAACACTAGTTTGTATTTTCTATAGGTTGGATGGTAGATGGCTTCAATGAAAAAGTGCCGCTCCATTACACTGAATCAGAAGGTACTGTTCTTTGGATGATCACAATCCAGCCAAGTGAACGTTTTAGCAACCACTAGACAACCACAGTATTTGCCTGGTGTGTACTGTTTAATTGCTCTTAAAGTTATACTGGACAGCAAGTAGTATTCCCATTGTCTGGTGGTTGCTACATTGCATTAGTAGTTAAATACGGATCCTGCTCATCATTATAAATGCGGTAATTCAGGAAACTTCTTGACATCATTGTTTTTTTTTTTACCTGGTCATACAAAACTTAAGCAGGGCACACACATGAAGATATGGGCCAGATGGATGGCCACTTCGAGCGCCGTGCCCACTCATGGCCATCTATCTGGCCCATATCATATGAAGCCATCCCAGTTTTCGAGCGAAAACAGAGATATCAGACATGACCATGCAAATTATCAACTGAGCTGGAGATAGAGCAGAACTGTGTCTCCAGCTCCTCTGATATCTGACAGCAGTGTGATGACATCATCACGCTGCTGCAGGGAACATCAGATGGCTCCAATATCGAGCCGCGTGTTCCCTGCTATACCGTAGTGTACAGCCAGATGTAATAAATAGCTACTGGTGATCCAATTGTGGGAAACCAGTGGAAATGTCAGTTCTAGGTTGGTTGACACCGCAGCTAGTTTGCCTAGTCTCACGCCATGCAGGGATCTGCCTCTTTTCAAACATTGGTCACTGTAAATTGCCACTTTATAAAAGGTATGTGAAGGCTGCCATTGCTTACCTTACAAATATTGCTAAAGCCAATTGGCTGCTGGGTCTGAGCAGGGATTCATTTTGTTCACAAATCTATATTTTAGGGTGTGGTTTCTCTATAAAATCAATAGAGTTAAAAATCAACTATAGAAAGCATATTATCCTGTAGGGATTATAATCTTGAATACCTTACAAATATGCCAAGTGCTGACCATATTGTCCAAGAGGCATTAAATAACTTCATTAACTGAGAACGAAGGGTTGGAACTAACATGACTGTCCAGTTGCTTAAATTTGGCAAAATAAACAGTGATGAACCCTCCACGTTTCTCTAAATGCCACCATAAATTCCATTGCTAGTTTTAGAACTTGTATAGGGAAAACTTCAATAGAGATTAATATTTTTTAGATGTAAAAAAAAAAAAAACTCCAACAACACAGATTTACACTGAACTCTCCCCAAGCAAGCGAGATTTTTTTCACTCAAGAGTTTTATTGTAAGACATTTGCAAGGCCAATAAAAATGTTATTCCGGAGCAACAGTAAAGTGCTGTGTTAAATTAGTCACCTGAATCGTACTCATTTGCTTTTCTTTCCTTGTGATCAAAACAAGAGAGCCCTTCCTGCTAAGGACATAGAAGCACGATGAGTAGACCTAACAAATCAAATGTTATCTGGATGCATGGGCTCTGTAAGTAAAAGATGTTGTTTCCGCTTCTTAGAAATGACAAAAGGCATGTCGCTGATTAAAGAGGCATACCAACACATGCAGGTTACCTGAACAAATGACTGAAAACAGAGAACATGAATACAAACTGTAAGAAGCCCTGGCCTCAGTCCTGCTTCCTATCCACTGTCAATTCATACTACATATGCATTAGTATTGACTGATAATGCAGCATACCACACAGGCATCTAAAATACATTTTGTTTGAAGGGACGCAGTCAATGCTCTGTAACGAACAATTTGTTCTAGTTTTGCACATTGGTGTATGTCTGAATATTTTTTTTTATGTCTATCCAAAGTTGCTTGTTATTTTCAGTGCACAATTTTGTTTCTACACTCATAATAATGAGACTAAAACTAGAGAAAAGAGAAACGAGGGTGGCTGCCAACTGCAGAAATTGTGTTCATGTGGACTACAGACACGTGTCTATTTTTATAGTAGGGCTGTGCAGGCCTGTTCGAAATGGAACACTGTACTTAAAACAAACAAAAAAAAAATCCCAGCTCTAGAATTAAAAACATTTTTCTAGACAGTGTCTATTTAAGTAAGGGTATTTAAAAAGTACTATTGAGCTTATTTCTAATGTCTGCAATCATACTGCAACCACATGGAATCGGGTATCTGACAGACTGCTGCAGGCCAATAGACCGTTCTCATTTATGACACTATGCTAAATGGGGGCTATGAGGATGAGTAGGAGTCTTTCTGCACACGCTTGATATTTTAAGCATTTCATTCAAAGGATTTAAAGAGCCAGAATACTTACAACCCATAGGATACCTCTTGTATTTTAGTTGAAGGGAAGGCAGTTGTAAAGTCAAATGTTGTTTTGCCTGCAAAAGCCAGCAAAACCCCTGAAAAAGTTGCCATGCTGTTCAGTGCAGAATGGAAATTGACTTGAAAACAAACGACAAATTGTGGTCTAATTGGGCTGGCAAAATGCTGCATAGAAGTATGCTATAACACAACAGTCATGTCTAAGCCAGTGCATAGAGGAGATAAAGCACTTATGGTAATTGCAAACATTAACATGTTCATAAAGCTTTTACAAATTAGCAATGGTCCATAGAAAGAGATACCCATTCAAACACTGGAAGTGAAAGGCTTGGAGATTACAAGAGCAATTATCACCTTCATTAAAGGTAATAAGAGAAAAAAATATCCACAAAATCAGCAAAAAAGCAGGAAGCCACCAGAAAAGGCATAAGGAAAAAAGTGTGCCACTCTCCCCAACCCAGCAACAGGCAGAAAACAAACCAAATGGAATCAGAATTTGGCAGATAGTACAAGTCGGGTGCAGAAAATACCATTTTAAAAGGACATAGAAAACCAAAATTTGAGATATTTTTTTTCCAAATTGAAATATGGGAAAGTAATCCTTCCAGAGGAGATGATGCTATGTCGGAGACACATGAATCGTGACAGCTGAAGCATAACTGATGTCTCCTATAAACAGTGCTTTATTAAAGAAGCCAACAGTCAAAGCGCACATCCTTCCATTGTACTAGAGGTCCAGGCAAAACATCATCTATGAAGCAAAACAAAGCTCTCCAGCTTTTCAGGAATTTGCTTTGTGTATGTGAGATTGTGTTTGACAATCACACGTGCAGCCAAACACTGCAATGTGGTATGATTGATAGGCTGAATTAAGTTCTTTGCCATTTCCTTCTCATCCAGCAAATCACAGGCAGTTTGGTTGTGCGAATTTGTAGAGTCAAAATGTGCCCCAGATTTTACAAGCAAATTCATGATATCAGGGTGGTTGTTGAGAGCAGCAACGTGAAGCGGACTGTTTTGTTCAGAATCTCTAACATTAACATCAGCGCCACACTCCAACAAGATGGCGGTCACCTGAAGAGAAGGGAATTTGCAAACAGGGTAGCGGCCAACACAAGTGGTGTTCTTATCCACAGCCAGATGAAGAGGGCTAAAGTTATTTTTACCTTTGGGTTGCAGCTTAAGGAACCTATATATGTTTTGTTTTTTGAAGTGCTCTTGGTCCACGCTGCAGGGAACCTTCTCCAACAAACAGATCAAGTGCAAAATGATAGAGAGGGCCTTGTTTAGCTGGACTTGGTCAGGAGGCATTAATGTTTGCTTGACCGCTCTGTCTATTTCCAGTACACTTTTACACAGTATACCCATAAGGTCATCAAATGTAACTGTAGTACCAAGCAAACCTTTAGCTCGATCCTGAAGCATGAAGGAAAATAGCTCAGCAAATGACAACAAGCTACTGGCTGTCATCGGACTTAAAGGATCCAGGTTGTTCTGCTGCATGTCCAGTGCATACTTCCACAGATTGATGCATCGCTTGAAGTTCCCAGAGTCTGCATAGACTGCACCCCGATACCTTATGTAATAAGAGGTGTCTGGGTGCGAGGGGCCCAAAATTCGTTCTCGGATTAAAAGAGCCTGCATCCTCATCTCATCAGGGTCAGCAATAAGGTTATCCAACTCTTCAGCAGTATTTACCTCCTTGGCATAATCATATGCCATTATCAATTCTTGTGGCACAGGCTTGTTGATGACATTAGTCCTATCACTGTATCTCATGTCCATAGCTCTCTTCCAATACTTTAAGGCACCAAGAAGGTCCCGTTTTTTATCAACAAATGTAGCTCCAAGAAGTTCAAGGGCATTAATACGTTCTCGCTTACTGGTCTGTGGGTGCTGTGTCAAGAAGTCTACAATATTTGTGTGGCCAGTCACACTGGCTGAAAGTAGCGGAGTCATTCCATAGCCATCCTTCTCCATTCTAGCCCCATATTTCAGAAGCATTTTCATAATTTCCAGACTTCCAGATTCGGCACAGTCATGCAAGGCGGTGTTTCCTGTATTCAAGGAAAAAAGGGAAGAGATGTTAATGTTAAATAAAAAAAAACCATAGGTATTAAAGATTATTTGGACAGATTACCTGTGCTTATATATTGCTGTGCATGGGAGCAGACAATAGGTATGCTACAAATATCTATCATCATCATCTATACTGTGACATGTAAAAAAAAAGAAAAAAGAAAACTGTGTGGGAATATGATTGGCAGGAATTATATTGCTCCAGGAATCAGATGTTACATTCAGCAGGTCCAATATATTGGGAGGCCCAGGCATGTACCTCTATGTGGTGGCAAGGCCTTGGGTGAGGTCTGAAGCTAGCCAGGAGCACAGCAGGGAGGGGGGAGTCTGGTTGTCCAGTCCTAAGCAGAGATTCTCCACATATTGGGTCTACACTTCAGCTGTGAATAAAATTGGGCCATCCCTGGGGTAGAAAAGTGAGGAAGAAAGGGCGGACACGCCAAGGGCAGCCTGCAGGGGAGAAGACTAAACTACTATAAAGAAATGGCCTGGAAAAATCCCTGTCACATATATGGACTTTACTTGAAACATTAAATTTTCACAGAGTATAGCTGTGAATGATCATGCCTGATCGCTCTCAGAGACAAAACAGGCGCTGTACATATAGTTCTTGTTCTGCTCTATGAAGAGGGGTAGGGGCAGGACAAATACATGGCAAACCACCTTTAGGGACAATAATTTTTCAGGGACAGCTGTATAAAACTGCACAAAATTACCTGCACCTTTCTGTTTCCATTCATTTAAATCTGGATGGGAGGGGGGGGGGGGTATCCTGTATTTGACTACAAAAACCGTATACATGCCGTGTTTTACTAAAAGGTAACATAGGTCAGAATGAGTAACGCTTGCTTATGTAGGAGCAGGATGTAATGGATTGCATTTCATGTAAAGGCCAATTCACACTAGCCCTGCTGCAGTGTTTTCTACTGGCAATGACACATCAGTGGTAAGGTCAGTGTGTCCATTGCCAGTAAGAAAACCTCAGTTAAATCGCACTGTGTATGGGATAAAAAAATAAAAAAATGTGACACAGGAAGTTTGTGTCAACATGCTGAACTCAAGCATAACACAACACAAGGGTCAGTGTGAAAGGTACAACAGGCTTTCTATGGAAACCTGTGTACCTTGTGTTAACGCAATGCCACCATAAATGCTACCCAATGCTGCTAGTATGACTATTATTGTGACATGTATACATACACAGCCATTGCCACTACGCCATTATGTCAGATGACGGTCCTCTGCTTTAGCCAACAAATTATGTGAATTTTAAACAATAAAGCATATTTACCTCATGGCCTTAACAATTCTGGCAAGAATCTTAGGTCACCTTCTATAGACATTAGTGACCTAGTATCAGCAGAATCCTGACACTATACAGATATCCAATTCATTACTCTGGATTCATATAGATGTGAGAGGAGGAACTCCTCAAATGTATTTAAGACATAGCATTTACTACTACTATCCCATCTGCCAGAAAAAAGGCTTCAAACTATTTTATGGGATTGGATTTTTTTAATCGAATCTGAATGTTAAATACTCTAGAAAAAAAACCCGAACCCCTTTCTTGTTGTTGCCAAGTGTGCTTCCAAGTTTTGTAATTGAATTTTTTTTTTTTTATGAATGATTTACAAATAACATTTATTGTTCACAAGTTGTGTGCCCAGTTGTTCCTATATGAAGGCTAAATATATAAAAAAAAAACTGTAACAAAAAGTCCAATAAACTACTAAGCAACAGAATGTTAAGGCTTCTAGATGGATCTTCCTGTAACCCCCAGCCCCCACGTTTCACACCATAGGGCTGAAAATAGACAAAGAAGATAAGCAGGAGAATCCTAATTAACTGATCAGAGGTAATAAGATACTGATTCCTAAGCAAATACTTATTGCACGAAGGCAACAGCATGAATCACTAATGTTTTCAGAGCGGCTATGCACATATCCTCTTAGAAACCTATAAAGCGGTTTAATCAAATTACTGACAGCTCAAAAAAATAAAAAAAAAATAAAAAACATATGCGCATTACCCTTGGGTCATCAAAACCTAAAAATATTTACACCCACTGAAGACCAGCAGGGGACATTAATCTATGACTGTACACACACATGGGCACTTTACATTTGCATGTAGTTGCATATCTGTTAATGTGTGAGGATAAGTAAACTCACAGCAGACATTGGAAACAATTCCTAATCAGGCTTTATATTCATGCCCCCTGCCTTGAGTGATGCCCATGTATTACACTAAGCGTTCATGACTGTCCGGGCCAGAATAAATAAGCAGGCCCAGGAAGAGTAAAAGAACCGCCATACACAGCTCAATCGACCCGTGTATGGGAACCGCTAGGATGATTTCATCACACTGCACTCGAGTGTTCGTCAGCTGAACAGAGAATTAATGCGCACCACACAATATGTCTAGATTTTCCTTTCAATCAACTTAAAAAGATACATTTTTGGGGGGTTAGGGAAAATCGGTGATTGATTGTAATGTATGGCAACTGTAGCAGCAGATTTTTGATCAATTTTTTTTGGATTGACTGAAAGCGTTATTGAATTAAGGTTCAATTTCATTACAACCGATTAAATTTTCCAGCATGTTTGATCATTTTGCGATCAAATATTTTTCCAATTTTAATTAATTTAGTTTTAGGTCGATCTAACCATGTGGGCTGCCATAGATTTCCAATCAAATCAACAAAAAATTTATTGAATTAAGTTGAACTAAGTCTAGACGTGTATGGGGGCCTAAAGACTAAACGGCAGCACATATTTCGCTGTTGCAATGATCTACTCATATACAAACACAACCAATATAAAACACAAAAAACTTGATGAAACATTGGCCATTCATTGTAGACAGTTTCACTGGTTGTACTTTCCAAGTTCTTAACATGCAGACACACCCAAAGTAGGAATGTGTCTGTACTTGGCCCAGAACCTAATGTACAGGACAGTCTATTGACATAGCAGCTTGCAAAATATTAGACACAGGCTTCAGCTCCCCAATACTTGTATGTCACTATGGAAAACAAATGGTCATCAGACAGCCAAAACCTTCTAAGCAGTTCATTGATTAAAAAAATTTAAGGAAAGCTAGAGCAGAACTATTTACTGTACACTAAAAGATGCTTTTACATAAGCTTGTTGATTATTTTGTTTGTTAGAGACACCATCACTTTGTCTGTACTTTTTCTTCTACAAAACCATGTCATATGAGGATCTTTCTAAACCTTCCAATCACTATGTATTCTATCAGGGAGGACCCGGCACTACATAGTTGTTGGGAGATCTATATATTTGGTAGATAGTTATATTTAAGAATGTATACATATACAAGTTGTGTATTTTACATCCATTCACAACCCCAGCAATAAGGATAATAAAAGGTAATCTTAAACAATCACTAAAACAACACAAGTTTTAACAGGTTGCAACTTCCCCACCAAAGCATTAAAGAGCAATTACTTGTTCCGCAGTTTATTTTGTGTCACAGAAACCCAAAGCGCTACAGTGACTCATTAGTTTCTATGGGTGTGAAGGACACAGACTAGGGGAATGATCATTTAACTCTTTATTAAAAATACCCTAAATAAGAAAACGATTGGGGGGAAAAAAGCAATGATCACCTGTCCCCCCCCCCCCCCTTCCTCATCTTCAATCTACCCGTTGTACTTACTGTACCGTACGTACTGACTGTAGTCAAAACTATTGGCACCCTGCATTTATGTCACAAACCATATCACCATATCCACAAAATATATGAGAAATTACAAAGGCTTTGGTATTGTCATGTTTACTTCTCTTGTTAACACTGAAAGACAAATACATAGCAGACAAAAAACAAACAAAAAACAGGAATTTCAACCCACTTCCTCAAGGCTAATTCAAGGCCATCATGGGTAGTCCGGGTCATAACTACCTAACATTACTGCATGCTGCCTCAGTACTCTGAGGTGCTCCCCACCCTAAACAAACAATGAGCCAAGCCTTGGTGACAGTGGATTTCAGAATATAACAAAGTGATGTAACTAACCTATGGAAAGAATGACTTCAAGTACAGGTACTTGAAATGTGACATTTATCGTATTTTCTGTACTAGAAGACGCACTTCCCCCATCCCAAAACAGAGGAAAAGCTGGTGCATCCTATAGCGCGACATTCCTGCTCTACCTGGCCAAGCACGGTGGGCAGATCTCCTCTGTGTCTCTACTGTGTGTGTCACTGGGCAGCATGGGAGCCCGCCTGATTAACACAGCAAAACCTGCAGAAAAATGTTGGTACCTGGAGTCGGAAATTTTTTTTACCAACTTTACAAACAGTCATAATGAAGTACTTCTCTGTTATAGGAATAAATGCATGCAGTGCATAACAGTACCGCAAAACGAACATGTTACAGGACCATGGAGCATGCTGCACATCGACTGTATGCGTCACTAAATGGGACATAATGCACAGTGACAGTGCAGCACCACTTTCCATTGTGTTGTGTTCCGCTGTTACAGGGACCGCAGCGCCCACTGTGAACCTCACGCGCGGGTTTATTTCCACCTGTCCGGTCCAAGCCCCCTGTCCAGGGATGCGGCATCCCCACGAAAATGCGGTAGACCCATTAGCCGTCCACACCGTGACCGCATCCACGCGCATCTGCACGCAGCCGCACAAGTGGAGCCTGGTCATTGCTTTGCCTATGGATGCGGTCGGGAAGTGCCTTTTGCCCTGCCCCTTCTTGGAGACTTCCACTGCCCTATCTCCAGCAGAAGATCAGAACACTAAGGGAAAAGCAGCAGCAGCATCTTCTGCCTAACTTCCTTTCTCTGCTTTAATTGGCCATTACAGTCCAGTGTTGGTTTCTTAGCCAGTGGTTCTGTGGTTAATGTATGTTGCCTTCCTTTCCCTCAATGGATGGATAAAGACATTAGCATATTAAGTATGGAGGAGTCCTGTATTGCTGGATGCAGTTTTACTAAATAAAATAAAAACTTCCAGATTTAAATTTATCTTGTTACCTTATTGAGCACTCAAGGGGTTTTAAATGGAAAAGTATAGCTTGCGGATAAGATGTAGAATGCTCAAATCACATGAAAAGTGGCTGCAAGAACACCAGTTGTGAATATAAAAATGTAAACACGAAAAAAACTTTATTAATGCATTCCTTATTTTTTAGTTAGTTTTACATTAGAGCTTTAGCACTTGGGAGCCAAAGCCCATTTGCAGCAAGGTAGGCAATATCATAACTCATCATTCCACATTGGATTCTCATAAATTTACATTATACATTTCTTTTATTTGGGAAAACTATTCCTACCAGTAGAATATTCCTACAACTGAAGAAAATTTATTACAAAAGGCTTGAAATAGCCCATATATGTGTCACATGTCATGTGTTAGGTGCAATATAGATTTCAGCTACAGCCATTTCCCTACCCCAGAGAAATTACACACAAGAAGAAAGCTTACACAGATGCCAGACTGAAAGTTATTTTTGAAGCAGCTGTTGCCCCACAAATCCTTGTCAGGTAATAATACCCAAAAAAGAAAGAGCTGATCCCTGCTGGAGTCCCTTCAAAAAAAGGTTCCAGAGTGTTCCAGCCTTAGATGCTGGATAGAGATAGAGCCTGTCCTAATCCGAATATACAATGCAACCAAAACAGAAAAAGGTGCTGGAAAGGTTTACCATCCACAAAATGAAGGTGCCCGAGATCAAAAGTTTATGGACAGCTTTTACTCAAACATAGTCAAACAGTTGCAGAGAGCAACCATTTTGAAACTTTTCAAAAGAGAGAAAAAGGGGGCAAGAAAGAAACAATGGGGCTTCATTGCTATAAATTACAGGTCCACCTATGGTATATCTTTTTCCACTTCACTTCCCCTTCTAAAGTTAAACTTGTTTTATTTCTTTTAACTGGACTTCTGATATATGTAAGAACCAAACCAAAGATTTAAAATTAAATCAATGTTAAATATGTAGGATGTCTCCTTCTAGTACATAAATGTCATGTCTTCCGCTGTCGTCATAAAAACATTCCGTTTTGCCATAAAAACACATATGAGATACAAGATTGAGAAGCTACAGTCCAACATCCAGAAAATCTGCAAACTGAAGATTTTTATGCTTAATTTATCTTTTCCATTTTGAGCAAGATGCTGCAGAAGTCAATGAGCCCTAAAACAATGCTGCATAGCTTCTTGGAAACAGGAACACACATGTATTACCCCCCCCCCCCTCCAATTGAACAGAAATTTAATAATCATGGTGGTGTGTCATAAGGATATGTGGCCTTAAGTCAGGAATTTAAGTGAGCTCTGAGTCTCTGACTTAATGCAGTTTTTAATGCACATTAAAGCCCTGTTACCACTGGGTTTTTGGGTTGTGTGATGCGATAGCAAATCCATAAACCCTCACCTGTAAAAATCAAACCATAGAAAATAATGGCCCCTGCATGCATAGCACGTGAA
>CM070032.1:47514498-47538947 GCA_036250615.1 Ptychadena robeensis | reverse complement strand
CGTCACAGAGGCAGAGCGATGCATTCTGGGCCCCCACTAACAGCTGATGTTTCCCGGCAGCCTTAGCTTTCAGCTCTAACAAGCGACCTCGGTGCCGCGGTGCAACATCACAGCATGGGTTGTGCTACCTGCCTGTCTTTCCTGCTTTAAGATTTTTTTTTTTTTATGTTTGGACAGTGATTGCCCTATCTATTGGCAGCCTGATGCTGATAGGGCAAAGTGACCTACAACGTGGTAGGTCCGCTTTAAGCTCAAGAAAACTCTAGGGGTAGGTTATTAAAGAGATACAGACAGCAGCCAGTCTTATTACACAAAAACAAAATGGTGGCAGTTGGTTATAAAAAAGGACAGAGCAAAGAGAAAATAAAAGTTTATAGAAAACCTGGTATACCTATGTAGCTGTATGGAAAGGTGTGTGTAGTCCATCAATTAATACTCAAAACATTTTCTCACACATTGCTAATTTTTTACTTTTTGCCTTCAAGTCCACTTCAACCAATCTTGAACTTAAAGCCTCTCTAGAGCAGTAAGTGACATCATTTACAAAACAATTTGTAAAATGAACGCAGCACTGTTGTCTTTGTAAGGGCTTGTCCCCACTTTTTGTGATACAATAGTGATCCTTCAGGTTTCAGTTTGATGGCTAGAAATTAAGCAGTTTTCAGGGCTTGTTCACACTATCTGCTGCAGTACCGAAGCAAGGATAGGGTAAACGGAAGTTTAAGCCGAGTACCCCCTCACACTAGCTGCTCTCTGCTTGTGTTTCCGGTTACACACAATGTTGTGTTACCGAAAACTCCCTGCAGCATGCATTTTTTGCACTGCATTTACATCTCAGATCCAAATATTCATATTTCTATGTTGCTGACAACAGATGAGGTTATCGGAGCATTACCGCTACCGTGTCTGTTATAGACAAGGGTCAAACTGAAGCGCAGCGTGACCAGCGTGAATGAGACCTAAAAGGTTTGCAATAAATGGTTTTCCCAAATATAAAATATACCGTATTTTCCGGCGTATAAGACGACTCGCAACTTTTATAGTTCAAATATAGAGTTTGGGATATTCTCGCCGTATAAGATTACAGCTCTTCCAACGCACACCAAATAAACATTTTTATGCCTACTCTGACTTTCAACCCACAGATCTCCAACACCCTTAGAAGTCTATCTTTTTTTTTTTTTTGGATTACTAATTTACATTCCCAATTTGACACCCCTATCTGCATGCAACCTTTCATAGTTATTCATGTTTCCCTGTGGTTATCCATGGGACATAAATTGTATACATTTGACAATGAAATAGCTTTCATCGCAATCTCCCTGCAATACCAAAGTCAGCCACAATAATGCTAGTGAGCACACTTGCGGTGAGTAGCAGCCAGCTACTTTTACAGACATCTTCACAGACATCGCGTGCAGTGCGGGGAGCACAGATCCTGGGAGCAGACCTACGGACGCCCCTAGACCAGGGTGCCCCCTGCACACCCCTGACGGCGGCACCCAGTGTAAAAGACGACCCCCGACTTTTGCACACATGTTCACAAATGTGTTATATAAAAAGTCTTATACACTGGAAAATACGGTTGTTTGCTTATCTAACAAACCCTTTTTAAAATATTATGATAAACGTCTCTACTAACCATATTTGTTACGCGTGTGTTAAGGGATCATGAAAGCATTCAGTTAGACGTTTTATAGCTAGTGGTCAGGTGGTCACGGTAGACAAGTCACATATGCCATGACCTGCTGTTATCTGGGGATGTAATTGCTGTTGTCTTTAGCGGAGGTGTTCACATTAATAAGGGAACAGATCATGGCTGTAGTGCTGCAGTGATTCATTCTGGAACTATAGACCGAAACCAATTACAAATTAATAAATCCTATAAATGTCAGGTAAACACGACTAAACAGTTTGTACAGAAAACAGGAATTTGAAGCAACTAAGTATGAAGCATGGATGAATCGAAGAATCAAGCACAGCTTTCTCCTGATTTTACTTGATTATTTTATACTTCTTGTTTATTTAAAAGCTCTGAATGTTTCAGTTGCTGCACAGAAACCGCAGCTATGTGTGTGGAAGAATCAATCAATAAATTACATTTCTTACATTTTGATCGTTTGAAAATGGATTCCTCTTTTCCTGAATTGACCAGCAGTGATGGTAATGGAGCATAAAATTGATCAAGCAGTGATCGGACATGTCAGTAAATTTTAGTTGATTGCTCAGGGCTTGGAAAGCAATCAATCTTTGTAGAATCTTTGGCACTGTATGGTGGTACGATTAAGGTTCCCATTCACGTTCTGGCCGGTGTTCGACAGATGACCAATCGAGTAGCACGTGGTGAGGTCACCATGCTGTGCTCAGGCTCCCGTCAATTTGACAGGAATCTAGGCGCACCACTTTAGGTGCGCAATTTCCCGGTCAATCCTTTGACTGGGGGCCAGGGTCCCCCATCCAAAGGAATGACTTGCGAGCAGGATTTACGGACATGTCCGTTACCTGCTCCACAGACCTGTCTCAAAGAAAGGCATCCACGGCTAGATTGGTTTATAAATTAAAGCACAAACAACCGCAGTGAACGTTGCTAGATTGTGCTCTAATCTAAAAAAATTATAAAATCTAAGACACCTTAAAGCTAGGTACAGACGGCTCGATATTCGAGCCGTCCAATGTACACTGCAGCAGCGTGATGACATCATCACGCTGTTGTCAGATATCAGCAGAGCCAGGGAGACGGCTCTGCTCTCTCCCCGGCTCAGCTAAAGCTTTGCCTGGAGACCAGCGGTCTCTATGCAAAGCATTGGACATCGGCCGTATTTACGGTCATGTCCAATATTGCTGTTTTCAAATGGGATTGATTTGTCCCGCTCGAAAACAGCGATGGGCACATATTATATGGGCCAGATAGATGGCCGTGAGAGCGCACGGCGCTCGAAGTGGCCATCGATCTGGCCCATATCTGCAGGTCTGTACCCTGCTTTAGACTAACAAACTGAACAAATCTAAGATCGATCACAAGTTGTGCATGGCTACTTTATCTGGCATCTAATGTTTCCTACATCATAACTCTATGCGGAGAATTTTATTAGAAATGATACACAAAGCATTAGAGAAGTTCCTTTCTGTGACAATAAGCTTTATGAGACTCCTTTCACTGAGGGTCAAAAGCCTAAAAAGAAACAAAGGCTTGCATTGGCAATAAATCTCATATAATAACAGCCTGGCTGCGGACTGATACAGCTAGAGGAAGTCACAGAAAGGTCTGCATGCTTGTTCTGAGTCAGTGACTTCAAGTCCTCGAGCTGAATTATCACCATGACAGCAAACAAAAAGCATTTTCAGAAGTCATGTACAATCCTTTCCCTACTGCAGGTTTATATTAAAGAAAGCCTGCAGGGTGCCAGTACCTATACTGTAACGTTCTCCTAAAAACAAACAAAAAAAAAAAAAAAAACAACAGCACCATGGGTACATGCAATAATACCTGGATACGATTCCCAGGCATTACAAATTAGTTTGGGGAAGAAGGCATAAGGCATATATAAGGCATGGCCTGAGAAGGCAAGGCAACCTGCGTTTTCAGTAATCCATTAAGAATAGGTGTTATTTGTAGCAATATTTAACCATAAGTAAGGACAGTTTTTAAATTATTAGCTCAACCGCCTGGCAAATTTTCGTTTGTTTGCTCCATAGGGCTAAACAGGGGTCGTTTATAAACGACCTCCGATTGTCAGTGTGCAGACGCCAGCCCCCAAGGAAAGCCTGGACATGATTGACAGCAGCACAGAAAATGACTTTGTATATCCAGCTTAAAGCTTGGCATACATGGCTTGATTTTTCGATTGAGCGACTGTTTTAAAACTATGGTGTTGGAAAACAATGTGATCGATACACAGCCGATCCCTTTCCTTTGCGCGCATGGTCCATAGTAGGATTGGATACAACTCAATAGAACCAAGAAACCCATCAGATCCAACATTATATTGAACGTTCAACTGAACTTTACCAACATGTCCGATAACTGCTCACTTTTTTCCATTTTTCATACACATGGATTTCGTCACGTTTGGGCGATTTTCCACCCTTCTGCAACCAAACCTCAGAAAAAGTATCTTATAAGTTTAAGTACACCATCAAGGTCCCTGTGCAATTCTGACCTAAAGCTGTAGATACCCCTGTGGGTTTGTTTTTGCCCTTTCTTACTAGTAAGTGTCATCACGGTTGCTTTTCCAGTGACAAAGGAGCCAACCATTGGATGGCCAAAACAAGTGTCCAAGTCATACAGGCCATAATGTGGAGACCAGCCAAAACTAATCAGATGACAAGATTCAGGACTGAAGCATCATATGACTGTAGGTTTACGCAAGTAAAAAAATATAAAAATAGAATCTATTGGCACGGCTGTATAATTAGCATGAAGGTGTAATATCACCTTTAACCTAGTAAGCTTCTACATATCACATATGTCAGAGTTTATGCAGGGTTATAAGTGTTGGTGTATTGCCATGTGTGATTACTGACATTTCAGATCAAAAGGTCATTGCCAAAAAAGACAAACACAAAGAAAAAAAAAGCTCAATCACTGCAAAGTAAATATAGACATTGTATAGCTCTCCCCAAGTAAAATGTCCTGACAAAAAAAATATATAATGTGGTAATGAGACCATTTCATGTTAGTTGTTTTTTTAATACAATCAACAAAACACATAAAGCTGCTTGCAAGTTTAAGGGTCCTTTCACACCATCTGTGCTGCATAGCCTTTACAACTACCCAGGTGTCTAATGACTAAGCAAAAAAGGAATTAAAAAGCCTGGAGCAATTAATTCTAATATTTAAAGCTTAAGTCAACCCCAGAAGGATGGGGAATGTGGCGCAAAAATTAATCTTACTCCAACATGATGCCCTTTCTTCCAAACAAGTTATCTTTGTGCAGTAATGCAAGTGTACCGTTTGTGGTAATGGTGTATAAATACCTTAGAACATTGAAGGCCATGAATCTTTGCAGTGGCAGATTTCTGGTTTGCCCATGGCTTAGGGTGCATATCCCCACATTGGCAGGATTGTGCCCTATTAATTAGCATAACACAGACAAGCAGCTCCCGAGCAGCATCAGATGGTACTATTCCACGTCTTGCAGGCATGTGCATTGATCTGCAATGGACGCCTGTCCGGCACCACAGTGAAGACTCGGGTTCTAAACAAAGCCACTCCGTGAAGTGGACACTGTCCCATTCAGAAGCAGTGGACACCAAGCCATTGAGACAGCGTGCCCACCACCATGGCAAAGCCTCTGTATCCACACAGGCTGGCTTCTGTAAATACAACATTGCTGTGCCAATCGCTTGGGCAACGTGGCCATGAGGTTGGCACACGTTTGTGTAGAGACAGCGACTTTAAAAGAAACAATTACCGTAGGGTATGCAGGATTTTATAGTACACTTCACACTTGTTTATGTTGTGATAGGCGGTAATGCACAATGCAGTGCATTAACACAAAACGTGCTGAACCACACATTTTTATGGGAGACATAGCGCAGCACAATGCAGGGTTATGTTCACTGCCAATGTGTGCATTAGTGTTAATGCTAGTGTGGCCGTCTCTCCAGTAACAATTGTAAACAAAAGAACTGTAGAATTAGCACCCTTTATGATGCCTTTTATTTTACAATTGTTACTGGAGAGACAGCCAAAATAATTCAGATATGGATGAAGCCATGGGGTCACACATCCAGAAAACTAAAACTTTTAGGATAAAAGGGAACCAGAATGTGTTTATAACAGTTTCACAAATACGCTATTACTGAATGTCAGTGACCCATGGGATAGTGACCGGAAGCGGCCAATACATACAACAAGAGACTATTTGAGCAATAACACCAAAAAGACATCCATGGGTTATGCTGCCAACATATACTGAAATCATTAGTCCATTGACATTGAGGTTCTATACAGCCTAGCACAGTTCAGACGGTTTTAAACCCAAGCGTTAGTTAGGAAAATCTAACAATTCTCATACAACCACCAGAATGGAAAGGAAGCCCCGCTTCATCACTAAGGGCTCGTTTCCACTAGTGTGGCCACCGGCCGCATGATTGCAGCCGCTTAGATTCGCCCTCGCTAAGAACCGCATCTTATGCAGTTGTTAACTGGGGCCATTCACCTCTATGGCCGCGGTCAGTGCTGGGTGGCCCTATACAAGCCCTAAAGCTGGCCATATAACTTTAGATATCTTTTTAGATCTACCAACAACTATATAGTCATCTGCAATTGAACACAGGTAGACTTGATTGTTTAGAAAGTCCCTCATATTACATGGTTTTGGTAAAACAAAAGGAGATCTAAAGGAAATCTGACAGAAAAAAACTAAAAAGGTGTATGGGGACCCTTAAGCTAGGCACACTGGTAGACACCTGTGCAATCGAACCCCGATCAATCACAGCGTGGTGACGTCACCACACTGTGATTGATCGGGGATCAATGTGCACCACATGGGCATATCGATTACCTTTCAACGGGGACCCGTTCTCCCCAGCTTGCAGGGTGTAACTCAGAACACGCTACAAGCTGGGGAGAAGCAGCCTGCCTCTCACTCACGCTTCATACTGACAGCGGACGGCTGAGCAGAAGGCAGCAGCCGCAGCTGTTCCAATACTTTCCATGAAGACTCTTGTCTCCATGCAAAGTAATGGAGATTAAGCAGGGTTTTTCAACATGTTGAAACCCCGTTCAATCGAGTAGGCTTGTAAACAGATTAGAGTACAATCAATCACTGTGAGTGTGCACGTTGTGTACATATCACTTGCAGTGTTCTCCCCAGAATTTTTTTTTAGCCGGGCGGCGCGATGACGTCATCGCGCCGCCTGCTCCGGTCCGGCGGCCCTCTGATAGGCTGCCGGCCAGCGGCAGCACACAAATCCTCTGACAGGCGGCGCCTCCCCATTCTTCAGGAGCGCGCCGCAGCCACTGAAAGACTCCGGCCCGCGGCTCCGGTAGTGTGCCGCGGGCCGGAGTCTTTCAGTGGCTGTGGCGCGCTCCTGAAGAATGGGAGGCGCCGCCTGTCAGGCTGCTCGCTGTGTGCCGGGCGGGGACCAAAATCTCCCGGGCGGGCCGCCCGGCCAATCTCCTCTGGGGAGAACACTGACTTGACTGCAGGTACTTAGTTTGTTATTTACATAAACAGGCAGTGATGGCATCAATGTACATGCCACAAGTCATGCTTTTAGAATATTACCAACACTGACCACAACCTGCATTTGAATGGTGGGGTGGGCAAACTTGTGGCCACAATGGGTTTTTAGATTTGACAGAGGGGCCGGACCAAGAGCGTGTATGGGCTGCCCACCATAGGTGTCCTAAGTCTGTGTAGCAAGGATGAGAAAAAGAAAATCTATTTAAAAAAAAAATATATAAGTTTTTGATAGCCTACCGCCTCTAGGAAGAGACCCAAACAATCATCCTCTAGGCACTATCTCCACTTATTGCAGGGAGGGAGCAAGAGCATGTTGACACCAAGGTGACAAAGGGTCAAATTAAATAAATAAATACTAAAAAGGGTCAGTTTTGGCTTCGGTTGCCCCATGTCTATTCTAGACCTACATTGCTGGGAGTCAGGCTCTTAAAGACACAATGTAAAACTGCATTACAATATATCACAAAACATACTTGAACCTCTGTATGATGAATAGCGCATCACCAGATACTACTAAATCACTATGAGCAATATGAGAAAGGAACAAAAAAGGAGCAAGAGGAGAAAACATGTTCATTCTTCATAATTGGTTACCTTAATTTACACAAAAACAAGTACGTTGCACGATTAGTTTTTACAAAAGGTGCATAGGGGCAAGGTTCACATTCCTTGCTTTTTTTGTACTTAGAAGACAATGTAAGCAAAGTTACCTTTTACACTTTTCCTATTAACATCCGCTCCTTTTTCTAGTAGGAACTGTGCTATCTCTTTATGACCTTTGTAGCAGGAGATCATCAAACAAGTGTGGCCATGACGGTTAGCTACCTCCAGGTCAGCTTTGTGCTCTACCAGATACTTTACAATCTCCAAGTGCCCATCAAAGCAGGCAGCCCGTAAAGGCGTAGAGTTGGTGAGGGTTGTGTTATTCACGGAAGCGCCATGATCCAGCAGCGACTGAACCACTTTAAGGTGACCGGCTGCAGATGCAGCCCACAGTGGTGGTGCTCCTTCTATGGTCTCCCCATCAAAATTTACAGATCCTCCAATTTCCACAGAGGCACTGCACTGATCCAGCAGGTAATCTACCATGTCTAGGTGACCATAACGGGCTGCCATTAAAAGAGGTGTTGCCCCGTTGGTTTTCTCTGACATCAACAAAACCACTTCATCTTTGGCCTTGTTTTCCAGCAATTTGGAAAGAAGGCGCAGCTTGCCATCACGCGCAGCATTGAATACTGCCGTCTTGAGATCCATGGTTACTCCGTTGCGACAGTCTTGTGTGTCAGATAAGTCCAGATCGTCACGATGACCGCCAGAATTTCCCAAAAAAGGCACAGGAAAAACGAATGAGTTCCACCACGTTGTCTCAAGAGAAGCATAAATATGGGCTCACAAATGCATTAAGCTGGATGAGAAAGAAGAGAGACAGAATGGTTAGCATGTTTACCTATCACAAGTCACCTGAGAGATGGAGAATATCATCTCGCATTCGTTTTAATTCATGTAAAAAAAAAAAAACATTTGGACGCATTTAAAACGCAATCACAAATCCCCAAGAAATGTGTTTGATTAATAAAAGGTGTTGTGCTGGCACTGGTAGTCCAAGCCCTTGTTCCTAATTCTCAACATAAGAGTTGGCGAGGATAAGAACCCAATATCTAAATATCGGTATTAAGCAACTAAGAAGAGAATGTTAGCCTTCCTAAAAACAATTTGCTGCATTTTCCAAAAAAATACATTTGTTCAAATAAACATTCCAGTAATTTTTGTTTCTGTTCCAATATACAATAACCTACAGTATAAGGGAACACATGGTGATTTCATGTTCTGTTCATCAGCGATCTCTTCCAAGTTCATTATTTGCTCCGAATACACAAGAACAGTTTTATGGGAGATGGAGGGAAGCATAGATGGTTGCCAGAATCATATAAAAGAAATACACTAACATTAAATGCACATTTATCATTTTTCTACATCAGAAACGCTGTTTGTTTTGGCTACTGTACTAACAGGACAATTCTTGGCAATCAGTTGTATTACACACCAACATACACTTGTCTTTGCATTAGTCACACTGTTACAGACTGCTTTGGTATTGTTTACATGACAACCAATATGGAACATTTTATACAGGTAACTACCAGAAGTAGGAATCTGCATACAACTAAAACCGAGATTACTGCTATGTGATAAGACATGCATTCCAAACTGTCACATATGTTATATTCTGGAGACTGAAAGACTATGAATAGAATTAAGCCAAGGGTCAGGTGACCTCTTTTACTTTAGTGATTACACAATAATCATAGGTATACCCGCATACCTTACACATTATACACAGAGAAAATCACCATACTAGCCATACAGAACGCAAGGGAAGAGAACATAAAGAATGCAGATTTCAGATGACATAAGGCTGAGCAGCACACCAAACCAGCTTCATGATGCCCCAGAAACCATACATTGCTCTAGTGCTACAGTAATCATGGACACCCTTGGGATTCCGGATAGCTCTACAACTGTCCTTGTGTTCAGTACTCCGCGGCCTATGAAAAGTTCATATCACCAACTAGCGATTTATGATTTCATTTACACAGACACTCTACATCTGCAATGGAAAGGTACATGTATTTACATTGAACTTAAATATGCCAAAGCTGGGTGATGGGACACATGCAGCTCATGTCACTAATATGTATGTGTACATTTTAGAGGTTCAACTGAAAAGGTTCAGAATACTGTGTGCAAATAGCATTTTAGAACGTTTAAGGCACAGAGGGAACTGAGCCTGCAATAATGGAAAGGGAAAATGGAGCAGCATGATCTAGATACCCCACAGAAGCTAGGTGGAAATGGTTTACTGTCACTGACATCACAGAACAGATTCAGGCTGAAAGGGTACGAATGATACCAAGACCTGGGCAAACAAAAGAGCCCCACTATCCGATCCATAGATTGGGTAGCCAATAGAGCGAACCTGGCTATGCCATGACCTGGCCAAATCGAACTAGCTATGCCCCTGGCCTGGACCAACTGTGATGGAGCACCCCTAGCTATGCCCTGACCTGGACACCGCTGGAGCCCCCTAGCTTGTCCAGTGGCCTGGACACCTAGTGGAGCCCACCTAGCTTCTGCCATGGCCTGGACAACCGGTTGGAGCACCCTAGCTATGCATGGCCTGGACAACCGTGTGGAGCCATCACCTTGCGATTGCCATGGCCTTGACAGTCCACTGACGCGTACCTGGACGCCCAATGGAGCACACCTAGATATGCCATGGCCCTGGACCACCCTGGAGCCCACTCAGCTATTGGCCCATGTGCCTGTACAACCGCGTGGAGCTCACCTAGCTATTGCCATCGGCCTCGGGCACGTCGCTGGAGCCCACCTAGCTATTGCCATTGGCCTGGACCAACCCGCTGGAGCCCACCTAGCTATGAAGCCATCCGAACTGATATTTCTTCCACCGCACCACCGGTGACCCCTTCTCCTCCATCCCATCCTCCTGGTAACTTTAACCTCCCCCACCCCTCCCGTATCCCCCCTCCTGTTAACTCTTCCCTCACCCCCATTCCCCCAATCTCTATCCTCCTGTAACTCTGTCCCTCCCTCACTTTCCCCTGCCAGTCTGGAGGACGTTACTCTCTCTCTACTCGCTTCTCTCGCCCTCTCCCTCCCCCCCCTGCCCACGTCACCCCTTCCGCTGCGTTACTTGCCCTGTCCCCCCTTGCCCCCTGCACTGACTGCTTTCCCTCTCGCCTCTCCTCTGTTATCTTCCCATCATCTTTCACTGGCCAGCCTCCCTCCGCCATCGGATCCCGCCCATCCGCTCAGCCCCTTCTCCGTATCCGTCCCTTCTCGGCCCCCTCGGTCTCTCTCTCGGCCCGTCCCTGTCCTTTCCTACGCTCCGGCATCCCTTTCTCTTCTTCCTTTTCCCCCCTCCGCTTCAACCCTGCTTGCGCCTTGTACTCCAAGACCTCATCACCGCTGACTTACTCTGAAGACCTGGTCCTGACCACCCTTGCCCTCCTGCCGGCTGCCTTTCGCTCTCCCTCTCCTCGGTTACTTCCCATCCTCTTTCCTCCGGCTTCCTGGCCTTCTCATTCCTGACTGAAAGCCATCACTTTTGACCCCTCCCTCTCTTCCCTCCCGCCTAACCGCCTCTCTTCTTCTTTTGCTTTCCAACTGCTTGACGCCTTGTTACCCGCTCCCCGCTATCTGCTGTGTTCCCTCCTTGACCGCCCTCCATCCGGCTTCCGGCCTTCTCATATTCCATGGCACCATCCTGTTGCCTGCCTGCTTCTGGCTGCCGGCCGCCTTTTCTTTGCTTCTTTCTGTTGGTCCTCTTCTGCCCTTCTGCCTTTGACACTGGTTGACCACCCTCTTCTTCTACAGTACCGCCTGCACTCTATTGTGTATTCTTCGTGACTCTGCCTCTGCACTGGTTCTCTCCCTCCTCCTACTTGACTGACCGATCCTTCCAAACCTCTTTCACATGGGCTCCCTCTTCTTCTCACCGACTTCTTCTCACACGCCCCCCTCCCTGTTGGCGTCCCACAGGCTCCCGTCCTGTGGCCCGGTCCTTTTCTCCCCTCTACCTCCTCTCCCTTGGTCACAACTCATCTCATCCATTGGTCCTGCAATCCCATCTATTGCTGATTACACCCAAATCTATCTTTCTACCCCGCTCTTACGCCGTGCCTTCCCCCCTCTGTCCTTGACAACATCCTCTCACTGACCTATTGGCCAGTCTCTTCATGGATGGCTGCAGATTTCCTTAACTCAATCGGTGAGCAAACGTGAACTCATTATCTTTCCTTTCTCCCCCCATCACCTTCCAAGTCCTCCTCCCCCCAACATCTCCTTACAGTTAATCACACCGTCTCTCCCCCCATGC
The DNA here is from genome assembly GCA_036250615.1 of Ptychadena robeensis. Taxonomy (NCBI): domain Eukaryota; kingdom Metazoa; phylum Chordata; class Amphibia; order Anura; family Ptychadenidae; genus Ptychadena; species Ptychadena robeensis. Next base: position 47,526,857 of record CM070032.1, on the reverse strand, counting down.
TCCCCCATTCCCACAAGCTCGCTGCCTTGGTGTCACCTTCGCTCTGCGCTCTCCTTTACTCCCCACTTCGACATCCGCTAGATCCTGGCCCACTTCCCATCTCGGCAACATCTCCAAGATTCGCCCCTTCCTATCCCAGAGACCACCACCAACTCCTGGTACCATTGCTCTCATCTCTCTCGTCTGACTACTGTAACATCATCCTCTCTGGTCTCCCTGCTCACTAGACTTTGTTCGCCTCTTCAGTCCATCATTGAATGGTTGCTGCCTAGACTCATCTCCTCTTCTCCTCAACCGCTCCTCTCAGTCTGCTGCTCCTCTCTGCAAATCTCTACACGTGGCTTCCCATTGTCCCCGAGAAACACAATTCTAAGTTCTGTGCCTTGCTTTTAATTCACTCCACACCTCCCTGTCCCTCCCTGTACACTCGTCCGAACCTGGGTACACATACACCCCTAACCGCCCCCCTCCCGGCGCTTCTCCATGTGACTTCTATGACATCCCACTCATACCTCATCACATGCCACGGCTCCAAGACGTTTTCTCTAGGGCCTGCTCCTACTCCTCTGGACCGTCCTCCTCCCCCCTCGTCCCATCAGACTTGCTTCCTACCTTTGCCCTTCAAATAGCTCTAAAAACCCACCTCGTCAGCCTCCCTACCATCTTCTTCCTAACAGTCCAAAAACCACCATGCCAGTTCCCATCCCCCCCCCCTAATGTATACCTTGTTCGCCTAACCTAGTAGATGTAAGGCCGTCCGGGCAGGGTCCTCTACTCCTCCTGTGTCATTACCTGTGTGTTATACGGTGTTGTATCTCCACTCTAATGTATTGTACAGCGATGCGTAATATGCTGGCGCTATATAAATAAATGTTAATAATAATAATGGCCTGGACAACTGGTGGAGCACACCTGGCTATGCCATGGCCTGGACAACCGGTGGAGCACACCTAGCTATGCCATGGCCTGGACAACCGATGGAGCACACCTGGATATGCCATGGCCTGGACAACCGATGGAGCACACCTAGCTATGCCATGGCCTGGACAGCCAATGGAGCGTACCTAGATATGCTATGGCTTGGACAACCTAGGGAGCGCACCTAGCTATGCCATGGCCTGGACAACCGGTGGAGCACACCTGGATATGCCATGGCCTGGACAACCGATGGAGCACACCTAGCTATGCCATGACCTGGACAGCCAATGGAGCACACCTAGCTATGCCATGGCCTGGACAACCGATGGAGCACACCTAGCTATGCCATGGCCTGGACAACCAGTGGAGCACACCTAGCTATGCCATGGCCTGGACAACCAGTGGAGCACACCTAGCTATGCCATGGCCTGGACAACCGGTGGAGCACACCATGAACCACATACCTAATACTCTACATTGATGTCAATGATTAAACAACAGCTACAACAATAGTGCTAGTGATAGAAAGTTTCCCGTGCTGGTAGATGTGACACACACAGCAGCCATTGCTCCTGCCTGACACGAGTGAGAGCTGTAATAGGACATGGTACAGGGTAATGTGTACAGGAATGTGAAATGTACTAGGAAGTCCCTCGGAGCCCACATAAGACACCCCTTCCCCCTCCCTAGTCTATACTGTGCTCAGCCTCACCATTACCTATACAGTGATAGGTCTGAGCAGGACGAGGTACCCCTACACCAGCCGCAGAGCCATAGGTCACCCCGGAGTGACAACAACCAAGAATACCCAGAGCGCCTGTACGGAAGGGACACAGTGTAGGCGGAAGCGGCGGGTCACTACCCCAGCAGACACAGGAAAACACAGCCGAACAAACATTACCGCGGCCATGGTTGCAGCGTGTAGCCACGGCTCTCCCCCCCCACGTCGCCGTGTACTTCGAGCCACCCTGCGCCAAGCCCCGACCGGTGTGACGGTGCAGGCGGGGCTCTTCTCCGTCTGATAGCTCGAACACCTAACCTGTTAGCCACCGCTAGTAACTGGCAGAACCGCCCTCAGCCAATGAGAAGCGCGAGGTGTGGTAGGAGGAGGAATCGCGCAGATTCGTGGGACACATGGTGACGTACCCACGTCTCATGTTTGGTTGAGAACACAGCGGCGTCAAATGGTTGGGCGGAGGGAGACGACAATAGCGTGGGCGGGACGCGGCGACGTCACGGACAGAGCAGCTGACAATAGTTGTGGAATGTCGGGCTGGTTGTGTCAGTGGTTTCCAGGCTGGGAGAAGGTTCTGTGAGGCGCTGGCGGGCGGGCGGCTCCTCACAGGCTGACTGACGGGTGTGACACATACAGAGGAAAGCACAGTAACTGAGGATGTTATGTAAACCCTGACTGACACGGGGAGACTGTCCTACTCACACAGTGCACGTTGTCAGAGCCAGCCCGAGGAATCCCGTACCTCAGATATGTTTCACGACACCGGCTGCTACACTTAAGCAGCCCATACACGGCTCAGATTTTCAATCAATCGAATTAAAACTATACATTTTTTAGTCGATTGATTGAGAATTGAGTTTTGCCCACCTGGTTAAATCAAAATTGAGTGAAAATTCAGTAGTTTTTTAATCGGACTGGATGGTAAATTTTGATCGGTCGATTGAAAATTGGTTCGGTATTTTGAGAACCAAGTGTGGTCAACCAATTTTTGATCGATTTTTTCTACCTATTCTACCTCACTTCTGATTGAAATTTCAATCGGACTATTTTGGATCGATTGTTATGAAAATCGATCAAAAATCTTGTACTACATATGGGGCATGATACAATCGACATAGAATTTTATACCAACTTAAAAATTGATCGTTTTAAGTTGATTGATTGAAAATCTGACCCGTGTATGGCCTGCTTTAAGGTGTCCATCCACGGCTCGATTTTTAATAGATCAACGACAATGGAGCAACATGTGCGTTCACCGCGCTCGATTGTGCTCTAATCTATAAACAAATCTAGCCGTGGTTCCTTTAAAGTCATTCCTTGGATGGGGACCAGGGTCCACATCCAAATGATTGACCAGGACGCCTGAGCGCAGTATGGTGGCGTCCTCATCACACGGCACTTGAACGGGTCAGCTTTCCTGCGCTGGTCTGGATGTGGACCACTTAGGCAATCACCCACGATATGTGGGCGTTCGCGCCCATGTATTTGAATGGGCTCATCCCCACAGCTGTCTTTGGCCCCTGATCGCGGCCATAGACATGAATGGGCGCGTTTATAAACACACTGAAATAGTCACTTGATTTTTGGTTCTGTTTTTTACCAGTAATGGATCCCTTAGCTGTAAGGCTATGTTCCCACTTGCGATTTCGCGGAATTGCTGTCAATCACCTACACTATTTTGAATGGGCTTGTCCCCATTGATAAGATTGCATGAATTATTTTTTTCCTGATCGCTCCCAAAGACATGTGGGAACATAGCCTGACACTGCCCCTTAAAAATCATTGCAATGTGTTTGCATCTTTCATACAAGTGAGAGAAGATGTTCTGCAGGCTTAAAAAAATGCATGCTGTAGGGCATTAGCGGTACCGCACTGCGTTACCCCACAATGCTAACACAGGGCCAGAGTGAAAGCTACAACAGGTTTCTATGGAATCATGACACGAAGAGCTGCATCAACAATCCTGATGCATTTTGCTACATCTCTGGAGAGTACATGGTTGAAAAACAAAGAAATATCACAGACTGCATGGAGTATACCTTGGGAGTACAGCCCGGAGACCGGGATAAATATTGGGCTCCACATATGGTTTGCAAAACATTTTTGGAGCACCTATGACAAAAGTGGACAAAAAAGTTTGCCAATAGTATGGAACTGAGAACTGAGAACCCAGCATAATGATTGGTATAGGTTGTAACAATGAAAACCTTTAAGTGTTACAAAAAGGTTGGTGGGATCATTCTGATTTGGAATCACCAACATGACCTATTCTTCATGGCAATGGCATGCCCCGTACCAGTGTGTATCACACTACCAAACCAGCCAGCCTGTCAGACTCTGCCGAGAGCCAAGGATTGGAGTGTATGGCAGGTAGTAGCCATAGTGAATTTGAGGGAAGCTTTGTGACGCATTAACCATTAAGCCAAAAAGAACTTAATAACTTGATTTGAGACTTATATCTGCCCAAGCAATCATCTGAACTTTTAGCATTCAAGTAAAATGAAAGCCTATCAGACATGAGAAGTGAGACGCCTCCCAAATTTCAACCAAGAGGAATAACTTGCATCCCAGGAATTGGACATCAAATGGGACTAATAGAATACAGTTAGGTCCATAAATATTGGGACATCAACCCAATTCTAAAATTTTTGGTCTATACACCACCATAATGGATTTCAAATAAAACAAGGGTATTGAAGGTATTTAAATCCAAATCAGGTGAAAGGTGTAGGAATTACAACAGTTTGCATATGTGCCTCCCACTTGTTAAGGGACCAAAAGTAATTGGACAATGGGCTTCTCAGCTGTTCCATGGCCAGGTGTGTGATATTCCCTCATTATCCCAATAACAAAGTGCAGCTAAAAGGTTCAGAGTTCATTTCAAGTGTGCTTTTTGCATTTGGAATCTGTTGCTGTCAACTCTCAAGATGAAGCAAGCAAGCCAGCATTAGACTGAAAAAACCAAACAAACCCATCAGAGAGAGAGCAAAAACATTAGGTGTGGCAAAAACGACAGCTTGGAACATTCTTTAAAAGAAGGAATGCACTGGTGAGCTCAGCAACACCAAAAGACCCAGAACACCACGGAAAACAACTGTGGTGGATGGTACAGAAAACACCCTTCATAACAGTTGGCCAGATCAAGAACACTCTCCGGGAGGTAGGTGTATCTGTGTCAAAGTCAACAATCAAGAGAAGACTTCACCAGAGTGAATACAGAGGGTTAACCACAAGATGTTAACCATTGGTGAGCCTCAAAAACAGGAAGGCCAGATTAGCCAAACATCATCTGAAAAAAGCCTTTAAGGTTCTGGAACAAAATCTTATGTACAGATGAGACCAAGATCAACTTGTACCAGAGTGATGAGAAGAGAAGAGTATGGAGAAGGAAATGAACTGCTCATGATTCTTAGCATACCACCTCAACAGTGAAGCATGGTGGTGGTAATGTCATGCCGTGGGTATGTATGGCTGCTAATGATGATGTGGCTGTTGACAAAAGCAGCAGGATGAATTCTGAAGTGTTTCGGGCAACATTAACTGCTCATTTTCAACCAAATGCTTCAGAACCCATTGGATGACACAGTGCAGATGGACAATGACCCAAAGCATACTGCAAAAGCAACCAAAGACTTTTTAGGGAAAGTGGGATGTTATGCATGCATAATCATGCATTTCACTTGCTGAAGACAAAACTCAAGGGGAAATGCTCCAAGAACAAGCAGGAACTGAAGACAGTTGCAGTAGAGGCCTGGCAGAGCATCACCAGGGATAAAACCCATATACTGTCAGAAATTATTGATGGCTCTGCGAATATCATCGACAAGCCGCTGTTGAGCAGGAACAAAATCATTCTCCCACCGTTACATATTAAGCTAGGATTGAGGAAGCAATTTGTAAGGGTTTTGGACAAAACAGGTAATTGCTTGAAGTACATTTGTAGATCCCTGGACTGAGCATGGAAAAACTAATAGCTGGAATCTGTGATAGTCCTTAGATTCATTTACTCATGAAAATTGTTGCCAAATCCATAAACGACACTGGGACTGCGACCTGGAAGAGTTTTGCCTCAGTTGTGAAGAACTAACTTATTTTTCATCCTTTACGCTGCTCTGATATATAGGACACACACTTTACTTTGGAGCACCTGATGGAACGAAAAAATGTCAGCTTTCTCTTCTAGCCATATGCGGCAGAGCTGTATGTGAGCTGTATGGGAGCTGGGTCACATAAAGTGCAGATGAAAGAGCTGGCCGCAGACATCTCCCCTATCTGCATCTGCACTGTGTGTAAGTCAGGCTCAAGCAGCCCATCTCACAGACAGTTAAAACATAGCCTGAGGAAAGATCAACCCACAGACGGATCTCTCTTAAGCTGCCCACACAGAGGTCGAACACGGCCACCCTGTTAGTAACATGCTAGTAAATCCCTGTTTGATCGGCATTACTTTGGATCGGGATCCACAGGAATTGGACTGGACTCAATAGCACAAAGTGGTGTGCAGCGATTCTTATGTTTCTATGTCCTGATCGTTGGGTCGAAGGAACAAGTGGTTGAGAGGTTCCACCAAGCTATGAGGTTGATAGATGAGAGATATCAACTGAAATGGGACATACACATGATGGCATACATATAAAATACACAGATAAAATCTACATTGTATTAAATTATCAAATCATACCTAACTTTTTTTTCTGTCACTGTTAGATATTTTTCATGTTTTTTTGTATGATGTTAGACTGTTTACTTACTTGTTGTAACTCAAATGAAAATGTTCTTGAAATGTTAAATTTTTAAGTAAAATTTTCAATCATTACGGTAACCTAATATAAAACTGTTCCTGCATTGTTGGCACAAAAATCACCGTAAACCAGTCAATTGGTCATACACAGTGTGATCAAAGCAAAACCTAACAAACATCCTAATGATCGGGTAACACAATTGAAACACCTAAAATACTTGTATTATCATCTAAAAAATTCCTGTTCCATCTAGTAGCTGATGTTTTTTTATTTACCCAGCATTTTGTCATACTAAATTTTTCAGACTATAAGGCGCACTGAACCATAAGACGCACCCTGTTTTTAGAGCAGGAAAAACGGAATTTTTTTTTGAAATGTTCTTAGTTGGAAAAAAAATCCCCTGCAGTACCCAATATCAGCCACAACAATGGTGTCACTAGAGAGCACACTTCAGACAGAAGTGGAGGGGGGGGATCTGGGGATTCTGCACTGTTCGTCTCCCTTCTTGCCAGCTGTAAGCTGCACGGTGCTCGCAGTTACAGGCAGACATACATGGAAGCTGCTGGCTGGCAGGAATATGATTTAGCCTAATTCTTGTGGAGCTGTTTTGTATTTGTTCCCCTTCTTTTCCATGTGTGATTCAACTCGGTGGAGGGATTCTTACAGTATTGTTTCCAGGAAAGAAGGGAGTACTGTGTACTAAGCTCATCCTGTTTTATAGAGAGGGAAAGAAGCAGGAGTCTCCCTCTTACATATCCCCCCATATGAAACATAATAAGAAGTTGTGGCAAGTCTTTTAAAAAGATTGGTGGAACTTCAAAATACCGCCTCACGTATAATTGATTTTCACTCTAGATCATGGTTATATCATACTGGCTACCAGGTAGGTGAAAAAATATAGGAAAAATATAAGATATAAAAATGAGGCATTGGATAGTAAATTTAAGTAAACTACAGCCTCTAGCAAGAGACCTTTGTAATCATCCTCTAGGCATTATCTCCACTTGTTGCAGGGAATGAGTGGAGGGGAGCCAGAGTGTCTTGACAAGAAGCTAGATAAAATACAAAAGAGCTGGAGGCACTCGGCCTTAGTTTGCGCTAGATCAGTGGTGGGCAACTGAGTTGATATGGAGGGCCACAGGTGCGGCCCTCGGCATCACTAAAGGGCCGCACATAACATGTTTAATCTATACTGACTTGTAGAAGCGTTTTATAATGACATCAGGCATAGTTAGAAGACATTATTTTTAAATAACAAACTTGTTTTTTTCATTAATACTTCAACCATGAACACTGTAGTGTGGTAATGCACATTGTGTGTCATCTACATTGTCAAAGGTTATGTGCCGCAATATATATTATACAACCCCCGTTCATTGGTGGAATAGTGGGAGCATAGGCACTCACCTGTCTGCTGATCCCCCGAGGAGCAGAGGCGAGGGACTTGCTCAGGTGCCATCTGGGTCGCTGATGGGCTTTTATGTACGCCTATTTTGTAAGTTTATCACCTTTCCTCCTCTTCCCACTTCAACAAGATCCCAGACTAGGGCCTGTCAGTGCGGGATCGGCGGACAGATGATTTTTTATGCATAAACAGTTAGGTTTCGGGACCGCAGGTGGAGGACTGAAGGGGGGCTGCCGAAGAACGCTCAAAGGGCCACAGGATGGGCACCTGGGCCCTAGATGATCACAGACTAAAGCCCCCCATACACCTTCAGATTCCTCCATACAACTTTCATGAGACCTACCAACAACTATGTAGTGCCAGGTCCTCCCTGATAGAATACATAGTGATTGGAAGGTGTAGAAAGGTCCTCCTATTACATGGTTTTGGTAGAAGAAAAGTTGGTTGTACAGAAATTGCATGGTAATTGTATGTGGTGTATGGGGGGCTTCAGGGAACTTTACTCTAGCTTCTGTATGCAGTTTTAGTGCTTGAGGAAAAGAGCAGCAGAAGTAGAGGTGAAGATCCTGAGTGCATCTAGTAATGGCAAACATTGAACCAGTTGAGGCCAGCTTCGAAAGGACACATTTCTGGATGATGTCTGAGAAGATAAAGTTTTTGTTTGGTTTGGCATACATGGTAAGGTACTTGTTATCAGTCCAACTCACTTTGACCTACTTGTAAGATAAAATTAAACTTTGTTTTTTTTTATCTTAAATGAATCCAGTGATGCCTTTTTTTATTGGGCCACATGTTAGTTGTTTTTTTTTTTCAATTTGTAACATTTGTAGTTTTGATTTCTCTTCTGTCCTCACAACATACCATACTCTTTTCAAGTAGGCCATCTCTCCACATGAACAATATATGAAAACTTTGTGTTAAGTACCAATTTTTATAAAAAATATTTTTTACAATGTTTATGTGCACAGATGGTGTAGGGCTAGGGCAGTGTAGTAACTTTGAATGTCTAAAGCCCCCATAAACCCTTAGATCAATCCATACAATTTCCATTAGACCTACCAACAACTATGTAGTATAGTGGCCTCCCTGATATAATACATAGTGATTGGAAGGTTTAGAAAGGTCCTCATATTACATGGTTTTGGTAGAACAAAAGTTGATTGTACAGAAATTGTATAGAAAGATTGTGCGGTGTATGGGGGCCTTTATAAAGATTGATTGCTGCACATGCAGTGGTCGATCTGTGGCTAAATCGTCCTTAAATCTAACCTTCTATACAGAGATTATTTCCCCATTTTGGGTTATTAGTCACTTTTAAATGGGCAGTACACAATTGGAACATAATTTTTATTTTTATTTTTACAGGTAATGTATTGAATATAATTTTTTGTGCCATCAAAGGGCCATTCACATCAGTACATTCAAATCAACAGATCATGGAAGTTAATAGAATTTGGTATATTACAGTTCCACAGTCAGTTTCCCATAATATATCATCAATTATCATTCAGGTTAATAACAAAATTGTTCATTCTCAACATGTTTCGCAAACAAGTATTTGCTTCATCAGGAGATGATCTTGTTATATCTGGACAAATGGACATAATTATATATTAGCAAGTATATAACTGATTATGGTTAAGGTTCCTTATGTGCTTATCCATGTTTACCACAACCGCGCAGATTATACCCTCCCTGAGGGAATCGACAGGCAGCCATCTATGCTCAGCTTAACCTCTTGGGCGTTACGGGCTGCCCTGGCAATTGCGGCGGAATACACTGTCCTCTGCTGTGATTCCCCACTGCCCTCCCGACTCTTTACACCGGCAGTGTGTGTGGGGAAAAGCAATGCCCCCTCCATTAACATAGAGGTCTATGGTGTCACCCCACCCCCTTCGGCGTCACCGAAGACTCAGGCCCGGAAAAGCTTTGTGAGCCTGCAGCTATGCAGAAATGCTGCAGGCTCACTGAGAGCCAATGATTGTGCCCGGTCCCAGCATGGGCACAGTTTGATCCAAGATCAAACTGCACCCATACTGGCTCTGGGTGTAAGAAATCCACATGCCATCAAGCTTTATTTTTCCATTGTACTTAGGACAAACCACATAGCAGAGCACACTTTGATATTTTTCACCTTCTTACCCCATAACAGTTATACAACGACAACCAGAAAATGTTGCATGCATTAACATCATAGTTTATATGCAAAGACTTAATAAAACTACTGGCTTCTGAAAATGCCATGTTTTCAGCTCCTGGGCACACAAAAAGCACCGTAGTCCGGAAAGCGCAACATAAGGGGTTCCCTTGTATTTCTGAACCCAGAGCACCTTCACTCAGGGGATGGGCAGGTGCTTTCAGGGCTGCTACTGAATGTCAGCAGATTGGAAGCACAAGTGTGAATGCAGCCTTAGGGCTTGTTTCCATTTACGTTGGGCCCCCACCGCTAAGGTTATACGCTTACCTGCTCAGCAGAGGATCTGTCCAAAGTAAGGCTGAACGTAGTAGAGTACGTTGAGCCTCTGCACCGGTGGATGTGTAAACAAATCATCCGCCGAGCAGGCAATATCAATGTGCTACGTCGGGACCCCCCCTAAGCGTATAAGGGTTCTGGTAATTTGTATGTGGCTTTGTAAAGAAGTTTATAGCTTGCCTTTTAGGTTGCATTGGTCTTCTCAGAAGACAGGCAGAATGAGGTATAGTAGTATGTGTGAGTGAGTTTGAAACAATGTTTGTGGGGATGGTGGTAGCACGGTGATATGTTGCAATTTTTCCTAGAAATTCTTAAGGCCAGACAGGGCTTTGTGGCACGCGGGACCTAAATACAGGATTCCCTTGCTTGCAACAGGAAGTGCTCAATCTCTGATGATGGCTTGTTCTGCAAACTGATCCTCTATGTGTGGCTAATCAATATGTCTAAATGCTGGGATACACTGCTCGATTTTTGAGCCGACAGAGAGAGCTCGGCAAGAGCGTGATGACACTACTGTCCGGCTTCCCCCGATATCAGGAGCCAGCTGTCAGTCGGTCTATACTACCGTATGAATGGGGAAACGCGGTTCCCTATTCAAAGTATAGGTTATCGAACGGGGTTTACCAACATGTTGGTAACAATAGATCTTGCTCGGAAAACGGCATACAATCGTTTTTTCCCAGATTTCTGCACAGCACAGTGCCATGAGCGTGCACGGTGCTCGGCTGTGCATTTATCTGGGAAGAATCGACCTGTGTATTCCTACCTTTATTCTCTGTTCCATTGTGCAAATGACCTGCTTCAGTCTGTTATTATCTGTCGGTTATTAGAGAGAGTAATTTGGCAAACCCATATTCAACACACCATAAATATAACAAGAGGATGTTTAAATGCACATTGTACTTCCTTTGTGTTTCCCCCACCTCCACAGAGCCAATTTATATCGTTAAAAAACATTCTATAATAATAGGTGCATCAGTTTCTACGCCACAATATACAGATGATAAATATATTGTATACATGCATTGTTTTGTAATCCGTTTTGTAAAAGTGTGAATGACCTATATGAGTAATGAGATGACTTTAATTGTACAATCCAATGTTTCCTTTATTCTCCTTGCATGTGATTCGGTATTTTCTGATCCTTTTCATAATGAATCATTTCACAGACTAGATTACATTTAATGCGAGTACATGTTTTTTCCAATGCATTTATGACACAGCATATTTATGTCTGTAATACCTAATATATCATCTTTACTTGACTAAAATTATTTGGTTTAAAAACTTACTGACCTTTTCCACAAGGACACTATGCTGTTTAATACTAGCCTAGTGCTGTGTAATTGTACATTTGATGCACTTCAGCACATTCTAGTTGTAAGATTTCATACTTTTTGAAAGACTGAAAATATACAGCAATTTAGTTACATTAAACCTGGTTCTGAAAAAATGTTGGAGGCGTTAGACACAGTATGAGTATATAATGCAAAATTCCTGCATATACATAGAGATGAAAAAAAGGTTATACCAGTGAACAATTCAAATATTTAATGCTTCAAAACCTCACACATGATAAAGTCTATTTAGTTAAATCAACTAGTGAATGCAACACCTGCAGGTAAGTTCCCAACCTACCATAAAAATGTACTTATACTAGACAATGTCCGTATTTATAAAATCCACCATGGGGTTTTTTTTTCTTCTCTGTAGAGATCTAGAGATGGTGTTTGTGAAGAAATCTTTAGGTTCCTGATTAATTTGGATGAAATTATATACTCAACTTATCTGCTGTTTAAATCAGTTCTAGGAGGGTTAATTTCATAGAAGCTCAAGACTGAAAAAAATCAAACCCATGATATCACTGAGGACCTAAAAGCTCTCCAGAGTTTTGAAGACCAATAATAAAGATCCCTCATCCCTGCAATGTTGGCTGAACTACGTGACCTGAGACATAAGCTCCTCCGTCTATATTCTACACAATGTTTCAGGTACAATTTGAGCAGTGACTATGAATTTCAAAATGAAGCTCGCTGCCTTGGTGTCACCTTTGACTCTGCACTCTCCTTTACTCCCCACATTCAG
>CM070032.1:47465234-47481227 GCA_036250615.1 Ptychadena robeensis | reverse complement strand
AACAACAGAAACATCTACACCACTTTAGGGGTTCACATACTTTCAAGCAGCACTGTATATGGATATATATATTGAATCAAAGGTTATGTGGAGTGGACTGTGGAGCACTGAGGAGGGCCGATGAAAAACACTCAAAGGGCCGCAGGTTGGGCACCTGGGATCTAGACCCTCTCCCCATCGACAGCAGGCGGTGGATCAGATCCCGACAGGCAGTGAAAACCAGACAGCACACCCTCCTGCCCCTGGGTGCAGCGCTCATATGTAGACCTGGATTCCCCCGATCAACATTGACAATTCTACTGATGTAGGACCACCAAAGTTGATTAGGTAAGCTGGGTCAGCGTGTGACCACTACACAGGTGAGTCGCTATGCCCTATGCATTAACAGGTTTTGTGGACCGCATATGGAGGACCAAGGGGAGCCGCCGAACAATGCCCAAAGGGCAGCATGCGGCCCCCGGGCCACAGGTTGGGCACCTAGGGTTTAGAAAGTCCCTCATATTACATGGTTTGGTAAAACAAAAGTAGATGGCTTGTCCCCACCTTAGCGGCAGGCCACGGGGTGGCGCAGCGGCCACGGCCACGAGCTGCTCGCGCCTTGTCACCAGTGCACGAGCGGAGTGAATGCAGCCGCCCCCGTTTGGGTCTATAGAGAATAAATGTATGGATGCAGTTAAAAATCACGTCCACACATGATTTTTGACCACGTCCATGATCGCTCTGTGCGGTTGGGCGCACAAGTGGGGACAAGCCCTAAAGGAAATCTGACAGAGAAATCTAAAGGTGTATGGGGACACTTATACAGCCGCTGGCAGACATTTTGGTGTGTTTACCATGGACCCTTTTCGATTATGCTTTTGATCAATCGAACCAACATCGATCAAATATCAGTTTCTCCATGAGGGGGATATTTCGATCGCAGTTAGATTGTCGAATCTGAGATAGATCGTAGGGAAATAGAGACGTGTATGGGAGCATTTAGTCTCCTTATACCTTACACTCAGTCCTTTAACCTCCCTAGCGCACTGCTGAGGTCCAGATTTCTGTACCAGAAGCGCACCATAGACTCTAATGGAATTTTTTTGTGTTGTAGGCTTGTAACTTCCAAAAATATGTCCGTATAAGTGTCTTGTAGACATTCATATGCAAATTGAGCTGGGAGAGGGGTGACATGGGGAAGCCAGCTTAGAGCATCATTCCCCGGGGCAGCACAGAACAGTGAGTATGTGCTGCTGCCGGGGGATGTGAGCTTAGCTGGACGGCTCCATCTCGTCAGCTGCAACACTGACATGAAAGTGCAGGGACGAGATGCAGCCGTCAGAAGCGCTTAGGTTAATGTCTTCTACTGCAATACTCATTTACATTCTGAAAGTAGATGTGTGGCCTATCCATCTTGTTATGTCAACTTTCCATATCTACTATTCATATGAAAGGCCCCTTTACTACTACTACACGGGTCTCTGTATAAAACACCCTGTGAGGTGACATAACGGACAGTCAGCACTCTCTGCATGTATGTCGCAGTCCTAATAACACACTCGCCTGTTGGTAGTGGAAATCGTATTTTCTCGTTAACAACCTCACCATTACTTATAGTAAAGAAGCCACAACAAATATGGCGCTGCGCCATCAAACTGCGTCACACCAGTGACTCGCAGGAGCCCGTCTCGTATGACTGTGAGGAGGCGAGGCGTGAGATGACAGTGGACGGCGTTCGAGCTTACCTGGTGTACGGTGTGAGTGGACGAGGCTTGCTGGATGATGGCGGATGGAGAGGTGGCGAATTCCGACTCGGACTAAGGTCTGGGACTGATCGGCAGCCCGGGAGCGGCCGCCTGGTCTCTGAAGAGAGTGAGTGCGCGTCGCCGCCACAACCGTCACCTCTGCCCGTGTCAGGCCGGGTACAGGCTCACCCTCTCCAGGACTGTCCACTGCTGGGACTTGTAGTGCTTTCACCAGTTCCCCTGTAATTGCATAATTGTGTCATGCCTGTAATGTTATCTGTGGTGACCCAGCCGGGAGCACAGTCCAAGCTTTCTCCATAATGCAGGTCCCATAGAGTGCTGTCCTCAGTGTGCAGCCACTCATACCCTCACTGCCTATGGGCAAACCATTCATTATGGGGACTTTGGCATCACCTCATACACCATGTCCAGAAGTTGGGTGTGCCATTTTCTAACTTGCTTAGAGTAATGCCTATGGTGTGATGTAGCTGGCTCGCTATGGATGGTCCTGTATAAGATGCTCTGTGTGCTGATGCCAATTAGGTGTAGAAGTGACATACATGCCAGGGAGTCCTCCACCTTGTCCGATTGCTGTAAGGCAGGGGTTGGTGGTCACCCCCAGGGATGCACATCTGAGAGGTTCAGGATCTGTTTTAGTTGGGTAAAGATGGTTGATGCCCAGTCTAACCTTATGTCTCCTGCGTTCTCGGCTACCCTGCGCTAAGCACATTCCTTAGCGGGGGTCCCTACGGAGCTGATCCACATACCTTCCTACCGGACCAGCTGTTCTTGTGGTGTTCTATCGATCCGCCGGACAGAGGTTAACGCACTGAACTCTGTTAACCTCTGCCCAGCAGAATGCCGCGAGAACAGCCGGTTTGGTAGGAAAACATCAATAAGTGGGTCAAAAACTGCTGTGAAAAATCTTCTTTGGCCCCTAACCAGACTTTATCTACATGTAGCGTGGCTTCTTTTCAATGACTAATTACTTTCAGATTTTACAGTCCTAAAACTTTCCTATTTATAACAGGTCATACTTGAAAGGCCACTTACCTTCTATATACTGCATATATTCACGTATAAGCCGAGGCACTTCATTTCAGAAAAACATCTGGAAAAATGTAATGACTCCAGTATAAGCCCGGGGGGGGGGGGGGGGGGGGGGGGGGGGGGGGGGGGGGGGGGTGCTGCAGCAGCTAAGGCTCAGAAACGTAAATGTGCTTGTGTTTGGCGATGTCATTATATGATTCAGAAGATTTGTAAGTTCATTACAATGGCTTAAGCCCCCCATACACCTTCAGATCGATCCATACAATCTCCATTAGATCTACCAACTGTGTAGTAAAGTGGCCTCCCTGATAGAATGCATAATGATTGGAAGGTATATATCACTGCTATGTAGTGCCAGGTCCTCCCTGATAGAATGCATAGTGATTGGAAGGTTTAGGGAGGTCCTCATATTACATGGTTTTGGTAGAACAACATTTGATTGTACAGAAATTGTATGGAAAGATTGTAAGGTGTATGGGGGCCTTAAGCCAGTTTTTTCAAAAAATAAGTTCAAATTAAATCAACTTAAAAACTTTGAACCTAATTTATGCAAATTATGTGCTACAGCAATCATTTATTTATAATGTTCCCACAACCCTTTGCTACATCTCCAGCTAATTTGGTGATGATATAATGTTCACAGGCTTTGCAATTTATTCAAAAAGTCCACCTGCAAAATGCCACGTTTCTTGACACAAATGTCATTTTTGTAGCACATTTCAGGTACTGAACAATTCGGGAATATACGGTTATACCCTTTTGTGGGGATTTGTAAACCTTGTAAAGAACGAGTGGACAACGTTCACTTCATTGTGTTTTTTATTGTATTTATCACATAGCTTGTAAAAACATGCTTATCAATGTAAGTGGCATCTCTGGGTGCTGAGAGTCATAAATAACAGGATTACCTTTATTGCCAACATATCATTCTGTTGCTTTTAGAACAATACCTTATTTGCTTTCATAGTTTAATAAATATAAATTCACTCTCCAGTAAATATAAATTCACTCTCCACGGGGCTGATCGCCTCTATTTAGTTGAATGGGACCACTTCAACTAAGGGCCACAATCGGCCACAGCCCATGATGTGAAATGCAGGTCACCGCAGGTGGTTGTTTATATCATCACAATGAAGGACAAATCTCTCCTAAAGGTGCAACAACATATTTCAAATTGGTCCTGCCTCTGCATAATACACATCTCTGTTCTTCAATAGCTGACTAGGGCTTTATAATATGCTGGAGTGAAAGCAATTTCTGCCGATATCAATAAACTGGAATCTTTAAAGCTGGGCATACACGGTCCAATTTCTGCACATAGCTGACTAGGGCTTTATAATATGCTGGAGTGAAAGCAATTTCTGCTGATATCAATAAACTGGAATCTTTTAAGCTGGGCATACACGGTCCAATTTCTGCACAATCCGATCCCACGCACGCTCCCGCATTCCTTAACCCTCTGGGCAGTTTGAGGTTTTTGCGCCATTTTTTATGGCACGAAAAAACCTCATGTCACCGGCAATCACGGCGGAGTACACTGTAATCCGCTGTGCTTGCCGGCTCTCCGCCCAGCTCTCTGCACACCGCTGACGTTAAATAGACGCAGGCGGTGGGTGGTGAGGCGCCCCCTCCATTAACATGGAGGTCTATGGGGTCGCCCCATTCGGTGTCACAGATGACGCCGAAGACACGTGGCCGGAAGGGCTCCGGCACGGCACACAGGGAGATGGCAGTCTTGCCCGATCCCGGTACGGGCACAGTTTGATTGGCGATCAAACTGTGCCCGAACTGAGTTCGGGCAAACCGCTAGGGAGGTTAAGGATCGGGTCCTGCAGGAATTGGATGCAGCAACCAACGAGGATTGGGCTAAAATCAGCCGTCCTGTCAGATCGCACAGTTATCCAACAGGACGGTAAATTTTAACCCAATCCCATTAGTTTGGCTGGGGACGGCTGCCCACAGCCGAAGTAATGAGCTGCACATAAAGAGTGGTGTCCGATTCTCGGCACTAGCGGGCGGGCGGGCGTGGCGACGCCATCACGCTGCCTGCTACTGCATAGAATCGGATAAGGAATAGACGGTACAATTTATGCATTAGAAGATGGTTATACCTTCTAAATTCCACTGCCTGGTTAATGGGTCATAATGGTTTTTGTATACCATATAAACATACATTCCTTTACTACATGGCTGATCACTATTACAGATTCCACATCTGGGAGGGAAACTATGGCTGCAAACCTTTAAGTCTCATCTTAGTTAACCCTCATATGATGGTGAATAACCAAAGATTTATTGAACGAAAGTGCATATATTAACTCGTTACACCAATCAGCTCAGTAGTCCCACCCTGCAGTATAGATCATCGGTCTGCAGATCTGTATATAGGCTGCTCACATACAGCTCTGCACAGGGAAAGAGCTGGCAGAGCATCCCTGCCTCTGTATGCAAGTAGCTGCAGCTTACATACAGATCTGTAGACAGATGACCGATCCGCCCATGGATGGATTGTTCCTCTTCAGGGCTGTGTATGTGAGCAACAGCTTTAGTTCACTCACATACAGAACAGACAGCATGGATGGGTGGATGGACAGAACGTCTGTCTGCAATCAGTTAGTTGACCAGTTATATGAATTCCACAAATTACCAAGCAGGAATATGTTGTGAATAAAGGCCCAGAGTACTTCAATACTTAGAAGATTAACAAAAAGCAATACATTTTGGTGTGCGACTTATGGCTAAATTGAACCTCAGCCCCACAAAACAATAGACCCCTATGTGATTTTCTAAGTCAAATCTACATACAAACTAGTTCTGTGGATTGAAGAATAATAATCCAAAAGTTTGACACATCTAAAGCCCCCCATAGACAGGCAGACTCCTCCATGCAACTTCTGTACAACCAACTTTTCTTCTACCAAAACCATGTAATATGAGGACCTTTCTACACCTTCCAATCACTATGTATTCTATCAGGGAGGTCACTATACTACATAGTTGTTGGTAGGTCTCATGAAAGTTGTATGGAGAAGTCTGCCTGTCTATGGGGGGCTTTAGATGCATTTCCTCAAAAGCAGTGTGCTCAGCAGTCCTTACTCAGCCATCAGAAATGTCTTACAAAAGAAAGCAGAATGAGTGTTTTGCATACTTTGCCCACAGAACCCAATACCTATAGCTAGAAAAGTAAGTAGAAAGCAGACCCGTCACCTTCTAAACATTAACACACACACAAAAAAAATGCTTCTATCCAGCCTCAGATAGCTTTTGGATTCTAGTCAAACTCTTCCTCACAATATTATTTTGCTAGAATGTTTTCTATCATGTTAAACAGAGACTGTTATAACACAAGAGGGAAAGGGGAACTTTAATTCAATGTTGAAACTACTTTGCTCTTACTTGTATTTTGCAAGGATCAACAGAACAGCAAAGTACAAAGTTAGCTTGAGCTAGGCCAGGTAAGGGCAAACATTTTGACTCATGGGCCACATTGGCCCCCCTAGCGTTGAAAAACATGGCAGACCATGAGCGCTGCATATCCCTGGAAAGCTGCGGCCACAGCATTTTCTGGGGTTGCATGATGTCACTGATCGCGTCACCGTGACGCGGAAGGGGGCGGGCTGCGCCATAGACCTCCATGTCATTACAGACATCATTAATGACACCAGCAATGTGGACAGGGGCAGAAATTTTATCCGGTGTACTTTGTAGGGAGCTGGGAGGTTAAATTTGATAAAGGGGACAGACCAAGAGTCTGTAATGGCCAACCCACCATAAGAGTGCCAATTCCATGCATCACCAATGATGGCGGTGATGTGTAATAAGCAACGTGTGACAGGGACGTTGTTATCTTTTTAAATTTTCCTGCTCTTAAAAAATGCTCTTTCATTGCAATGCGCAGAGAATTTCTAGAGACTGCCTGTTGTCACCATGAGGATGTGCCCACAGTGTCATCACATATCACTATACTGCATCCCCAAGGCAATCTTTGGACACCTCTTGGCATTATGGACAAGAGCAGGAAAAGGAAAGTTAAACAGGCCGGATCTTGCCCCAGGGCCTTAGTTTTCCCACCTTTTAGCTAGACCTTCCTCTTCTCTCCATGCTCTCTTGCTACTAAGGGCTTGTTAACAACTGCCTGGTAAACGAGAAATAAGCACAACCAACCAGCAAATGCAACATGAGTTGTCCTCTGCAGTTTCCATGCTTCTGCCGTATATACCTGTCATAGGGTTGTTTGCATGCACTCGCAGACAGCCCAGGAAAGCACTCAGTCGTTTTCCCGGGCTGCTGCATGAGCACCTGGTCACTTCAACAACAGTGTAAACCTAGCATTAACTGGCCGTTGTGGGGCAATCTAAATATATATGACTCTTCTTCCACATGACCATGAGGGTGGTCACTCAAACAGGCACTGCAGCATGCCAAGAAGAGAGGGGCATTCTGTGTGCCTCTCAGCTCTGCAGCTAGATGAGAAATAAGAGTGCAATGTAAAATTTTAACTCGTAGAGGTTCCTAGGCCTAGCCATTCTATTTCTTTGCCTAGTGAAGGTTCATTAGAAGAAATATTAAACATTTTACATGGATGAGCAAGAAGATCAACAAGGTCTTCTAGCCAACCAAAATTTTCAGCCTAAAGCCAACATATATATACATTTAAGAATTTGATGTCACACAAAGCAAAATACACATGTGGATGTCCCCAAAGCTTAAATGTTGCTTGCTTGAAATGAGCCAACCACTATGACAGACTAGCCTTGTGTGGTTGTAGGTTTTATATGGTGCTATGTGAACAATATTAACTGTAAACAAATCAGTTTATAATAAACAAACGAGACCATTTCTATGCTGTTTTTTTATCATTTTCTTTTTTTATTTCCCTGTGAAGGGGTGAGGTGTAAAATTCAGGGTTGCTTGAAAATCCCAACCTACACAGGAAATACACCCTCTTTCCTTAATTATCAATAGTCAAAAAACAAAAAAACATTATAAAGGTTCATTTCATTATAATTAAATTATAATTTTTACATTTTTTCCATGGTTACAAACTCATTCACAAAGAATGGAATGCTTTCTTTTTGACCGTATTACTGAAAACCAAAAACCTGCCTTGGAGCGGCACTGCAATCCAGATTTTTTAAATAAATGGTAATCTGTAGAGCATATACAACCAGTGGAATATTTAAAAGCGGTCTGGTGATTCCCAACAGCTCTATAGATTGCTTGCCTTCTCCATCTCTACATGTGGATCCTGCAAAGAACCACTTCCCACTTTTAGCAGTTTGTAATGTTCCCATTCGCCAATTGTCAATATGTGGGCCCATTAGGTAAAGCTATTGCCTTCCATTTTTTACTGGAAACCCTGGAGTATCTCCCTAAAATTCTTTTAGCAAAGGAGACTGAAGCCTAGCCCTATGTCACATGCTTCTGGGTATTATATGTAGCCTACCAGTTAACCAGTATAAGTCTACTGGTCATCAAAGCAGTGAACAATAATATAACAGAACAGGACTATACACGAGTCTTTACACACTTGGCTCCACCACCTCAGCCTAAAGTCTTTTAAAGGATTAGTCTAACAAAAAACACGTCAGATCATCGTAAATTTAAGATCTTAAATACACAGTAAAAAGTACAATGTACAGTTAAACTAATTTTAAACAGAACACACCTTTTAGTGACTCCAGCCACATTAGTTGCTAGGACTATATACTAGTTAGAAAAAAAGTGTGTAATTAGATCTCCCATGAAAGGACCAACAATGGTAAACCAGACTTGAATTTGTATGGTTATCCAGCATTGCCTCTGTATCATACCCTTTCTATAGTTCCACTGAGAATACTGGACAAAGATTGCTAGTGGCACTACTGAAGCACTGTCCAGCTTAGGGGGACAAATCATCTTCTAGAAAGAGGTCTGTTAGCAGTCAATGGCTGACATTATATCCAAATTATTCCCAACAACCCAAAAGTTACTCACAATTTATTTAAAACAAACCATTTCCACCCCAAAACTCCAGTTTATTTAATGTGTTTATTTTTCAGGGATTTTTTTTAAACTGGAGTTTAAAGTAAAAACATAGCTTTACCAATATATACAGTCTTTTACCTACAAGTTAGGGGAAAAATAAACAAAATTTGCATTTTGGGCAAACAGTGTGTGATGAAAATCATCAAGCATCCTGGATAGTACAAGTTATGATCCGACACGTGTTGTGGTGGTTCTCTTATCGGAGAAAAAGCTTTTCAGCAGGAATACCTGTCCAATGCTTACAACAAGAAGAATGATTGCCTCCCCTACAGACCAATAAGCTACTCTAGTGTTAAGATCTTCTGCTCGGCTGCGACCTTGTGCCTCCCTCAAACGAAAGTGCGTCTGATAGTCGATGACTGACTTCAGGGCTTCATGAATTGACACGCAAGCAGACTCCATCTGTCCAAGAGAAAAAGGAAACACACACACCAAAAGATAAACTTTCTACATTACTGAAGGATTAAAAAGCAAAGACAAAAATGCACAATGCTCATACATAAAAAATAACTATTCAATCTAAAACAAGTATTCTGCATTTTACATCACATGCATCACCTGAGGTATGGGGCTATTAGGTTTTCTGCCCTACCATTAAGTGACAAAATCCAATGTAGCAATTCAACATATTTACTTGCTTTGTACTCCAAAATTACTAGTGAATGTGACTTCTTTTGTAAGAGTCAATTACTGTATATAACGGTTGATTCAGAATGACGCAAGATAAGATGCTCCCCTATACACAGCTGTACTCAACTGTCTATAGAGGTATGTGCTTGAAAGGAGGGCGTCAGACAAATCCTCCGCTGTGTGTGTGTGTCAGTGCTGCTCATGGCTGACAAACACAGCAGAGACGGACCCACGGCTGCACTTGCTGTGGGAAAGCTATTAAAGGATGCTAGCAACTGACCCACACACAGTGAAGACAAACCCTCCACTGGGTAAATCAGAGGCTGCCGACATACAAAGCGGAGACAAGCCCTCTGATGTGTGTCTCTGAGTACAGGTACTTTGGCTTTCCCCGCTCAAAGCAACAAAAAGGGTGTATGTCTCCTGGGCAGCTTGCAACAATGTACCCGCCTCCTGGAACTCGGGCCTAGTACAGAGCAACTGCCCAATTGGACTGCCAGCCAGACTATAGCACGGGAGTCAAGACTTTAGCTCAATAAGATGCATATAGATTCCTTGGGAAGGGGTGGTGTGTCTTATGAGGTGAAAAATATGGTACTTGGCACAGCTCCCCTCTCCATGCACAACACTGCTCTACTCATAGATTATTATTTATTCTATACTTATTACACTATGTACTTTACAAGTGTTGGCAATTTGGGGTACAAAAAAAGCTGGTACAAAAGGTATGTAGCGCAACAATGTAATTCCTATCCCATCTCTTTAGGCCATTGAAATATACTGAAACAAACATCAAAATCGTAGTGGCTGCGTTTTTTGCGCATAACCAATTCATTTTGAATGGATGCGTACCCACGGGCATGCGCACATACCATCGGAGCCCGAGTTTAAGAATGCACATACCACATTCTAACTATCGTGCTGTCATGGGATTCACGAACATCACGGTTACACACCCCATTTACTTTAAATGGGAGCGTTCCATGATGCACCCAAATACACAGCCACTATTATTTTGCTGTGTTTCGCAAAAACATTCACACAACAAAACTTGAGCAGCAGCTCAATCTTAAAAACTACCTGAGTCAGTGCAGTGGCCCTATTTTCACTAGGGAACAATGGAGGATCTTCACCGACTTGGAAGTCAAAGTAGACAGTCTTGTGGGTGAACGTGGAAAACTCATTGCTGAAACAGAACTTGTATGTTCCATTGCGGGAGGCTGTGAATGTAAAGCTGTCATATTGTTTCTTCATCTCCTTGTACAGAACAATCCCATCAGGGTCTTCTAGCCGGCAATCCACATCATAATGCCCACCTGTAATTACCTGAAGAGGAAAAACAAAAACGACATTGTAGTCAGTTATTGATAACGGTTATCTGCTCACTCACAAAAGCTTCACAGCTTAGTATGTTAATTGTGTTACTAAATAATAAATAAACCTAAAATGATTTTGACTTGATTATTTTTTGGTAGTGAAAATGTACAGATTTAACATTACAATTCAATCATCAATGATGCAGGGGGACATCATGGAGGATGTTGGTGGCTCATTTGGAGGTTAGCAATACCCAGTGTGGCTCGGGGTTACTACTACCCTGAGCCTCACTCGGGATTAACATCGGGGGTGTGCTATCCCATAGCTATAGAACAGAACCAAAAGCAACATATTCTGTAATTCCCTTTCAATTAAAATCAGCTGGAAACGCTTCTAAAATAATTCATTTCCCAATGACAGCAGCATTTGACCTGAAAAAAAACGTATATTCTGGATTCACTAGGAGAGCAAGTGTGTTGTTTAGAGGGAAACAAAAAGAATAAAAAAAAGTATAAGCTGATCTAAATATAAACAGAGATACCTATTTTTTTTTTTTAAACCTGTAGAAACTGGATGACATATGTAGAAGTCTAGGGTAAGAAACACAGCAGCTATGGTACACACACACAGCAAATGTGCTTTAGTTTGAGAATGTCATTATTGGACAGGATATCAATGCCTGCCATACACCCACAGACGGGTGCTGACAAACTAGCCCAGATAAGCTCCGATGTGCACCGTGATGACGTCATCACGGTGCATTCTGGGGCTGCTTTAATACCCTTTGTGTGCCGGTCATTACGTCTTCATTGAAGGTAATGGCATCGGCCAGAGAACATCCGACATGTCCGTTCTCTGGCCGGCCGAGCTGTGGGGCGACAGGGATCTGACCGTCGGTCAGTGGAAAAATCGGCCGCTAATCGGCATGTGTATGGCAGGCATTAGAATTGTTGGGGTTGTAGAGAACAATTGTAGGAACATTTAAAAAAATAAATATACTACTCAACCTTACGGTATGTAGATTTGGATAATTTTTAAGTTAAGTTGACTTACAAAATCTCGACTTGACTTTAAACCTAATTTATTCAAAAATAACATGTGCTACAGCTTTTTTTCCAAATGTTTCCACAGCCCTTCCCTACATTTTCTGCAATGTTGGTGATATCCTGTTCAGGGGCTCACAAAGGCTGGGGCTCCACTGATGTGGACAGAAAAACATTCAGTAAGCATGTGTTTTCTGTCCAGATCAGCCCCGGTTAACCTGCAGTGTTTTTTCTTTTTTAGTCCATTGCCGTCAAACTAAAAACCATGGCAAAACCCCGTCCGATCCATCAGTGTTTGGGACACAGATTACGACATGGCTCAGAAAACTTTTTTTTTGCGGCCACACTGCGCCGTGAGTCTAAAAAATTCTCCGCTCCCAAATCGCCATAGTGGAGCCTCAGACAAACTCCGCCCATGAAATTTTGCATCTTTTTATCTCTTGACTCGCGTATAAGCCGAATTGAATGTGCTTAAAAATGCAGCTTACATTAAAGTACATATGGTAAATATTGTTTTTCTTAAAATCCCGTCAACTACGCCGTACTTGCCAGCAAAATAAGAGAAAGAAAAAACAAAAAGTACAAACACAGTTAACGCATTAACAATGGCACAGTGGATTACTGAGCTGTCAAGTGGATGTTTACAAACTGGGCTGGTCCTGCATAAGACAATCCAACACCATCACACCTTACAGCTTAAGTGCAAACACACTGCATGGCGGAACATAAGATCATATGTTCAACTTTATCAGCAAAGCCAGGATTTTCTTTCTAACTGAATACTGGAAATCAGACATTTCTACAGCTCCACACAGAGGGGAACAGCCATTTAACAACTTCTTTTCCAATAGATTTTCAAATAGATCCATTTTAAATGGTTAACTGCCAATCCCGCATTGATTGATCCTACTACCAGTCAGCAATGTAGCATTCTAGGTAGAATGACACCCAGCAGATTTTGGGCACATAATCATGCTGGTCTGTTCCCACTGTATAGGACAGGGGTGTCAAACCCAAAATGTAAAACTTGGAACAGTTGTGGGTCTAATTTTAATTAAAAACAAACAATGTCTACACTTTAAGTTTCTCTTATAACGATTAACTTTTTATATGGGTGCTGGGCACCCATGGGGGGGGGCATGGTGGGTACCTGCGTGCCGGTTAGAACTCTGTGGAGGGCAGAATCCGGCCCACGGGACGTAGTTTGAGGTCCCCTGGTCTATAATAACAGAAATGGTCTAAATAGCTGCAGCTTTCCATGGGTTGTGAAACGGGTGCACCCAATGCCTGCTGACCTAGCGGTTGGGGGCGAACCCAAATGCAAAACGAACTGGGTTAGTCTCAAACACTAGGGAGGTTAATATTACAGATGTGATAGCAAATATCAAAGAAATATAAAAAGACAAATATGTGCCATTCATTTCTCAAATAACATTTAAAAAACAACTTGAACCTCAGGGCCAGATATAATTACACTGCGGGCCAAATATCACCCCTGGTATAGAAGGAGATATTTACCAAATGAGAAATCTCCAGTTAGGCTGACTTATACACTATCTGCGTTGTGGGAGCTTTTGCATGAGGAAGGGCGTTCAGGATGTGTCGTGTTTTTGTGCGACGTACCCCAACATTAGTAATGATGCACCAGTATAGACTGGAACATAATTTTCCACATGGGGAAAGCCATGGGTGCCCACACTGCACAGTTTTCCAAGTATCTCCGCAGAGAAAAAAACATAGTGTAGACCTAGCCTATGTCATCACTGGAACAGAATAACCTACCCATCAGAAGAGCTGCAAAATTTCATGTTACTATAGTTTTGATTTCTGTCCCTGCACCCATGCTCTTTTGGACGGTATAAATCCGACTAAGAAAATTATTTAAGATGTTGGAAAGGTCAAAATATATCTATACGGATACCACCACTGTAATTACGACAACACCCCAAAAAATGCACCTGAGCGAACAAAACACATTTGTTGTCCTGGGAAGATTCCCTTACTCAAGGTAAGGACGGTGGGACTTTTTAGGCCAAGGGAATCCTGAATAGTAATGAATGACTTCTCATAACTAATGACTATTTGTAATAGTCTGCTCAAACCAGTTTGGCAGGTTGGCTTTAGACCCATATAAAACAATCACTCTGGGATGAGAACAAAAATAAAGAAATGGCTGCTCATCTAATGAACCAGCCGAAAGATAGTGTGAGTACGAGTTGGACTCATGAGAAATTAGTGATTCTTGATAATAACTATATGTAACATGTAATGTGCCATGTGACCAGTACTAAATGCACAAAGCAACAAATGGGTTCAACATACTTCCTCTAATATAACAGAAATGTAAAGATGCCTAAAGCACATTACTATATTATTATATATATATATTCTGCTATCTCGGAATAATGGGGTACTCAAGACTGTAGGTTTTTACATATGCTGGTGTCATTTTACCAGGGAAAGATTTAGAACCTAGGTGCCCAACCTCCGGCCCTTTGGGTGTTCTTCGGAGGCCCACCTCAGTCCTCCACTTTGAATCAAAGGTTATGTGCCCCATAGATATCATCAAAGGCTTCAATGAAATATATGATTATATTGCCACACCACAGTGTTCCCTAATGCTTGAAGTATCATTTAAAACAAGTTTTGTTATTTAAAACATTTAAATGTCTTTTAGATATGCCTGCTGTCATTTGAAATGCTTATACAAGTCAGTATCAATTGAAAATGTTATATGCGGCCCTTTTATTGATGCCGAGGGCCGCACTTGTGGCCCTTCATATCAACCTAGTTGCCCACCACTGATTTAGAAGAACAGGAATCAATCACACCAGGGGAACACAGGTAAGACAGAATTTGAGTATTCTATAAGCAAAGGCTTGGTTGGGGTAGCACCTTTCCACCTTCTATACATGTGTCCTCTAGAACAGTTTTTCAATAAGAATGGCAGGTTTTTACTGAATGTATTCTACTACTTCAAAGACAATGATAGATAGAAAAATAGAATTCCGAAGTCCTCGTACCTGAAACTCTAGCGTACACTTGGTTCCCTGAGTAATATCTTCATAGAAGCACTGCTTGGCATTATCAGGCAGTTCAAATGTGATTTCTGATGCCGTGGCACATCCCAGAGCAAGCAGAAAGAGTGACAGCAGAGACCCCCAGTTGGATTTGTACACCAAACCCGGCAGCATCTTCAGTTTTTACTGTCCACTACCACAGTAGTAATTCACCCTGCAAAACAGAGACACAAAACAATTAGTTGCCTTCTCAATTATCTGTACAAATCATTGTTCAAAAAAAAAATTACTCCCTATATGTGTCACGTTTGTAACTTCTTCATGTCGACATGGAGCACCCAACGGCCGTTGTTACTTTTGACTTGTGTACCACGTAGTTCTACATATACCTGGCCCTGCCCTATGTGTGCTCCCTGTATGTACCCCCGTACAGTTCTATGCCCTGTGTGTGTACCCCCTGAACAGCTCTATGCTCTGTGTGTTCACCCCTGTACAGCTTCTATGCCTTGTGTGTATATCCCCCCGTAGCCTCTAGCCCGTGTTATCCCCCGTAAGCTCTTGCCCTGTGTGTGTCCTACTATACTCTTGCCTTGTGTGTGTGTCCCCGTACAGCCTATGCCTGTGTGTTGTGTCCCCCTACAGCTCTATGCCCTGTGTGTGTGTGTCCCCACCCGACGCTCTATGCCCTTGGTGGGTCCGTTCTGTGTTGCGCTCCCGCCCGTATCAGCTCTAGGCCCTTTGTGTGTGTGTCCCCCGTACAGCTCTATGCCCTGTGTTGTGTCCCCCTAAGCTCTATGCCCTGTGTGATACCCCCGGACAGCTCTATGCGTGTGTGTACCCCCCCCTACAGCTCTATGCCCCTGTGTGTGTCCCCCGTACAGCTCTATGCCCTGTGTGTTCCCCCGTAAGCTCTATCCCTGTGTGTGTCCCGTACAGCTTCTGCCCTGTGTGTTTCCCGTACAGCTCTATGCCCTGTGTGTGTGCCCCCCCCCCCCCGTACGCTCTATGCCCTGTGTGTATACCCACGTACACTCTATGCCGTTGGTACCCCTGTACAGCTCATGCCGGTGTTTTGTGGTGCCCCGTACAGCTCTATGCCCTGTGTGTATACCCCCGTACAGCTCTATGCCCTGTGTGTGTAACCCCCCTACAGCTCCTATGCCGTGTGTGTGTCCCACAGCA
>CM070032.1:47450977-47463407 GCA_036250615.1 Ptychadena robeensis | reverse complement strand
GCCCTGTGTGTATACCCCCGTACAGCTCTATGCCCTGTGTGTGTGCCCCCCGTATAGCTCTATGCCTTGTGTGCACCGCCCCTGCACCGGGCTAGGCCCCGGCATACACCTGCAGTACGAGGCGGTCACAGTTCGGTACCCCGGGCCTCACTCACCGGCACGGTCCCGGATGTAGTCTGACAGACAGTGTCCTGTTAGCGTGGCAGAGGAGGAGGAGGATGACTGGGGCGATGGAGTCTTGGAAACGGAAACCGGCGAGTGGTGCCCCGGAAACGCTCTGCCTGTGTGCATACGTGTTGGTCACACAGGGGGAGGAGGGACAGGCTGCGTCCTCCATGGCGGGGTGTGTTGTCCTCGCCTCATTGATCGGCGGGCCTATGCTGTCATACACATACATGTAATATGAGGAGTGAACATGCTAGAGGGAAGGGTGACTGTCTTATGTGGCCCGGTCTGGTGACATCAGGAAGTGTGATAACTTGCCCTGTCAGTTGTCTCCATTATCAGATAGCTCATCCCTTTGTTGTGTGGTTACTGTGGAGGGTTGAATTGCCATAATGAGGACAGGAATGAACACTTGACACAGGTTCTAACCCTTCCCTTATTTGTTGGTATATTTAACCCCTTTACTGTCACAGACATAAATACAACAATATTAACAACAATTCCTAAACATATGTTGGCATTTGTTTCCTGCTACTTTTTTGTGGTTAAATAAATTATATCAGGTAAGTCAAATTGCGTTTTTGCACAATTATTAAATGTTTTAAAACTGTAATATAGAGCAATAGGAAAGATTTCAATGCCCCTGGTATCAAATAATGGCATCAGGGGTACAGGGACCACTATGCTGGGTGGCTGTTCTAGTCCCACAGTCCTGCCCCATTATCAAATTAACCCAATGTGGCCCACTAGTCGAAAAGTGTGCCCACCCTAGCTTAGATGGATAGTGTTATGGAGGAGCTGATTTCCATGTTTGGCAAGGTATGGGCAGGAAGAAGAAGATCTCATCACAGGAGCATTTGAATGATTGGCTTGGCTTGCAATCTACTTTTTAAATGAAAACGTCAACATAATCTAATTTATTTATATGCCAAGCATTCTTTATATTTAAAATAAGTTTACCTTGCATAACAACAAGTACATGTATGGTACAGTACAATTCTCAACATTTTTACCTTGTTGTGTGCTAAATAGGATAGGTGAGGGCTTGTTTCCATTGATGCGATTCAGGGCGTTTGCAGCCGCCGCCAACTGCATCCATTGGAAACTTCAATATAGTTTCCACTGGTGCGGTTGTGCGCGTTCGGATGCGGTTTAGGGCGCTCTTCTTAACGCTAGCTGCAGCTTTTTTAAACGCATCCGCGCCCCAACCGCATCCACATCTGCATGAAAAAAAAAATCACGTCGCAAAAACGTGCGACAACTAAAGGCATGCGTTCAGCACCGCGACGTGATTTTTTTTTTTCATACTGCAACCGCACGGGAACGCTTCAATGGAAACAAAGCCTGAAAAGGCAGGGTTATTTGATTTACTCCCATAGCCATTGAGATCTACCATATGGGTAACCCTGATCTAGAGAGAAGGGTAGTATGAGAGATGAACAGGGGAGTCAACACAATCATAAACAATTTCCTTGCACATTAAAACCAAGCAAGCTTAGCACATAATTTATACATTATGAACACATTTATTATGCCATAAAAGATTATATTCATACAAAAATATGCATATCACACATTCAGTAAAATCCCCTTTTCTATATAAATCCTGCTATTACGACAGATGTATTATTATTTTGCTTCTCATATGCATTGACCCCCTCCATGAACACATTCATCCATACTTATAATTTTCCACACAAACTCTTAACTTTACATGCCTAGCAAATCTCATATGTCTCCTCTTACTCTCCCCTATTCAAAATCACGCCACATACATCCACCAACTCATGCACCATCCAACATACACAGACTTGTACACACATACATTAGGTGCATCCACTTATCCACATACACCCAAACATCATCAATAGAACCTCTACATACATTTTGAGTATCTACAGATGATCAAATAGTAGAAAATTTGATTTGATTAAATAATGGTAAAAAAAATTATTTGTTGACTGTAAAAAACATTTACCAAGCAAATAATGTAAAAATACAACAAATATGACTTTCTCAGCCCAAAGGACAGAGAAAGAAATCGGGATGGCCAAACCCAGGGACTTTTAGCAAAGCTTCCAACAAAGTAACAACGATTTAAAATATATAAAAAAAAATTTTTGTGAACATGATTTTTGAATTATGGCCTTTTAATGGTTTTGTGACTAATCTTAGATTTTAGCTGTATCGAATAAAGTGTATGATGACATTTTAGATATATTACAAATCGTTGTTACTTTGTTGGAAGCTTGCCTAAAAGTACCTGGGTTTGGCCATCCCAATTTCTTTATCACCCCTTTGGGCTGAGAAAGTCATATTTGTCTTGTTTTTCATGGGACGTTGGCAATGACACACATTTTCTGCCTGGATTGTTTAATTTAAGAATATATAAAGATCTCAATTAAAAAATAAATACAATGTCCCCTTTAGGCATGGACTGTTAGGCAAATGACCTGGAAATAAATAAAATTTGTATGTACCACAGTGTAAAACCATGTCATTCACTACAAACAATGCCCGGAAGACAGCTGTCAAGAAGTCCCTGTCAAAGTTTCTTCCTAACAGCTGTCATTCATGTTTATTAACACTGAGATCCATGACAGCTGTCAAAAAGCTGCAGCCAAAGTAGGTCAATAGCAGGTGACAATAATGCAGTGGTATTTTGTGTCCCTGCAACATGTCTTTTATTGCTAATGAAGTATTTGGGTACACAACGCAATGCTGCTAATGTGAAACATCCCTAAGCTTTTATAAAGATCTGTGTGTTGTAGGAATGATAAACTGCAAAACTCTTGAGAGCGCCTTACAGCCTACCCAACATTTCCTATAATGTGCTAGCATCAAACCTCTGCTTACAACTGGCCCAATGCTCATCTTAATTTGCTAGCCTCCAGACTCCCCTCATTGCCAGCCCAACACTTCTTAATGTCGCAGTCTCCAGCCTTTCCTTACAACTGACCCAACATAATTTTTTTTTTCCTGCTGCAGCATCTGACCTTTGCTCAAAGCTGATCCAAGTGTCATTTCAATTCACTGGCCACCAACCCTTAATGTGCCTGCCTCCACTTAACTCCATCAACTTAACTTGCTGGTCTTCTCTGAGCCAGTCTAAAGGCTGCCATACATGGCACGGATTCGTGCCGGATTCTGGCGCGATGGATTCCGGGCGCGTGCACGCGGATCCATCGTGCCGGAATCCCCTGCAGCCCACCTTGCCCGTCCGACCGCATCCGATGGATCAGGGGCACAGAATCGGATCCGAGGAAGAACCAACCTGTTGGTCTTTTCGGTCCGATTCTGCTCTGATCAGGGGGCGTTGCGGTTCGGGAGGCGAGCCATCGGACACGGATCCCTCCCGGATCCGGCCGTACAAGGTGGACTGCCACGATCGGATTCCCTAATTGGCTAATCGTTCTCACCTGTGGATGCCGGCGGAATCGCCGGAATCCATCGGGTGCTGAATCGATCAGCCAGGGAATCCGTGCCGTGTATGGCTAGCTTAACACTCTCCTAATTATTCTGGCATTTAACCTCTACTCACAGCCAACCCAATCTGCCCTGAACCAACACTCGCCTGAATGTGCTGCTTTCCAACCTCCACTTACAGCCAGCTAACTTGAATACGTAGGCCTCTAACTTCCAATTGCCTAGCCAAAGTATCTGCATTACAGTAGTTTTCACTTAACCAGGGCAGATGAAAAAGCTGTGATGTGTTTGTGTTTTCCCCTCACCAGGCCCCTTTATCTCCAGATAGATTTTAGATTTCAGATTGCCATTTTCATTCATCTGCTTATACAAAGCTTCTTCATCTGGGCCTATGCAGGAAAAGCATCAGTCGGCTTTAAAAACAGCATTTTCCTGACTTTAGCACAGCTTTTTATTTGTGACACGTTCCTTTGCAGCACAGTTGCCAGAGTCTGCTTTCTATGATGACCATACATATTACAATCTAATTGTACAGTATGTTCTGTAATACTATATGTAGTCCATCAAATGTTCCATCATTGCATCAAAAATCATTGTGAATGCATTGAACTTTTATATTAAAGCTATATTTTCACTATACCAGTGTGCTTCTGTCTTTTGTTCCAGTTATTTGAATAGATTGAAGTCACTAAGATTTGTAAAGGTTGTTTTCTGTAATGCACACAGCACACACAGTAATGCACTACAGTGCCCTGTAAAGAATATCCCTGGTAAATGCATTGGGGTGTCTTACAGTGAATTAGCCCATAATAGTTTTATTTATAAAGCTTGTAGCAGTCACATGCTACTGAACGTGTTCTGTTACATTGATCAATACAAAAAATTTGCAACTATTCCATCATTTGGGGAAAATAAGAACCTTTACAGAGCTACAGTATTGATGTGTCGAGTCACAATGCTGTTATATCCAGCTATAATTTGCACCAATAATTATCTATAAGCAAGATTGGTCCATCAGTCTAAAGCTAGCCATACACGTGTTGATTCCTGAGCGATCGATCGACGCTCCGATCGATTCCGGTGAAGCCACAGGTGTCGATCAATCGACCATACAAGTCCGTGCCTACCACCTTAGGCCACCGATTCCTGGACGATTCTGTTACCAGTCGATCGATTCACAAATGTCAACGCCCCTTGATGTGTGCTTAATCGATCAGAAAACACCAACAGATTGGTTCTCTGGCCGATCCGATTTGGGGGCCATGTCAATCGGGCGGGGTCGATCGGTCAAGGTGGGCTGCACTCGATTCCTCGATCGATCGGCGTGCACGCGCCCGGTGATCGATCGGCCAGGAATCGTGTGGGAAATCGACCTGTGTATGGCTACCTTTAGAGATTTCTCAAACTGTCAAAATGTGATCTGATAAAAAGCGCATCAAATTTTGACAGCACTCTACTGGTTTGGTTTATTTTTTTTTATAACTAAACCCTTTACAAAACCCGATGCACAAAGATGGGAAGGGGTCATCCTGCTCTGTCAGCTTTCCTATCAGCTGAAACATTAAGGTTGGGGTCACAAACTGCACTGCCCAATGTGGTAGCACAGTCATTCTACTATGCTGTCTACCTCATGGCTGTGCATGGAAAAACAGGCCTGTACCTTTACATGCTGAAGCCCACGGCACATAATCAGAGGTGATGCCAAATCCTATCTACAGCATCTAAAGCAGTGGTTCTCAATAGAGACGGATTAACTGTCTGCAAGGCGGACAGTTTGTGGCAAACATCACATGTTCTTTTCTTCTCGCCGACGAACAATACAGATGTTCGACCCATCACCGGCAAGTTCATTGTTCTTCTGGAGAAATTGGGCAAAAAAAGTGACATCATTTTCAGCATGTGGAACACAGAGCCGTGCGCTCCATGTACCGGAAGATTTATCATATATCATCTGGATTAATGGTCTATGCGTTCCATGTTTTACGCGATTGAAATACCCTGCGATTTTCTAAAAGTCCAATCCGCCTGTTTAAGAACAGACAAGGCCAATGTTCGGCCATCACTAGTTCTCAACCTGCGGGTTGTGAACCATTTCACAGGGGGTGTGGAAGTTAGAAGGAAGAGTAACACCCCCTCCATTCTACCCTATGAGGTTGCTCTCCCATTCTAACTTCCCACCCTGTACATCATCATCACAAGCAGGGTGGGAAAATAGTAGGGAGGTGACATTACACTTACCCAATCATGCCGGAAGTGACATTGCAGAAACTCACCTGTCCACCGATCCCCTGCTGACAGGTCCTCCCCCGGGAACTTCTTAGAGTGGGAAGAGGAGGAGAGGTGATAAACTTATTTGAAAAGCCGATCAGCAAACTAGATGGTGCCTGAACAAGTCCTTTGCCTCTTCTCCTCTAGTGTTGGCAGGGGATCAGTGAGCAGGGCCTGTTTCTTTACTCTAAATGGAGATGTAGAGGAGCAGGCTGTACCCGTGTACCCCATGTAGAGCAGACCACTGACACATAGACCGTGTATTGTCTTTATTAGGAACATTATATTCTTTGTAATTGCCATCACCTCCCCACACCCAGTCACTACAGGTCACGTGACGGACGCTTGCCAGAAGGTTTCTATGGCGCCACATCCGGTTTCCGTCTCTTCCGGAAGTGTTCCTGTCACAGCTACGGGAAGCGGGGGGGACCAATTCGGCAGGAGACATGGCGGAGGAGGAGGATGAATTGCTGGGCGAGCGGTTACTTTTCCTGCCAGACCGCCATGTTCGCTATTTTCAGCGGAGCTTGCAGGCTCTCCCCGAGCAGTGTGCCTCCCTGGAGACCAGCAGGTAATGAGCCGGATGGTGTGTGTGCAGTGTCACTGTGTGTTACATGCTGAGGGGACATCCATTGCTGTGTGTAGGAGGTGTACCAGTCTGATAATCGGACAGCCTGCCATACAGATGGGTGGGGATGGTTTGTTTAGATCCATTATACCTGAAGCCAAAAACCTTTGTGTATAGTGGTGGGAATCCCTTGTCAGCGATATGTAAATACCTCTATATGTCCTGTTACCATTGTCTTTGTGAATAGAAAATACATGCATGCAAAATAGGAATATAGTATATATGTTTTCCTACATCACATTTGTTCCTGTGACACGTCCCCTGGGGGTATTTTCCCTCATATTGAATATCCTCTGACTTCCTGTTGTGTCTAAAAAAAGACAGGAAATGCAGAAGCATTTCCTGGTTAGTGATCGATTGTAAAGGACTAGTGACCGTGGATTTAACTTTCCTCAAATCTATTTAAAATCGAAAAAACTTTCACATAATCCTAAAATTATTTCTGTATATGTAAATTTAACTTTATTAAATTTGACATAATATCCACCAGTTTTCACCTGTGTGAGAAGCAGCACAAGGAGCCAGGCATTTCATGTGCCGACAAGGAGCATGCTGATTGGAAGACAAAGCAGTTGACAGCTAGAAGCTCATCTCAGTGCTGTGTCACAATTACCTGTCCTGTCACCTGGTGGGGTGAGACCAGGGTGACTTGGGCTCAGCAGCCATGTGATTACTTATTCTGGTCATTAGACTGAGGACATGAAGTGATATAAGGTTCTGGGGGAAGTACTCACAGCTTATGTATGGATGTTATCTGTTACTATTTATTATTTCTACAGCAAAAATCAACGTTTAGGGTGACAACACTTTTCTCACGCATTTCATATTTGAGTTACAAGAAAACCCAAACACTTGTCTAACTCCATTCCTTAAGCCAGCCATACACGTTGGGGTTCCCCTGTGGTTTCTGTACAATCTGTCATAACATGTGATCACAAAATCAATGGGCGATCGTACAACCATTTCAGTGCACACCACCTTGTGGAATCAATTTGTGCTTGATACTTTGCATAGAGGATTAGGGTCCCCATCCACAGTAACGTCAATCAAACAGAAAATACAGACATGTCGGACTACTGTTCGATTGATTTCTTGCTCAAGTCTAGTCGAGCGCTCAATATGTGCAGTTATCAATTCCCAAACAATCAATCACCACAAACACGTACTGAGGTCGATCATTCAGGAGTTGAACCCAAAAAAATTAAACCGTGTATGGCGGGCTTTAGAAAGTCCAATACGTTTGTATTTATGTCTTTGACAGCAAATGAGGTTTGTATGGAAATCTGATCTGTATGTGTACAGTATTTGAACAACTCTGTTTTAGCGTTATTGTATGTTAGTTTAACTTTTCTTCCATATGCATCCCATCATGGGGGGGGGGGGGTACCAAAGCATGGGGCCATAGATGTAATCAAACTGTTCAAATATCATCCCTGCCATCCATACATGGCTGTTATTATGTGCTTGTTTCTTCTTCCCCTATCTTTTATAACTACTTATTGCTTCCAATAATATTTTCATCACTGGTTCTATGCTAGACAGAGGTGTAACCTTTTTACTTGGCTGATGTGACCCGTCCATAACTTCCAACCCACTTAATGCCTCACTTGTAATGGATATAAGGTCAGTGGTGTACCAGTGGAGAGTGTCAGTGCATTGTAACCCACAGGAGATTACAGGCAGTTCTTTCCTTCACCAAATCCCTGTGTTCGGGACACACAGGATGCTTGAATTTCAATGCAATGGACACAAGCCCCAAGCCTTACCCAAAGTTCAAGATCCTATTGTAAACTCCCACTGTGTACTGTGTCCTATTCATACATCTTCAATGGTACACAATGGTAAGTCTTGTACGGAAGCTGCTTCTTCTCTCTATTTCCTTCATTATTGGTCACCTCTCCGAAGCTTACCTTTGTTCCACGGAGATCTGATGAGCTGTGAGTGAGGAGACAAATGCATATACACATGATTGGTTGCTTTTCTATGTTGTGAAAGGTTCTTGTTATGTTGCAGGCCTACATTTTTGGGGGGGGAATAAGATATGTTCCTGCTATGGTCACAGTGTTTTTAGTTCCATGGAAACAATGGCTGGTGCACTCATAGATGATATAGTGGGTATTGGTATAATCTTGTAAAATATACTATTTGTTTCTAGGTTAACAATCGCATTTTTTGCACTGTCCGGTCTGGACATGTTGGATTCGTTGCATGTGTTGGACAAAGAAGAAATCACTGAATGGATATATTCCCTCCAAGTCCTTCCCACAGAAGACAGTAAGTATTTCTAGCGCCTGATCTGTGAATGGAACTTTCCCTGGTCCTGCATCTATAGACATCGGCAGAGCCCTGTCAGTAGAGATGATTACAACAAGTCTTTGGACCCAACAATCATTCCATTATTTGTTATAACTCTTGTTTTCTAATACATGACCATGATCTACATTACCAGTTCTAGATGAGCGCTATGGAAAACTTCAGTCACTGATCTTTGTTCTGTAGGTTATATAGAAATGATATCCTGAGAGGCTGTATTTCTGTTTGGATCCACCTGTTTTTCAAGTAATGTGGCTATGACAAGAAACAAATCTGCAACACCTTTGGATATTTGTTGTGTGAGGATGTAAAGTTTTGGATACCTTGGAGGCAGTGGCAGTGTTCAGCCCAGCATGTCCTCCCTAACACACTCTAATCCATTGAGTAAACCTGTTTCTTTTTGTCATTTTTAGGTTATCTAGACACCTGTTAACTTGATTTCTATTATCTTTTACACTTTCCTTCCAGACGAAAATAAGTCATATAAGTACAAAACAAAATGTCTTCTCCAGCTTATAATTACACTCGTCCCCTTCTCTCCCCCAACATACTCATCCAGCATATTTATTGTGGATTGGTGAGTGTTCTTTTACCTTCCCTGTTCAGGTCTAAAGCTGGACATACACCTTTAGATCTCAGATATCCTTTAGATCTACCAACAACTATGTAGTGCCGGGTCCTCTGCAAATGAACACAGGTAGATTTGATGGTTTAGAAAGTCCCTCATATTACATGGTTTCAGTAAAAGAAAAGGAGATCTAAAGGAAATCTGACAGAGAAATCTAAAGGTGAATGGGGGCCCTTAAGCTAGCCATATGCCTTTTGCACGATCGATCTTGGATTCGATTGTCTTCTTTAATTTAAATATCGAGCGTCAGTCTAATATCGATCCATTGTAACACCACAGTGTGATCGATTTAAAACCAATCAATTTCTTTCCTAAACACTGTGAGCATGCTCCATACAAGTTGATTGAAAATACCTAGATACTTGTACGATCTACTGAAATTTACCAACATGTCCGATCAATTTTGTTCCATTTCCATCACTTTTGGTTGATCGTACCAGGTGTGGGGGAATAGATTTCTATTTGATCGTTTTTCAAACGATCGAATTTCTTTCACTTCTACATCTCACTACTGACTTGGTTCCCTACGTGCCCTCTCATATTTGAATGTCCGCTTTGCTGTTCCACCTGAAATAATTACTTCCAAACACCAGGCTTGTTGGGTTTGGTTGATTAGGGGTAATGAAATGATATGCAAGGGAGGAATGATTCCCTTACTTTTGGAATTTGTTATGGAATGACACATGTGAATACCTTTTCGTCTTGCGAAGGCTTGTCTGTGCTACATACTGATATGTTAAAGAGCTTTTCAATTCCTTAAATCCCATGTCCACATAACCTAATTTGATACGGTCTTGGATTTGAAAAAAATTTAGAATATCTATTTTCCCTTCAGAAATGATAATAGAGTGGATATGTGAATGTGCTTACGCTAGGTGGCAGTGTATGATCGGAATGTAACGGTACAGTTTATTTTCTTGTTACCAACATTTCATTTGTCTTGCTCACGCTGTTATTTTTTTTTTTTTTACATGTGGATTAAATGAACGAAAAAAGATACATTCTGTTTTTGGACTTAACCTCCCTAGCGCACCGCCCGTTTTAAACGGCGCGATACAGGCGATCAAGGCAGTGTACTGAGTAAACTGATTTAAATCAATCATTCTTGCTGGTATAACTGTAATATACAAGTAGATGAAGATTTTTAGAATAACAAACTTTTCATATTAGTTTTTTTATCCCCAGTTTAGGTTACCGTATTTTTCGGCATATAAGACGCACTTTTTCACCCCCCAAATTGGGGGCAAAAAAGTGCCTGCGTCTTATACGCCGAACACGCAACCCCCGCGGCCAATCGGCCGCCGGTGGTCGCACATTGGCTTCCCGCCAGCTCTCTTGACAGAGGAGAGCTGCGGGAGCTGTCAATACAGATGAAAGAGCTGATGTTCGGCTCTCATATTATTATTATTATTATTATTATTATTATTATTATAATTTATATATATATAGCGCCAACATATTACCTGAACTGTCTAAATGCCGCATCCCCTGCATCCCCAGGGGATGCGGCATTTAGACAGTTCAGGTAATAAAATAATACCCATCATATCAATCAAAAACAATGCACAATGTTGCGGATGTACACATCTATACATGTGCTTAGTCCAAATGGCGCAAATTTCACCCCAATGCGCATTTCGTTGAAGACTTCTTCAGGGGGTACGATGTGTAATTTCATTGGCCAAATCTACATAACACAAACAGCCAACACAAGGGGATCAGTCATATTGAATAACCAGATCAACATAAAAGTGGACACAGACCCTCAGGGGTTACTCATATCCATAGATCCATATAGGTGGAAAGACATGATTTCTGAAGATGGCGTCCCCACTGGTGAGCTGCGTAACAAGGACGACCCAAACCATCAACTAATCATGTTTACCAAAGTAAACGTATTAAAAATCGATCTTGTTGTACGTAGATCACCACAACATTTATGTGGTTAAAGTCTGTCTGTCTCTCTGTTCCCCACTGGTGTGGGTGCGGTGGGGTCACCATCTTGAGAAATCATGTCCCCCCCCCTATATTGATCTATAAACCTGAGTAACCCCTGAGGGTCTGTGTCCACTTTTATGTCGATTTGGTTACTCAATATGACTGATCCCCTTGTGTCAGCTGTTTGTTTTATGTAGATTTGGCGATGAAATTACATATTGTACCCCCTGAAGAAGTCCCCCTGAAACACGCGTTGGGGTGAAATTTGCGCCATTTGGACTAAGCACGTGTATAGATGTGTACATCCGCAACATTGTGCATTGTTTTTGATTGATCAGATGGCCATTACTTCATCTTTTGCACTGTGTATAATAAATGTATTGCTTTTACATATTGAGTGGCCCTTAAAGTCCCCTCGCCCTTGTCTATTCCAGGGGAAATTTGGGGTGATGTGCTTATGCAATCATCAACTTCTGTCTGTTGTTTTTGGGATGTTGGCCACTATTCATCTGAGAGTGGAGTTTAATTAATTATAAAATCTTACAAACACCTCTGGAAGAGTGTGACATTGTGAATGGATTAATGGAATTTATTTACCAAAAAAAAAATATATGTAAACATATACAGGCTTATTCTGCATAATTAAAAACAAATCTTTATTTCATCATGGAATAACCTTGGATGGTAATATATTTTCCTCAAAAAGCACTGTATTTTTAAAAATTCAATTTAAATAAAAAAAATCAGATTTTTTTGATTTAAAAAAAAAAAATTATTTTTATTCTATCCACCCTGATGTCCATCATCACATAGGACTCCTCTCTCTGATGCGTTTCACCCACAAATCTAAATCTAAAATCTACTAGATTCTTAAGTGGAGTTACGAGAACTTTCACCTTAGAAATAGCAGTCCTCTGTCAATACTAGTTAAAATGCACCCAACCCACAAGATAAACTTTGGCCCTCTCTGGCCAACCTCCTATTATTGAGGCAATTGGGAAAAAAAAGATAAATGGTCACCTATAAGAAAATATTTGTGTATTTCCCCCGCTACTCCTCCTATC
>CM070032.1:47395359-47448213 GCA_036250615.1 Ptychadena robeensis | reverse complement strand
CCCCCCCCCCCCCCGCCGCCTGTGTCCATGCTGCTGGTGTCATCAACAACACTGGCGAAGTGGGCTGGAAGAACAACTCCCCTCCATTATTGTGGAGGTCCATGATGTCCATTCCAATGCCAATATAAAGTGTAGCTACAAGATGCACCCATTGAACACTGCAGATCTCTCCCCTGTACGGCTGACTCCGCAGATGCGCAATGTAATATTAATATAAGAAAGCTCTAAAAATATTCTCTTACCACGCCTTCGGACCATAAGACACACTCTCATTTACCCCTTACTTTTGGGGGGAAAAGTGCGCCTTATGGTCTGAAAAATACAGTATGTGATTGATTTTACTATCGTATTGTATTTTTCTGACTATAAGACACACTTTTTCACCCCCAAAAATGGGGGGAAAGTGCCTATGTCTTATGGTCCGAATGCGCAACCTTTTAATCCATTAAATCCATTGCATTAACCCAATTGATGTGAAAACTTATTAAATAAATTTTCTTTTCTGGTTTTCTGCTCTAAAAACTTAGTCTTATAGTCCGAAAAATATGGTAAATGCCCAGCGAACACGAGACCTGTCTTTGGGGTGTGCCAGCTCAAGTGTCAAGTACGAGACAGGGGCGCTGACCGAATAGGAGGTGCCGACTGACAGCCTGGAAGGCGCCTGTGTAAATGTAGCCGAATTCTTTTCAAAGCTGATCAGTTTGCGAAGTATATTAAAACAAATAAATTGAACCCTGAACCCCTATACGTTGGTCAATTCAAGTGACACAAATGGTTTTTACTAGTCTTACAAGGTAGGTACATCTTGCATATATAGGGAAATTGGCATTTAATAGGCAGACACTACCCTGAGCAGAACTGGAATGTGCTGTGTACATACACTTTGTGAAGTGGCATAAATGTTATTGCTGGGAGGCACTGGGGACTTGTGTAGAGTGAAACTTCTTTCAGATTCATCCTATTTGTGATGTTTATTATGTCTGATTGCCTGATCATGAGCTCCTTAGATGAGCAAAGACTTTCTTACTGAGCTGTTCTAGTGGGAGTGGGCGAGTGGGAGCCGACAGATCAGCTCAGATGACCTTGTGTGTGCAGCGTAATGACATCATCACTCTGCTTTTCAGAGCTGACAGCATCGTTAGCTTCAATGAAGACATCGGTTGAAGCTAACCGCATCGGCCAGAGATTATCGGACATGTCTGTTCTCTGGCCGGCCGAGCTGTTTGAAAAACCGCTGTAATTCAGCTGAGGCAACAAATACTTTAGATTTTTAGCTTTAACTTTAATCAGGACTCTGGGATTCAAGGGAAATCATGAACCATGTTTGAAGTGACCCTTCGCCCTGCCTTTTCTTGGAGCCTTCCACTGCCCTATCTTCAGTAGAAGATCAGAACACTAAAGCTAGGCGCACACGGGTAGATCTGTAAAAAGATTTGAGTACAATCAATTAACTTGCGCGCTCACGGTGATTGATTGTACTCTAATCTGTTTACAATTAGCATAGCATATTACATACAGAGGAGTCCGAGTCGGAAGAATCAGAAACTAAGGAGTCGGAGTCTGGAAATTTATCGACTGACTCCACAGCCCTGGGTTTAAGTAGAATGTTGACTGCGTGTGGCCCCATTCCTCATACACAGGACCCTTTCTTTCCCATGGCTGGGCTCCCCATGACTACCTATTTGCATCCAGCAGCATCAATTGTTTCCCCCATTCAGCTTGGAGCTCAGCTTTCACTGAATGCTATGCAATATTTCTGGTCGGACATTTTTGGTTCTTTTTGGAAACTTTTTTAATATATGTTAATATATCAGATCAATGTTAATATTGCAAGTTCACAAGTAAAACAATGTACACTTTTTTTCATCTGGCAAAAATTATGTTTTTGTTCAATGTACACATTACAAAACATAAACAATTCTGTTTTTCCGCAGAGTCAAACTCAAGTCGATGTGGATTTCGTGGCTCTTCTTGTTTGGGTTTACCATTTAATCCATCAAAGGTATCATTTTTTGATGCATTTTATATTAACCTCCCTAGCGATATGCCCGAACCCAGTTCGGGCAAAGGGGCGCTGCAATAATCGATACGCCCGAACTGGGTTCGGGCACATCGTGGGAGCTCACCTGCTCCGCTGCCATCTTCCCCGTCCATCTCCGTCTTCTTCCGGGTCCCGGAGTGACGTGTGATGTCACGGAGGTGGTACCCGGTCTTAAAGAAAAAAATTTTTTTTTTTCTTTTTTTAAATCCTTTTTTTTTAGCTTTTGAACTGGATTAGAGAAATGTCTTTCTCTAATCCAGTTAAAAAGTGGATCCTGCTAGCACTGGTGGGATCATCTCTGCACCCGAGCAGATCCGGAAATAGCCGAGGTCTTCGGCTTCTCCCGTGATCTGCGCTCGTGTGCCGATGACGTCCTCCACCGGGCGGGAGATTTAAAGGTACAGAATTTTATTTATTTTTTTCTTAGATTTTTTTTACATTTGTTTTTATTTTGATTGGATTGGATAAATGTTTTATAAATGTTTTATCCAATCCAAATCAAAATAAAAGAAAACAAGTGTAAAAACGTATAAAAAAAAATAAAAAATATTTTCGCGAAAAAAGTTTCTTTTTCTGTACCTTCCATCTGCGGGCAATTTTGCGAATGATCACCATGCGCATTCGGGGTGATCGCTTGGTGATCACTCGCAAAATGAACGCACCCACCTGGAGCAACCGTTCGTACTCGCACAAAACTTTGATCAGCCAGAGAACAAACGTTTTTCTCTGGTCGATCGCCAGTACTTTGAACGGGGACAAGGGTCCCCATCCAAAGTATTGGTTGTCAAATCGTAAATGGTGTATTTCGAACGATTGACCATGGCATGATGATGTCATCATGCTGCGGCCAATTGTTCGATAAACGCCAGCCAAGCATAGCGTCTATGGCTGGTTTAACCTCCCTAGTGTTACGCCCGAAGCAAGTACTGGCGCAGTCTGATCGTGAATCAAACTGCGCCCGTGCCGGAATCAGGCGCAACCGCTGGCTCTCTGTGTGCCTGCAGCATTTCTACAAAGCTGCAGGCACACAGAGCCTTTCCGCCCCCATCGGCGTCATTGGTGACGCCGATGGGGGCGGAAAGGCAAAACACTGTATCACTTTTGGTACAGAAATCTGCACCTCAGTGAAATTCATGGGTTGGAAATAATACATATGACAGCTGAT
Source organism: Ptychadena robeensis (assembly GCA_036250615.1). Classification (NCBI taxonomy): domain Eukaryota; kingdom Metazoa; phylum Chordata; class Amphibia; order Anura; family Ptychadenidae; genus Ptychadena; species Ptychadena robeensis. The sequence continues at coordinate 47,445,007 of CM070032.1, read as the reverse complement.
GTTATAGGTTGTTACAGTGGTTCTTGGAACCCCCTTTGTGGTTGAATGACCATTTCACAGAGATCACTGAGTTCACTGAAAACATCAGAGCTGATGCCCACATGTGGGGTTGGAAGTTAGATAGGAGGGATGGGGGGCATTACTCACCTATCTAATGAGGGATCACATGTAACTCTACCTCCTTACTTCCCAACCTGCACATAATTTGCACAAACTGGGTGGAAAAATAGGAGGGAGTGGACATTACACTTACCAGATTGTGCTGGATGTTACGTCGCAGAGTGTCACTTCTGCTATTTTGAATGAGGAAGTGACACTCTGCACTGGCACTTTCATGTTCCAAATACAAAAGTGTAACTTTGCAATGTCACTTCCGGGGTCATAGATCTTATAAGGTTGAGAACCACATGTATAGACATATGTTAAAGTTTCAGCCCTGCTGGTACTAAGCTCTGCCTCCTGACAATGGCTCCAGGAATATAGGGTGAATACTGCATATAGTCCAGCCCTTTACACTTCGCTGGAACATGCTGTATATTCACTCTATTTGTAAATGGCTGTGTCTCTTCCTTTTTCCTATTTCTTTTTCTCGCCAACACTATGGGGTGACTCTTTTATTGTAAGGTAAATACATTTATAGTTTGTAGTACAATTCTATTTCTACAAACTTCTGCCATTCCTGTGTTTTAGAGCAGATTTGGGGGGGTTGAAAGCCTCAGAAAGCTATTTAAGTTTGTCTCTATTAGATTTTGCGTGTTCTTATTACTTATTTTTTCCCTCTGGATGTATTAACTGATTGGTTTCCATAATGCTAGCAGAGTTTACCTGAGTCTCTTCCTTGGTGAAATGTCCTATATTGTGATGCAGTGCTGATGGCGGAATTACTGACTTAGATACCGAATGCCACATATTTATGTCTGTATATTATATGAGTATAGTTGGTTTAATAGCCTTTTCTTATTGCTTTTTCTTCTCAGGGCCATGGAACATATCACCCATATGACAGCGGACATATAGCAATGACATACACAGCTCTGTGTAGCTTGTTGATCCTTGGAGATGACTTGAGTCTGGTTAATAAGGATGCGTGTCTTGCCGGTCTGCGGGCCCTTCAGCTTCCAGATGGAAGGTATCGTCTTTTGCGGTTCTATACTTTAAATAAAAAAGAACATACATTTCATTGACCTAATACTCGCCAGACGGCAGATTACATCTGTGAACACTGCTACAGAATAAAAAAAAAGTACTTGCCATCCTCGCTTCCTCATTCTCGAAGCCATTATGTAAAGTAATGGCAAAGAGAAGCTGTCCTGCCCAAACTTTATGAATACTTAATTTTGAATATGGAGCTGTAATGTTAAAAAACGACCATGGAGATAGATGGAGCTTCGAATAAGTTCAGAAAGGGGCACCTATATAGTTTAATACTGATAGGTCAACCTTTACTTGCAGCACAAAATTATATTATCCATGCAAAGAGACGTTACACATTTCACTAAAGGTTTCATGCTGAGCTTGATTTTTTAATAAAATATGTCAAGATTCAGTTTATTCACTCCAAAATTATTATGTTTTTGTGCCTTATACAGACTCTGAATATGTGAAGGTCCCAACCATCCTGGGAGCAATAGCTCTGCATCCCAGTAGGCTGAAATGTGTTGCATTCCCTCCAGCCAAGCCATAAAGCCACTGCCAAAAAGACATTTTATCTGCATTAGCACTAGCAGTACCCATTCTCTGAACACACTGACTAACTTATGGAGAGACACATTTGGATAGCATGAGTTGCGTATTTACATTAATATTCTGCATTGCGATAAACACATTTTGTGACAAAGACTCATATCTCCTCCCATATGTAAATAGCTGCTCATGGGCAAGTTGTTCGTGCCAGATAGTAAAATGTGTCTCTTCACGTTTCTCGCTCACTGTGCTTAGAGAATGGGTACTGCTTGTGTAAAAATGCATGCTGAAGTTTCAGCCCTGACACTCTGCTGTAGTGAAGAGGCTGGAGGAATACAGAGTGAATACTTATGTCTAGTCCTGCCTTCTTTGCTGGAATAATCTGTATATTCACTTGATATCTGAAAAGCTTTTTTTTCCCCTTATTTTCTCTTCAAAACTTTGCGTCTTATAGTCCAAAAATACAGTAATTATTTGTCTCTTTATAATAAAATGTTTCTTGCTACTTACACATGTCTTTTTTCCCCATAACAGCTTTTGTGCTGTACCTGAGGGCAGTGAGAATGACATGAGGTTTGTGTATTGCGCTTCCTGCATTTGCTACATACTTGATGACTGGTCAGGAATGGATATGGAAAAGTCAATCGAATACATCAGAAGAAGCATGGTATGGTGTTTTTTCTGTACAAGATCTTTTTTCAAATTGAAGATGGATTATTAAATTTATTAAAAGTGCATTTATTATTTTTTAATCTGTTAAACGGCTTCTTTAGTGTGCTTTTTAATTCAAGAAGAGTTCACATTACAGCAGAAAACTAGCATGACCTTTAAAAGTAATGGAGCTATGATGCAGGTGCGCCATAGCTTGCCCTTGCACCACTTTGTGCAAACCAGACGTGGTTTACTGCGTTTTTATTTTCGCAGCACACCCACATGTCTAATGCGGGGCACGCCTATTAATAATTAATGGGGTACCGTTGCACACAGACGTATGTTTGCCCATGGGCTTGTAAACCGGCCAAGAACTGGGGTCACCAGAAGGCCAAGTGCCCACTTCGTGTCTGGGCTGATAGGGGGGGTAATGAAGTAGAGTTGCAGTCTAACTCAGAAGCTTGGTTATAGCTTTTTGGTAGAAACACATGGACCATGGTCCTCAAATGATAATATTAAGACTCGCAAGTAAAAAAGGTAATATATTTCATAAGAGAAATAATGTTCTAAAAGTTTTTTTTAAAATAAATGCTTAAGGGTAAACTTGGACAATAATGATATCATAGCCTGTATACCCCGATAGATGTGGCAATACGTGTTCTCTGGGGCCTCACCAGACCTTGGACTCGTAGAAGGCTGTAATGGTATACACAAATGATTTTAATTCCAGGAGCAGTGTTCTGAAATTTGCCTATAAAACCCATTGGATATGCAAATGTGCAGCTATCTGCTTTTGCATGTGTCACTGGATCTTTGTGTTTTGCATTGTTGAGAAGTAAAGGTTAAGGTGACACTTCTTTTGAATGCGTACAGTTGTCGCATTGTTTCACTCGATGTAGACAGAGCCTAGTGTGTGTGGTCATCTAGTATTTTCATAAATTACTTCTTGTAGTATGGTTCCATGTTTACCAACTTTTCATTTGTTAAGTTGTAAAGAAGTCATAGGTTTGAAAATAGGCTGACGTCATCATTTGCAAAGCACTCTGCCGTATGGAAATGATTTCACAGAACAATGACTTTTGTTTAGCTCCCTATGTATTTTGGTTGATGTGGAACTTGATGTGAGTGAAACTTACAGGTATGTGTGCTTGCTTCTGTTCCTCTATAAAAAAGAAGTCAACTGATTTAAGGGATGGTTACTTCAACTTCTGCCATGCTTGAGATGGCACAATAGCCCTAACTCATTGTTTACTGAGGGCAAATATGTTTATTGAAGCCTTGAAGAGATGCAGGAGACATTGCAATACTTACTAAAGGCTGGCATACACATGCCAATAAGTGGCCGTTTTTTAACCTGACCGACGGGCGTGTGCGCTTGCGCCGTCGGTCAGGTTACAAATTGGCCGCTTATCGGCATGTGCCCACATGGGGTGACAGATCCCTGTCGCCCCACAGCTCGGCCGGCCGATATTCTCTGGCCGATGCAAGCCGATGCCATAAGCTTCAATGAAGACCGGCGTCTTCATTGAAGCTTATGGCCAGCACACAAAGGGTGCCGGCCGACTGAAGGGGCCCCATAATGCACCAGGGAGCAAACGTGATGACGTCATCACGTTTGCATCCCCGCGCATATCGGGACTGGTCTGTCTGCACCCGTTGGGGTGTGTATGGCAGCCTTTAGTTCAGCATTAAATCATACCTCGGCTGCCATCTGCAAAAATTTTACTGGTTGGTATGGGAATAGCATACGGAATCTTGCCTTATTCCCACTCTACCTACCAACCTATTGTCAAGGCACCTTAGGGCATGTCTGTCTTCAAATGCTGGACTTCCGAGAAGTCAGTGTTTTAATATCATCTTTGCGGGCTGCAGTGAAAGATTAGGATAGTAGTCACATATAGTAAGGGTACACTTTACATGTATGTCTTGTCTAGTCAGTGTTGGTCTGATCCTCTGTCTCTTTAGGCCACATACACATAGCAAGCAGGGCCAACAGGCTAGAGGCACTCTGTCACTGAGAGAATCGGCGGGCACCCATTGTGTGCCGGCCATTCAAACTAATGGCATCGGACAGAGATTACAGACATGTCCGTTCTCTGGCCGACCGAGCTTTGCGGCGACAGGCATCGTCCCATGTGGGCACCCGCGATCCTTGGCTGATTTTTGGCCCTGAGCGCCCACGCACATCGGTCGGCCAAAAAAATAGTCTCTGGCTTGCTACGTGTACGGGGGCCTTAATGCTTTTTGAACCACTGACCTATAATAGGTATACCTCTAGCTAGTATAGCTGATTGCAGCACTACATTTATCTGCCTGCTAGTCTTCTCTGTGTGACTGATACTACTGAAGAGAAAATGTTAGCGTTGCATCCATACCTTCATCTCCTTTGGTTAATTTTGTCTTTGTTTTTTCTTTCTCCTCAGTCATATGAAAATGCCCTGGGCCAAGGATCAGGTTTGGAAGCCCATGGTAGGATATCTATACTGATTATTATAGTTTTCATGTGCTATACCCTCTCATGTCTTACATGCCCAGACCTTAAAAGTGGGACTGAACTTTGGAAGCTGTCGGATGTAAACATAAAAAATTTAAACCTGAAATATATAAACCTATGTAGATAACTCTCCTCCGTGCAGCATATATCCAGGGACAGCGAACCATAAAGAAAAAAATTAATACTCCCCTTTCCTGCCTGCTCGCTCCCGTGCCGTCATGCTTGGAGTGTCCGGTCCTCCAGGCTGCAAGATGGTTTCGTTCCCTCCACCAATCCAGATCAGATGTTTTGTTTTGTTCTTTTTTTTTTTTTACCTATTTCTGGTGCCAATAATAAAAGGCAGAAGCAGAGGTGGTAGGTCCATTAAAAATTGGAGTTTGTTTCATTCATGCTAACCTGCTCCTGCAAAAAATATCAAATTTTCTCGTTTCACTGGCAGTTTAGACTTGAAGAATGTTTATATTTAGTAATGTTGTCATTGGTCAGGGGCCATTTTTCTCAGGAATTCTAGCAGATCAAGCAAGATGTGGGAATGTAACTTTTTCACTTCTGTCTAGAAAGCAAAACATTTTATCTGTCCAAAATTGGAAATGTGCTTCATGTGAATATGCGAAATCACACAGTAACCTAAATTTGAAAAGCTGCCAAATGTGTAATCCAAATAAAATGAACTATGTCTTGGCATCACTGCCCAGTGGCTGTGATACTAGGAATTGCAGAATTGGTATCTCCAGCTAGTGGTGTTTTGTGGCTACAATGTGCGCACCAAAACTTTCTTTTTCATAAATCACAACTGTTATCTTGTCTTTTTGTCCTACTGGATCACTTTTTTGGCACCCCAGCCAACACAACACAAAACTATTACTATTCTTACGATCTTTAAAAAAAATGTTGCTTCACTTAACAATCCGCAAACTCATGTTTGCACTAATGGCACTTGAAGTGCGGATAATAGGGAGGATGGCATAAATGTACAAAACTTACCTGTAATTTAAGAAAGCTCCTCGCAGCCCCTCTGCCCTCCCTGGCTCTGATGATGCTTGGTGCGGCTCACCCAGAAGAGCCCAATATCTGAGTGCAGTGACAGCTGGGTAAACTCCTAATCTTAGCTCTGCGTACACAGACGCCCCCCAGTGACCACTCGCAAGATTGCACCCTGAGTTAACCTCCAGAAGCTTCGCATTTAGTTTTTTAGATTTTGAGCATACATCAGCGTTAACTGCTCTCTATCCATCCACTGGCATTTTTCAAGCTTTCAGTATTGAAAGCTAGTGCTAGAAGCACTGACTGACCAGTTTTTCATTTTTTTTTTCTTCAGGTGGCTCTACATTTTGTGGAATAGCTGCTCTTTGCCTCATGGGAAAGCTTGAAGATGTGTTTTCTGAAAAAGAGTTAAACAGAATAAGAAGATGGTGCATTTTGAGGCAGCAGAATGGCTTTCACGGCAGACCCAATAAACCAGTTGACACGTGTTACTCTTTTTGGGTGGGAGCAACATTAAGGGTAAATACACACAAAACACCATTGTGAATATAAATGTTTGTATGAAGTTAGTTTAGTTGACATTCTCTCCTATATTTCATTATTTTAGCTTCTGAATATCTTCAAGTTCACAAATTTTGAGAAAAACAGAAATTTTATCCTGTCCACCCAAGACCGGCTTGTTGGAGGTTTTGCTAAATGGCCAGATAGTCACCCAGGTAAGAAAGTCTTTTGAAATGTACATAAGTATTTGCCATGAAGCTCAAAATTTAGCTCAGGTGCATCCTGTTTCCCTTCATCATCCTTGAGATGTTTCTGCAGCTTAATTAGAGTCCACCTTTGGGGAATTCGGTTGATTGAACATGATTTGAAAGGGCACACACTTGTCTATATAAGGTCCCACAGTTGGCAGTTCATGTCAGAGCACAAACCAAGCATGAAATCAATTGTCTGTCTCCGAAACAGGATTGTATTGAGACACAAATGTGTGGAAGGTTATAGAGAAATTTCTGCTGATTTGAATGTCCCAAATGAGCACAGTGGCCTCCATAATCGGTAAGCCAAAGAAGTCAAAACCACCAGGACTCTTCCCATAGCCAGCTATGCCATCAAAACTGAGCAATCGGGGAAGAAGGGTCTTAGTCAGTGAGGTGACCAAGAACCTGATGGTCGTTCTATCAGGGCTCCAGAGGTCCTCTGTGGTAAGAGGAGAACCTTCCAGAAGGACAACCATCTCTTCAGCAATCCACCAATCAGGCCTGTATGGTAGAATGGCCAGATGGGAGCTACCCCTTAGTACAGAGGTGGACAACTGAAGTGCTGTGGAGGTCCACAACTGCGGCCCTCTGCATCACTAAGGGCCGAACATAACACCGATCCAGTTCCCTCCCCCCTGACGACAGATCTCTGCAGGCAGTAAAAACCCGACAGTGCAGTGCTCATATGTAGACCTGGTTTTCCTGATCAACATTGACAATTTTACTGATCTAGGACCACCAAAGTTGGTTAGAAAAGCCGGGTAAGCTTGTGACCACTACACATGGTGATATATATATATATGGAATGCTCCATATCAACAAAGTTATGTACCTCATAGAAATCATCAAAGTAGTCTACCTTGGCGCTCATTAGCTTTCACGTACGCCAATTAGCATGCTCAGTCCTTTGTCTCTCCTCCTCTTACCACTCTAAGAAGTTCCCAGGCTAGGACGCGTCGGTGGAGGATCAGTGAACAGGTGAGTTCCTATGCCTTATGCATTAACAGGTTTTTGGGTCCGCAAGTGGAGGACCAAGCGAGGCCGCCAAACAACACCCAAAGGGCCACATGTTGGGCACCTGGGCCTAAGTAAAAAAGACACATGGCAAAAGGTACCTGATTGACTATCAGAGAAACCAAATTCTCTGGTCTGAAGAGATTGAACTCTTAGGGTAGCCATACATGAGGTGATTCTCCCTCGGTAGATGAGGATCGACTGCAGCAGGATGACGTCATCCCACTGCATCCGGCTCCTCAGCTGATTGGCGGGCACCCCTTGTGTGCTGGACATTTCTTTTGAATGGGGACTCCAACATGCAGGAGATTCCTGGTCGATCTCACCAGGTGTGCCCACCAGTTTTTCGGGCTAGCGATTGGCGGGAGCACACACGGCGGTCGATGGGCAGACAAATGAACTGATTAATGAAAATGCACATGCTGATGGCTATGAGTTCCCTTGCTGACATAACACAATCACATATTTGTATGTTTCCCTCCTGTAGATGCCTTGCATGCATATTTCGGGATCTGTGGCCTTTCGCTCATGGGAGAGTCTGGTATTAATGAAATCCACCCAGCACTGAATGTAAGCTTAAAATCTTATAAACATCTCGAGCAGCTCCATGACGTTTGGAAAGCCAAGAACTGTGAAACGCTATGTTCTCCCTCTCAGCAGTGACTGATAAACCGCCACATCACATGAAGTCGGACAGTCGCAGCCCTTCTTCTAAGCCATGTATTAACCAAGTGAGCTTCTTTTGTACTGGCCTCATCACATCATTGTGTTTTTGGAAGCCCTTCTCCATCACCCTGATGTCATGTGATACTTCTAAAGAATATAGAAAACGTCACAACTTTTTTTCTGATAATGCTAGACTAGGGAATGGTTAAAAGGTTGGTTTGTTTTTGTTGCCATCTATGTCTCATGAGGGTGATTATTACCTTAATGTTTCTATCCTACAAACTACAGGGAATGACCTAATCCTTATCTGAGGGAATTCCTCTCCAAAACCGGCCACACGGCTCGATTTGCCAGCGAGCACACAGCTATCATTCGTTAAATTGATGCCCACCACAATAAATCTCTGGCTGATACTTTGGATTGGGACCCTTGGACCCCCGTTCAATCAATATTTTGTTGGAGCTGGATCATGCAAGGTGGGCAGAGTTAAATTCCCCAATGCTCTATCGCCACGAACGCGCAAAATCGAGTGTTGCCAGCTTTAGTTGTTGCGAATGGAAGATTTTGCCTCTATTCTAGTTTTTGTGGCAACTCAACTTTTGGATTTACTCTCACATGGTCCATGATTCACGATCAGGTCTATTAGATTGAGTGTCCTCAGAATGGCAGCAAACACAAATTTGTTCTTTAGGACTTCAAAACAACACTGTAAATGTGTGGAGTTGTTTTAGTGTAATCCACCATCTGTAATAAGAAAATACCCAGTGACCCTGCTTTTCCAGGTAACTCAGTCTGAGAAGGCTCAGATTTCCATCACAGATCTCCACATATTTCCTTATTTTCCTTATATTCTTCTTTCTTAAGCCCCCCATACACCTTTTGATCACTCTTAACAATTTCCTTTAGATCTACCAACAACCATGTAGTGCCAGGTCCTCCCTGATAGAATAAATAGTGATTGGAAGGTTTAGAAAGTCCTCCTATTACATGGTTTTGGTAGAGGAAAAGTGTATTGTACAGAAATTGTTTGGTTAGATTGTAAGGTGTATGGGGGGCTTTACTTGGATCTTGCTGTGAATACAGCAGTGACATCACAAATTGTCTGACCTGCTAATGCTTGGCTCCTCCAACTGACCAACTCCTTGCATTTAAAGAATGATGATTAAAACCCCTATTTGTTGTTTATTTTTGTTTTCTTATATCCATAATTTAGAGCAGTGGTTCTCAACCTTTTTTAGATCTGTGACCCTGAAAGTGACATCCTGGGGTGCCACTGCCTCTTTTCAAATACCGGAAGTGACACTTCTTGACGTCCTTTCCGGCACGATCAGGGTAGTGTAATGTCCCTCGCCTTCTATTTTCCCACCCTGAAATGAAGTGCAGGGTGGAAGTTAGAAGGAAGGGGGCATTATTTTACATCCTAACGCCCTGCTTGTGGGGATCAGAGCTGCTGCTTGTTGGCTTTCAGTGAACTTGGCAACCCCTGTGAAATGGTCGTTGGAACCCCCGAGGGGGTCCAGACTCGCAGGTTGAGAACCACTGTTTTGGAGAAAGATTTAGACTAGACATGGGTTTTCTTGCACTCTCAAGGCCGCCACACATGCACCAAGTGACGGCCAATTTTGTCACCGACCGATGGGTGTGCTCAGTGGCAAAATCAACCGCTGATCGGGGATTTCCACATGGGGCGACAGATCCCTGTCGTCCCCACAGCTCGGTCAGCCGGAGAACAGACATGTCCGATAATCTCTGGCCGATGCCATTATTTTAAATGGAGACTGGCGTCCTCATTGAAACTATTGATGTGATGCTGTGAGCGACAGAGAGCAGCGTGATTACGTCATCATGCTGCACTCCATCGCTGATCTGTTGGCCCCCACTCGGTAATGCTGGCCATACACATACCGATAAACGGCCGGATTTTAATCTGACCGACGGGCGTGCGTGCTCTCGCCGTCGGTCAGGTTAAAATCCGGCCGTTTATCGGCATGTCCCCACATGGGGCGACAGATCCCTGTCGCCCCACTTCTCGGCCGGCCAGAGATCCGACATGTCGGAAAATCTGAGCCGATGGGAGCCGATTGCCATAAGCAGCAATGAAGACGGCGTCTCCATCGCTGCTTATGGCCGGCACACAAAGGGTGCCTGGCCGATTGTGGGGCCCCAGAATGCAATGGGAGGCTAACGTGATGACGTCATCACGTTAGCCTCCCGGAGCGACATCGGGGGTAGTCTGCTACACACATCGGCGTGTGTATGGCAGGCATAAGTGTGTGGGGGCCTTAATGGGCACACAGACTGTAATAAAAACCTGACAATAGTTGTTATCTTATTTGTTCAAATTCTGTTAAAAAAAGAAAACAAACGCTCTGCCTTTTAAAGCTAGCCACACATGGTACAATTTATCATTCAATCGAGGTTCGATTAGATTTTGTACTTCGATTTAAAAAATCGAGCATCAATTGTCATTTAATCGAAGTTCTCCACATGGGAAGCACGATAATTGAACAATTTCGACTGAAATTAAATCGAAGTAATCCAAAAATCGTCGATTGAATTCCTCTTACGATTTTAGTTTCAATTGGAAGTAGCCTAAAAAATCGAGCCACAAAATCGAGTCCAAAAAAAATCGACCAATCGAGCAAAATTTTCCAACTTGTCCGATCACCTTTCAATCGACGATTGTACCAAAAATCGTTCAACGATCGTCGATTGGACTATGTGGGAGTACATCGATTAATGTTCGATCGACGATTTTCTCGATCGAAAATCGTCGATCGAACGCTAAAATTGTACCATGTGTGGCTAGCTTTAGTTATTCTTTTAAATGCTAATCATGTGGTCAACAACCGCAGACAATCAGCCCTGACAGTAAGTTCTGATTGTATGCTAAGGATTATTGTCCTAAATATCAGCAGCCAGATAGCCAAACACATAATGTATACATGGTCTTTCGATCATCAAGAGGGGTCTTTGATTATAATTGTCCTGTATAAATCACATTGAATTCAGTTCTATATTTGCACCATCAGTATTTCACTAGGTTATTCACATTCTGTGGATACACAGTGACCTCGAGTCTACAGAACAACATGTTTGGTATGAGAACTATATATGAAATTATATATATATATATATCTATATAGAATCAACCTGATGCTATTTTAATAAGAATATGTCCACAGGGATGGATTCCTCCTCAATTCATCTACAGTAATGGGATAAAGTAGGTCTTTTTGACTTAATATATTGAAATGGGCAAACAGATTTTAATTTTAAAAAACGGTGCTTATAGCGGAGTTCTATATCTGTTTTTGCCAGTTGTTTTATAACCTAGATATCATGATGTAATTATGTATTGTGGAAAACAGATACCTTTGGCCTCCGAAGCTGACAGAGCGGAGTGTTTCATGTATGTTGGGAGTCTTCCCCATCAAATACTACCACAACATTTCACACAACTTCCTGAGCCTTTTTGCTGGATCTGTAGTGTGGTTTGGACCGTCATTGTGTTGTAAGATCCAGTTACTGTTTGAATCTTCTAGTATGTTTTGCTATGAAGCAGAAATCACAGTTGTAGTTACTGTAAGCAGGAAGAACCCCCAAATCCTAACTTTTCCATCACTCTGCTTCACAGGTGATCTAAAGTTGTGCTTCTCCTGAAATGCTGTCTTCAATCCATTTCTGCTGTAGTTGTGGCCAGCCAGCTGTAACTTTAATTATGTGCTACTATGGGCAGTCTAGGAAATGGGAAAATGTCCTTCTTCATATAGAACAATTTCCCTACAATATAATGCGGCTATAGCTACATTTGCGCTAAAATCCCTGCCCATTGATTTCAAGGGGCCATGTTATTGTATACAGCGCATCCGATAACATTGCCCTGATGGAGTAAACAGTTGGGGGCTTGTGCTCGTTGGATGCGATGACGTCGGTGCAGAGCATAGTGTAGACAAACCCCCAAATTTAGATTTTGGCATGACCCACAATCATTACAAAGAGAACACCAGGCCTCCTGTATATGAGGTTATGAGAATGAGTACACAATATTTAGCTGTCCATACATAGGTCGATTTTTCTGTTTAATCCAGCAATTGTGTAATTTGAGTGTTTGTTTGAAAATGGTCATTCTCATCTTCATAACTGGAACAAATCAAAGAAATCTGCTTTGCATCAGTTACTGTGTAGTGGTACCAACGCTCTGTATGGATTGCAACAGTGGTGTGACAGACAATATTTAAATTTCACAAATTCTTGAATTAGATATCGATTAATGTGTGTATGGTTTCCTTCAGTTGTATGTGTCTTTTGCTGACTTTTATCACACCTATGTGTAGTCACTGCTTGAATGAACAACTAATGTCTGTCAGGTTAAATATTAAACAATTTTCACTTTTATCCAGACTATTTGTGTGTTTAGAAGGATTCGCCTACTGATATTGTTATTGTTTTTTTATCAGGTTCTAAACTGTATAACAATTGTGTAGATGCAGAGTTCTTCAGTGTAAAAAGGTTTAACACACAGCTCAGTGCATATCAGTCTCTATGGGACGCCTGTGACCATGTGCAGTGTATTGTCGAAAACACAACACAGCCTTAAGCGTCTAGATTTTCTGTTCAATCAACTTAAAAAGATCCATTTTTGGGGTCAAGGAAATTAGTGATTGATTGTAATCTATGCCAACTGTAACAGATATTTCATCAACTTTTTTTGGCATCGACTGAAAGTGTAATCAATTTCAATACAACCAATTAAAATTTTCCAGCATGCACAATCATTTTTCAATCATTTTTTTCCCCAATTTTAATTGTTTTAGGTTGATCTCACCATGTGGGCTGCCAAAAAATTGATTGAATTAAGTTGATTGAATGAAAAATCTAGACGTGTATGGGGGCCTTTAATCATTTAAGTATCATGATTCTAACTGCTGAATAAGTATTTGCCAAGACCTGGTAAAAGAGGAGAGAGGAAGGGATAGTGTTGGATACACCGCCAGCGGCTTTATACTAATTGATCCCCCAGATCTTTTCAGGGTTAATAACTTCCCCATGAGACTGCCAAATTTCCACACCTAGCTGCTACCCTTTATAGTTACATTTCAACCTTAAGACAGTACTTGTCTCTTGTCAATTTTTTCTACCCTAATATATGCCTTCTCACCTTGAAAGCGATAGATCTATAACAACCCTAACTTTGAAAATTACAGGGTCAACAGTAAACAGACATTGCCATCCTTCAAATGTCATACCTCTAGCTGCTGACCTCCCTAGTTATATTTTGGTCATACAATGTTTGCCTGAGTTATCAAATATTAATGGGATAACATTGGGAACACATCACCTGTAGTATATTAGTGATAAGTTCAAGCTGTGTATCCATATGCTGGAAGGGGGAAAACTGTCCCCATGTAATACCTTCTATTTGGCACAAGATGTCCTTTCATTGCTATTTTAGTGCCTCCTCTCATCTGCGGATCAGCAACTTGTCTGCCAGTGACCAGCAGTTGTCCGCAGATCTGCAGTTAAGGAGCTTTTGGTTTACAATTTAATTTGGCAGTGAAAGGATGATTCCCCTCTCCTCTTGTAGTGTGTATATGCACATACTTGCACACATCCCTGTATACTTAGTTGTAGGATCTGTTTAAGCAAAATCTTGGAATCCTTAATATATAACTCTCATGGTTTAACCATCTCGTCTTGGTCTACCATATTGTCTCACAGCTTAAAGCCGTGTCTGTATAGCATATGAGTACCCCGTTTTCATGAGAAGCAAAATAAATGATGTCCATCCTCCTCACACAGTATTGCCAAGTACTGACCACAGAATGTGCTTTTTTGCTGCAGTACAAAAAATGTTATTTAACCAAATAATTAGTCTATCATGATTTGTATGTTTTTTTACAATAAAAAATAGCTGTATAGCAAATGTTTGAGTCCTTTGTGTCACTTGTTATAAATGTCCCGTGAGCTTTATTTATTTCTATGATTGTAGATTGCAGAAAGGTTATAAGTGCTAATGTCCAAGTTTCTTCCATAATCCTCGGACTGTTTGCAGACGGAGCCACTTCTTCTGACCTGGCTGGTGCTGGGGATTCTAATGGGCCAAGCATGCTGCTGAAGGGATGGTTGTACCACAAATACCTAAACACCTATGCTGCGTATTCATTCCAGGTAATTTGAAGATCAGAAGCACTAGGCAAGCAAAAAACTGTATACTTACATGTTTATTGGCAGCACGCCATGGTGTATGGCTCCGACTCCACAATATGCTGTAGTAAAATGCTAGCAATGTATTTTTAGAACCTGCTCGGCAATAAAAGTTAGTACATCTCAACGTTTACGTTGCAAAGCAACAGACATCGACTGTGGTTTACAGTCATGTCCGATATTCCTGTTTTCCAGAGGGATTGATTGGTCCCGCTCAAAAAAAGGAATGGCTGCATATGATATGGGCAAGATAGATGTCTGTGAGCGTGCACAGCGCTCAAAGCAGCCATCGATGCGGCCATATCTACACGTGTGTTCCCAGCTTAAGAGCACAGAGGAAGGGGCTGGATGATGTTGCTTTTCCATCAGCCATAATGTAAACTGAGCAGCTGACTAAACATTGGCTCGCTTCTGCCCTACTCCTTATTCTACTTGACATGTTCGATTGCTTCCTTCACCTAATTAATAAACTAAGCAAGCAATTTTTGCCATCTTAATTTGCTGTTGATGTTATAGACTCACAAAACATAGAAGTAAAGGAGGGGTCATACGCGGGTCAATACCTGTTCAATCAATGAATCCTCGAGGGCAGCCTCGATTGAATGGAGAATCGATGCGCACGCACCTGCATTCGATCCCATTTAATAATAAAAGTAATGGCAATCAGACAAGTATTTACAAACATGCTGGTTCTCTGTTTGATCGAGCTTTTTTTGAGTGAGATTGATTGATCCCGCTCGAAGAAAGGGTGGCCGAAATCGATTTGACATCAATCAATCACTTTGAATGCACACGGTGATCGATTTGTTCTCAAATCGATTTAAAAATATAGCTGTGTATGCCCACCTTAAATCTCTCAGTAGAGTTCATTCAAGGACAGGCTGTTTCACCTCCATCCTTCTTCAGCTGTGAGCCAGTAAAGGTAAGGCATTCCATGCTGCTAAAGGAAAAATGTATTTAGCTGGGCATAGATGGGTCGTTTTCACGTTGACTGCCCAGCCGACCGACTAGGCATGACGGCAGATTTTTGGTCAATATGACCAGGGGGCGCACCCGATTCTCAATCGAAACCGCCGATCAATTGCAGGCACACGCATGGCGGCTGATTGGCTGTCTAATTCCTGCCAGTCTATGCCCAGCTTTAGTGCGTAATAGACAATTGGGAACAAATGCAATCTTCTTATGTGAACAGTTCATCATCTGCGTTTTAGTGTCCGCTCCTACTTTTATTTTTAAGTCGTCCTGAAATACAATTGCCTGGTTTGTTGAAGCAGCATAGACAAACAATATGTTTTGTCATTGTGATTAGCCCAAGCATGTGTTCTGAAAAATAGTCAATGAGGCAGAAAACATTTCTTCAACGGATATAGTTAATCATGTTACACATGCCAGACCAGACTTGTCTAGATCAGAGAGACGCTGAGATGCGAGCATGAGAACCTCTCTGCAGGTGCTCTGGAGATGAGAGGATGCTGATTTATATCTACTGTGAAGCCAATAGTTACACTGCTGGAAATGACCTGGGGGGCGGCTGAAGAAAGAGATACGTTATTACATGTACTGATATTATTTAATCTTGTAAAAAGATTGTAACACTCATGCAGGCAGCATTCATTGTTTGACACTTGCTGTAGAGACTTGGCTGTAAATCTACTCTGGTCTTTTCCCCCGTATATCCTTTTGTTGAAAAGGTTTGTGGTCTAGACAATATTGGGCTGAAAACACTAAAGGCCCTCATACACGTATGAAACCGCAGTCCCTGTCACCCCAAAGCTCGGTCGGCCAGAGAATGGACATGTCCGTAAATCTCTGGCCGATGCCAAAGGGTGCCCGACGATACTTTGAGCGAGGGGATGCGGCGTGATGACAATGACGATGATATGCTGGATTTGTCATCACTGAATTAAATTTGAATGTAGAAAATTTCTTCCTGTTATATAGTTACACAGGCTACAAGGAGACATGTGGTTATGTTTATATGTTATAAACTGATGACACCCCATTAAGTTTTTGTTATTTTTCCTACTTCCAGAACATTACTGTCAAGACCTTACTTTTTAATTTGTTGATTATCTTACCCTGTCAGATATATTTTTAACAACATAATCAGTCAAAAGGGGATCACTGATCTGTAGTTGACCCCTTTCCCTTCCGGCCAAGGCGGCTTGAAAGATATGCGATTGGTCTATGTGTGACACAAGGCTTGTGAATGGTTTTTTTAAAACATTTATAACAAATTCTTTTTGAAATAATTTATGTTTGATTGTTTACGCTAAGAGACCCCCAATATACATATATTTTTGATATATTAGTTTTTTTCTGGATATTTCAAAAATACCTAGGTGAGGTGGGGGGATGGTGTTTTCAAAAGTCTTTGGTGTTAAAAAAAAAAAAGGTGGACTTTCGAAATTACTTAAGACATTCATCTGCATTGTTTAATTTATTATGGTAAATCCGCCTGTGTGTGCATGATTTAATATGATTACGCACTACTCATGCCAGATCCCTGATGGATCGTCAATTTCTTGGAGTGGGATAGATTTCTCCAGGAGGGCAGCATTCAATTCCCAAACAACAAGTACGGTGATCGATTATTTGAAAATCGAACACTAAATCCACCCATGTATGGCCAGCTTTTTTCTTGGAATGCATTCGGTAAGTAAAAATTTCTATGTACCAGCAACAAAGGCCACCACAATCTGGCCTAGATGAAAGTAAATCAGATGCAATGTGGAAGCAGAAAGTGTGATACAAACAAGCTCTATTTATTCATATATATTTCAAGACTTGATTATACAATCATTTCTGCCTAAATTCTGTACAAGTATTACAAGAAGACAAATGAAGGAGAACCTCATCACTAAGGACACATTGGGGGAAAAAAATTTGTAAACTTGTGTTACTCTTTCCAAAAGTTGCAAAAAACAATTAAGAGTTAGGGTTTGTTCCCACATACGTCGGGACCCCCTCCGCTAAGCATATTGCTTGGCGGGGATCCCGACATAGCACATAGACGTTGCCTATGCACAGGCTAAACGTACTCAACTACGTTAAGCCTCGCATTGGTGAAACGGCTCGGCGTTGTGAAGACACAGCATCCGCCGAGCAGGTAAATTCTATGTGCTACAGAGGTCTAAACTTGTTTCTGCTGTCGCAAAGTGGAAAGCTAGCCATACACGTGTCGGATTCCATGTCCAATCGATTCATCATCCGATCGATTCCGGCGATTCTGCCGGGAATCGCAGGTGTGATCAATCGGCCAATTAAGAGTATCCATCGCTGCATACCACCTTGTCCAACGGATTCCGGGATGATTCCGTGTCCGATTCCACCTCCGATTCCACCTCACAAATGGCAACTCCCCCTGATCTGTGCAGAATCGGATCAAAATGACCAACATGTTGGTTCTCTGACGGATCCGATTCTGGGCCCCCGAACGATCGGACGTGATCGGACGGACAAGGTGGGCTGCACACGATTCCGGCACGATCGATTCACGTGCACGCGCCCGGAATCGATCAGCCCGGAATCCGGCTGGAATCCGACCCGTGTATGTGGGCCTGAAGACTTCACTGTCTCACACTCTTATTGTGTGATCTGAATCTGGATTGTACAGTATTGGTGGCAGTGTTTCTGTATTATATAGAAGAAACAACACCTGAGCCTCCTCCATCAAAGCCTCTTGTGAAAGCAGATCTTGGCATTTGTTAGGAAGTAGGACATGATGGCAGATATCCTTTCTATTTGTCACAGGACACATATCAGGTGTACAATGTGACCGCAGGTATTGTTACACATTTACCTAAATGTGTCCTAGATGTTTTTAGTCCGAGATTGTTCTATTACTGTGGGAAAGCTGCTGGTGTTTATACTTTGTATGAACAAAGTGACATGACGCTGCCCATTAATAGAGATGGTCGAATTTTTCTACGAGCTGATTTTGTGAGCTTATTGCAAAGCCTCTGAAAATTGTATCAACTTCAAGATTGAGATGTAGAGAAGAGTTGTGATAACATGGAGAAAAAAAGTTTGCTCTAGCACATAGAGTTAAAGTCAAAATGTTTACTTTTGAAATTTTGATGTGACTTTTAACTTAATTTATGCCAAAAACGTGTGTTCGAGCAATACTTTTTTTTTTGTAGTATACACCCAACCCTTCTCTACATCTCCATCAAGTTTAGTGATGATACCATGCTCAGGGACTTTGCAATCAGCTCGAAATGTTTGAATTTTTGAAAAAAATTTTAACATCTCTACCCATTAATGGGTATGAACTGTATCAGACACAAAATCTTTTTGTGGGTATTGGAAAAGGAGAGAGAGAAATGCCTCTTAATGATTGGTTCTATCTGCAGATTTAGTTCTGTAAATATTTAAGGAACAGATGGTATGGTATATGTATACTGTTTTGATTTGGGTCAAATACAATTTGGGTTCGCTTCTACAAGTGACAAACCAAGCCCACTATTTAGTCAAAGTTGTTGAGTTCAATGGGATACTCCATTGTCCACTATCCACCAATGAGTGACCCTAGATAAGCAAGGTACTTTGGCCATTGCCTTGATAATGATAGGCCTTCATTGCCTAGTATATGTTCCAGCCATGGGGTGTTTACGTTGCTGCTTAGCAAGTCTTGTCACTGATTTATATTGACTCACATAGTGATATACAATGATTTTGGAGACCAGAACTGTGGACAATAAATTTTCTTGTATTTGCAGGTTATTACTATTGGTGGTGTCACTAGTTGACGGTTCCTTCAGATCTAAATGACAATGCATATTTGTGTCCCTTAATTTAAAATGAAAGGATTTGTGTCTTTATCTTATCCCCCTCCATAAGAAAGGCCACTCCCCATCATATTTTGGTCTTACAGTAGTCTTTGGGCTTGTATCCATTATACGTGGGGACCCCCTCCGCTAAGCGCAGTGCTTGGCGGGGATCCCAAGGTAGCACATAGAGCATCTGCCGAACAGGCAATGTCTGTTTACACATCCGCCGATGCAGAGTCTCAACGTACTCGACTACGTTGAGCCTTGCATGGGTGGAAGGGCTCGGCGCAGTGAAGTGGTTAGTGAATGTGCTCTGTCGGGATCTCCGCCAAGCAATACGGTTTGCGGAGGGGTCCCCATGTATAATAGAAACATACCTTTTCTCTTCCATTATGGGCATTTCCATTATGGGCATTTGCCTGTTGTAGCTACTCTCCAAATACTAGAACAATTCACAAGAATGTTTCTATAGAATCTTCAATAGTGTTTTCAATGTGGGATATTTAGATACAAGTTGAGATAAAGGTTAGTAACAATATACATTGGAGCTGTTTTGTCTTTCAAGTGTTTTTCTGTTCATCCATTCCTGAGGATAACCAAGCCAACACAATACTGCATGTTTAGAGAATGGACTTATCATGTAACAGGTGAAATCTGCCAGGAATGGTAATGGTGCAACCAGGTAAGCTTGTGGGTTTATTCTGATTTAACTGAGGCAACTGATTATCTTGATGACATGATCAGGTATGTTGGTAAATCTCTTTTACATATTGTATTGTGTGTAGTCATGGAATTTAAGCGGACCTACCACCTCTGATTATGCCTTCTATTATTGGGACCAGAGATACTTACCTGGTACAACTTACTGGCAAAAAGACAGCAACTCTCCACCTCCCCAGTGTTGTCCTGCCGTGGTGGTGCAAGGGAACATGGGAAGTTAGACCTCACTTCTGACGTCTACCTTCCCATGTGCCCGCAGCCAGCAGTATATCAAAATCGGGGGATGCAGTGGGGTGGAGCGTTACCTCATTCAGATCCAAATTGGTGGAGGCAGTGAGACTGGAAGAGTCTCGCTCCTCCATCTTGCAGCCTGGAGGACCAGACACTCCAAGTATGGCAGTGTGGGAGCGAGTATTTTTTTCTTATTTAAAATTTACATACGTTTTAAGCACATTAGAATTCCAACAAATTTCTTAACTTTATATACACAAAAAAAATTATAAACACAAAAACATATATATACACAGAAGCTACCACATAATTATTTGCTTTCTCTTAAATACATGTGGAAGAGGGGCACCGTAAAGTTTTCTGTGATTGTTCATGTGTTAGAAAGTGTATATAGGATCACTGACTGGCAGCAGCAACTGCTGTGGTGTGGCAGTGACAGATCGTAACATTTACATAGAAGGTCATACATCAGGTTTCATGCTTCCAGCCATTTGCTGGCAGGAAGTTAGTTAACACAAACACTTTTATGTAACAAGACACATGTAACACTTATGTCCTTTTTATCTAAGTATATATATATATATACACACACACACACACACATATACAGTGTGTGTATATATATATATATATATATATATAACAGAAGAATATTTACTGATCAACCAGCATTTTTAGAGATAATACAGAAAACAAAAACTCTGTGGGTTGGAGAGATTTGCTGTTTTTTTTATTCATGACAAGCTTAACCTAAGTCATGGCAACTATCATTTAGATCTGTTTTTATGAAGCCACAAAGGCACAGCAGCCAGAAGAGTTGTGGAAGTTGCCCAGACTGTCAGCAATAAAGTAGAGAAGCAAGACAGAGACCAGACCTATCACCCTGCACAAAGAGGCAAAGCAGCCAGTGACTGGTGACTTATTATAGGAAGCTCTTACCCAGGTGCTTTGGCCCAGGGTTTCATACCACATGCTTAACCTACCCTTCCCCTAGCTGAAAAGTGATCAACTCACCTACCTGGCAGATCAATGTGTATTAATGTCTGGTGCCCATGCTCTGATATGTCTGTCCTCTGTCTTCTTGTCCTTCCAGAAACATCTACCAATGTCTCAGCTGCTGCATTGCAGCGTGTGAGTCCTGTGCCTGCCATTCTGACTTTCATTCTTTGCTATAACATCGCTTGTTCTGTGGAAACACACAACTATTAGACTGTATGCCCGACCAGGCCAGGGTCCTCTATTCCTCCTGTGTCATTACCTGCACCTGTGCATTATATTGTGTTGCATCTCAACTCTAATGTATTGTACAGCGCTGCGTAATATGCTGGCGCTATATAAATACATGATAATAATAATAATAATAATAATTTGTGTATACATTTTCTCACTCAGTAAATCTTGGTGCGTAACATTGTTGTGCGAGGTTTGTAAGCCTAATTTGTGTACACCCAGTTTGTAAACTGGGGCCAGAAACACATTGGATGCTGATTTACTATACTGAATAGACAGATATTCGATCTTTGGTTGCATCCTGTAAAGAGATAGTTGCATTGGTAATTTTATTAATGTAAAGTGTTATTTTACCAATATATCTATAGCTGCCTTCACAATATAGAAACATTTCCTATTCTATTCCATGTCTGCAAAATGTGGGTCAGTACTTTCAATGAAATACAATCCAGATTTTCTTAAGTATCAATCATGACATACAGAGGATGGAAAATTTTGTATTTTATCAGATGAAAGTTTTACATTTGGATTGTTCTTAAACAAACATTATTGATCTGCAGTTATACGATACATTTGTCTGTGTACGTGATTTATATTTTGATAATAAGCTATTTCATAAATAAATAGTTAAGGAAATCTAATGCCGAGCCCACAGATCAGCAAAAAGCATGTATTGACAACTTTGTTGCTGTAATCCATTAAGCCAGCTATAGATGTATAGATACCAATATTGGTCGGTTGTTCAGGGAATCAAAGTGCACCATTTATGTTTGCAATATGTCGACCGATTCTTTGGATGGGAAACGGGGTCGGACCAATGGCAATCGACCAGAGAAAAACAGACATGTCCATTCTTTGGCCGATTGAGATTTTGGGCGTCATGGATTGGTCACTCCAGCACGCACAGTGATCGATCATGTGAAAATCTGCTGTGAAATTGAGACGTCTATGGCTGGCTTTAGAGATCAAATGCACTAAAGGCCCCCAACACCTTACAATCTTGTCATATACAATTTCTATACAATCAACTTTTGTTCTACCAAAACCATGTGATATAAGGACCTTTCTAAAGGCCCCCATATATGTCTAGATTTTTCATCCAATCAACTTAATTCAATCAATTTTTTTGGTTGATTGATTGAAAATCTATGGCAGCCCATATGGTTAGATCAACCTAAATCAATTAAAATTAGGGAAAAAATGTATTGAAAAAGGATTGGACGTGTTGGTAAATTTTAATTGGTTGTATTAAAATGCATTACACTTTCAGTAGATACAGTTGACAAACATACAATCAATCACCAATTTCCCTGACCCCAAAAAATGTATCTTTTTTAGTTGATTGAACAGAAAATCTAGACATGTATGGGGGGCTTTAACCTTCCAATAACTATGTAATCTATCAGGGAGGCCACTATACTACATAGTTGTTGGTAGATCTAATGGAGATTGTATGGAGTGATCTAAAGGTGAAACAATATGTCGACTTTTGGATAGAACTGAATCCCGCTGGTGGCAATCCATTTTTTGTTTTGCAGAAAAAGAACATTTGCCACATTGTGATCTAGAATTTGTTTCCTACTCATGTGACATGGGAATCGCAGATCACACTTCAAACTGACAGTTGATGAAGTTAGGGATGGTCAGCATAAGCCATGACTGTTCAATCAGCTCCCCAGACGTCAGACACACTTCTTTTAGAATACCTTGAGCTGTGCCCTATGTACATGGAAACAGTTGTGTTTTCTTTGCCCCTCCTGTCCTGTGCACAGAGCACACTGCTAGAAGTGACACATACTGACCCTTCATTCCCAGGCTGTGCACTCCTGTAGTGTGACACTGAATGGCTCTGGAGGAGGATCTGTCCCCCAAGGCGGGGCCCATCTTTGCATATCTTGGGTTGCTCTCATAAAATTTTCACAACAAAAACAGAGCCTATCAAATGTATTCATGTTATTTTTCCATGAGCTCAGCTTGGTTGCAGCAATCAGGATCTCAGAGCAGCTCTCCCTGCTGAGCTGTCATCCTCCCCATCCCTTCTCAAAGTTGGCTGCAGCTGTCCTGGACATCCATGTGCTGACTGCTCCTGGTAAGGGGCTTCTATCTAGGGGCTGATGGCAACCATGATTGGCTCAGATGAAATCCATCAGTTTGGCTTTATTGTGGATACTATCTCGACCAGCCAGGTAAGGACATTGAGCTAATGGGATCATAGCTGTGAGAGCAGACAACAGAAGCTGCCTGAATATTATCAGATCAAGTGTGCAATCAGAGCTGCATAATGCTGGTCTCTCCCTGGGGTTGAATGGGATCTTTGTAATAAATGGTGGGGATCTCAGTGCCAACTGTCATCATCTTGTATCCTCTAAGGATGTGATACAAACTAGGAATAGCTTATGAAGAACTTGTTTGTCTGTTGTTAAATACAGTAGATAATGTGTTCCTTACTTGAGTAAGTTTGCTGTTTTGATATGATTTGTTTGATTTATGATCATGTATTAACATAAGTGTATTTAGAATGTATGAGGTAGTGAGATCATTTTCCTAGGAGTGACATTTCAGATGTCCCATGCACGCCTTACATCCTAGGTAAATGTGATCTCAGACAGGAGAGGGGCACATAATAATATAAAGTCCCATTTCTAGGCAATGGCATTGTCTGTCTGTCCTAGGTGCCTTCATGTTCCTGTAGACCAGTGGTTCCCAAACTTTCCTTGCAGGGCCCCCATTTTCTATTTAGGAACATTATCGAGCCCCCCCCCCCCTCCTTTTAAACACAGGTTAAGAATGAGTGCCAGCGCCCCCCCTGTAATACATTCGTGGCCCATCCCCCAGGTTTGGGAACCACTGCTGTAGACACAGAATCTTTAATGTCATGTTTGTTATATAGTTAAACATTTCTTTAAAAAAACAGCTATCAGTTTAAAGCCAGCCATACACAGTCGGATTCCATGGCCGCTCGATCACCTATCCGATCGATTCTGGCGGGAATCACAGGTGTGATCGATCGGCCAATTAAGAGAATCCGATCGCTGCATACCACCTTGTCCAACGGATTCCGGGACGATTCCGTGTCCGATTGTCCACCTCACAAATGGCAACTCCCCCTGATGTGTGCAGAATCGGATCAAAAAGACCAACATGTTGGTTCTCTGTCGGATCCGATTCTGGGCCCCTGAACGATCGGACGTGATCGATCGGACAAGGTGGGCTGCACACGATTCTGGCACGATCGTTTCGCGTGCACGTGCCTGGAATCGATCGGCCCGGAATCCGACCCGTGTATGGGGGCCTTTATTTAGGGTATTTGTGTTCTATTGTTGAGTTTTACTTCTTTTGTCCCAGTAACACTGTAGAGCTGTAAAGCTGGACATACACAGCTTGATTTTGTAATAGATTCAAGCACAATTGAGCATTGTGTGCCTTCATCGCACGTACAAAATTTGAGTTAAGGCTGCCATACACATACCGAGTAGGTCAGACAGACCTACTCCGATATGTACCGGAATGCAAACGTGATGACGTCATCACGTTTGCACCCCGGTGCATTATGGGGCCCCTTCAATCGCCTGGCACCCTTTGTGTGCCGGCATTAGCTTCAATGAAGATGCTGGTCTTCATTGAAGCTAATGCCGTCAGCTTCCATCGGCCAGAGATTATTGTGGGCACATGCCGATTAGCGGCCAATTTTTCTGCTGACTGACGGCGGGAGTGCGCACGCCCATCGGTCAGGTGAAAAATCGGCCGCTTATCGGCATGTGTATGGCAAGCATTAAGCTGGCCGTACACCTTTATGTCTGTCAGATATCCTTTTAGATCTACCAACAACTAGGTAGTATAGAGTCCTCTGCGATTGAACACAGGTAGACTTGATGGTTTAGAAAGTCCCTCATATTACATGGTTTTGGTAAAACAAAAGGAGATCTAAAGGAAATGTGACAGAGAAATCTAACTGTGTATGGGGGCCCTAAGTCAGCCTTGGCCTCGGCCGAACTGGGTTCCAACATCCAATGTAGTGTCCAAAATAGGTGACGCAGCGGTGCTGCGCCTCAATATCGAAGAAGCTCAAGCGCAGCGTGATGGCCTCATATTCATGTAAGAGTAAAGGCAGATTGACTAGCCTGCCCAATGGGTGGGCAGCATTTATTCCACACTGCACCTGTCTATATATGCTTTGTATGACTCGGCAGTTTATATTATTCTATGAAGCTAGACCAGGGGTGGGCAAACTTTTTGACTCATGAGCCACATTGGATTCTTACATTTGATAAAGGAGCCGGACCAAGAGCCTGTATTGGCCGACCATACTGAAGGATGTATTGAGTATCTGCACATGTGTAACAATTCAATTGGCCAATCATGTGAAAAGCAAATCTTTATTTTCTGCTTGTGATTGTCTTATAGAAGTGAATATTCAAATAAACGATTTTTGTAAGGATTCAAAACATCTATAGTATCAGTATAGTATCTATAGTATAGTATCTATAGTATCAGCTGAATTAAAGAGTCTTCACCTTTTAGGTATGTGTTTCCTATTGCAGTAATGCATTGCATAATAAACACAGGGCAGTAAGCATTCACACGGGTGACTGTCAGCAGCCTGGAAAGCACCTGCCCACAGCATATTTAGACATGCCCCCATATTATCCATGTCACATGACCCAAAAGTGACTGGGGGATGACTCATTTCGCATCTTCGTTGCTGTAGGGTTTCGGCATGTCTGGGCGCTGGAAAGGTGGCGTTTCCCGATGCCCATGTGAATGCTCACTAATTGTAATGTGTGGGCACAAGGGCAGAGAGAAATGCCTGGGAGGCAAATGCAACAACTAATGTGAATGCCATGACTAAATGTACACTTTACAGCCCGAGGAGGAGGGTTGTAGGAAAATCAATTTGTTTTTCTTGTTCTTCTTATACTGTTTGTGTCAGGGAGCCATTTTTTTGTTATCAACACCACTTAAACTAAAGTAGATCATGTCTGCTTGAGTGGAAGTGGAGTAATGTTTGTGTTTGCTCATGGTTAGATGAAGGTTACAGAAACTATTGTGTTTCTCATTAGTGCTAAGTACATCACTAATGCTTTATGGACTTAACCCTGCATAGTTTGCTCTTTTCTATTGTGTAAATCAGTGGTGGGCAACTGAGTTGATATGGAGGGCCACAAGTGCGTCTCTCAGCATCACTGAAGGGCCGCATATAACATTTTCAATCCATACTGACTTGTATAAGCGTTTTATAAAGAGGACAGCAGGCAGAGCTAGAAGACATTATTTCTAATTTTTGAATAACTTAAACTTGTTTTAAATCATACTTCAAGCATTAGGGAACACTGAAGTGTGGTAATGCACATTTTGTGTCATATATATCATCAAAGGTTTTGTGCCTCACAGATATCATCAAAGCCATTGATTATATCAATGGGGCACACAACTTATGATTCAAAGGTAGACAGGCAAGTTCCTATGCATTAACAATTAGGTTCGGAGGCTGCAAGTGGAGGACTGAAGGGGGCCGCATGCGCCCCCTGGGCCCCAGGTTGGGCACCTGGGGTGTGTATAACCTTCCCTAAAGCAGCCTATGGGCAAAATAACATTATTTGATAGCAAGCAGTAAACTGAATTGTATTTAAAAAAGCATTTTACCTACTTCTGCAGATGGAAAATTTATTCTTTCATGATTTCACAGAATAAATGAATTAGCAGCGTGGTAGGAGAGGCATTATACAGAGCCATACATGTCAGTATAGATCATGTGAAAGTTATTATTTTCTTTTTCTCTTAGGCCGTCGTGCAGCTCTGTTGCCTACCTTTTATTAATGGTTGTACATCTTATACAAATCTGTATTGGCAATCCATTTATTCTGATAGCGCTGTGCTTTGGTTGTTGCATGGGGAAGGTGGATAAGGGGACTGGATCTAAAGTGGAACTGTAATGGAAATCACTCCACTTGCTCACTTTGTGTGTCCCTATACAGTTGAGCCCATAATTATTCATACCCCTGCCAAATTTTGACTTAAAGTTACTTTTATTCAACCAGCAAGTTATTGTTTGACTGGAAATGACAAAGGCGTCTCCAAAAGATAATAAGATGATGTACAAGAGGCATTTTTGTGGAAAAAACATTTCTCAGCTTTTATATACATTTGAGCAAAAAGTATCATGTCCAAAATTATTCATGCCCTTCTCAATATTTAATAGAAAATCCTTTAATGGCTATTTCAGCAATCAAACACTTCCTATAATTGCTGACCAGCTCCTCACATGATTCCACAGGTATTTTTGCCCTTTCATCTGTAGCAATCCTTCAGGTTAGAGGGTCTACTTGCCATCACCCTGATCTTTAGCTCCCTCCACAGATTCTTAATTGGATTCAAGTCAGGACTCTAGCTGAGCCACTCCAAAATGTTAGTGTTGTTGTCTGCTAACCATTTCTTCACCACTTTTGCTGTGTGTTTGGGTCATTGTCATGCTGAAATGTCCACTGATGCCCAAGGCCAAGTTTCTCTGCAGACTGCCTGATGTTGTCGTTGCGAATCCTCATGTATTGCTTCCCTGGTCCATTGGCTGAAAAACAGTGGGGATGGTGTTCTTTGGGTTGAAGGCTTTTCCCTTTTTACGTCAATGGGGTTCCATTAACTCTGAACAGCAATGCAATTACAAACCTCACACTCACAGGGCACCTGTTGCACCTCTTAAGGCCCCCATACAGGGGTCGGATTCCGGGCCGATCGATTCCGGGCGCGTGCACGCGAAACGATCGTGCCGGAATCGTGTGCAGCCCACCTTGTCCGATCGATCACTTCCGATCGTTCAGGGGCCCAGAATCGGATCCGACAGAGAACCAACATGTTGGTCTTTTTGATCCGATTCTGCACACATCAGGGGGAGTTGCCATTTGTGAGGTGGACAATCGGACACGAATCGTCCCGGAATCCGTTGGACAAGGTGGTATGCAGCGATCGGATTCTCTTAATTGGCCGATCGATCACACCTGTGATTCCCGCCAGAATCGCCGGAATCGATCGGATAGGTGATCGAGCGGCCATGGAATCCGACTGTGTATGGCTGGCTTAACACTGTGTTCCATTATGCGTTAACACACTAATGCAAACACACGGCAGGACACAATTTTCTGCCACAGCACTAGTGTGACATGTGGTCTAGCCTTTTCATTGTATATTAAGGGCTCGTTTACACGGTAAACAAGCAATAAGTGCAACTGACCGACGAACAGGCTTTTGCCTGATATATCTGGTGTGGGGCCATATTTTCAATGACCCGTGAGTGCCTGCACAAGTTTACAGGCACTCGCAGACAGGAGCACCTGGTCCTGTCTACACAACCCGTCATAACCCCTGATTCGTGGTCTGAGCCTCTGTTGTGCTTATGTTGACACAAAGCACCACACCAATAATTGTCAATGGACATGTCATGCTGACGTATGACTGACGTGCCCCGGCATTGATTGAAAGCGGATGCGTTAATGGCTGTGCTATGTAGCACCAATAATATGGCCCTAAACAGACTGGAAAGGTTGTGCCTCTTAAATAGCAGTAAAAAACTAAACATTGAAGAGTTTCTAAAGGTAGCCATACATGGGTCAACCTTTGCACGATCGATCTTTGATTTGATCGTCTAGTTCTATTGAAATATGAACAGTTCTTTCTATTAACAGTTCTATTAACAGTTCAACTTCTTTTGCACTATTAACAGTCTAACATCGATCGTACCACCACGCAGTGTGATCGATTTTACTCCGTTCCATTCCTGCTGCATTCACACGTCTCTTTAGCAGTTTCGTTCATGCTCTCCAGGCGCCCCCATGTGGCTGGAAGCGTTTATTACAGCGCATTTTCCATAGTGCCATCAACTAAAATTTGCCATCATGTCCGATCACTGCTCGATTGGTTTTATGTTTGATCAATTTTGGTTGATTGTACTAGGTGGCCAGGAATTGATTCCCGTTTGATTTGACTTGACCTGAAAAGAATGATGTTTTGGTCGACTGAATGCAAATATTGAACCTTATATAGCTACCTTTATCTTCTTCACTTTAGTTAGCACTTGGTAGATGTTTGACTGGAAATACACTTATAGGCTGTGAGTGTGGTTGTGTGGGAATTTTTTTTTTGTAATTGAATAGTTATCTTCTTAACTTTAAGATTTACCTCCACTTGTGTGAGTGTGAGAACAAATATAATTACAACATAAAACTTTAATGATTAAAAAAAAAATAATTACAACAGGATATATTATAATGTCCCTGATAGGATTGAAATCTTTCATTTTGAAGTGGTGACCATGCATAAAAATTGACTTTTGATGTCTTCCTCTCATTGATTGTTAGAGCATCTACTGATGTTATTTTCTTCATCAAATTTTCATGATTGTTTTACCCTGAGAGCATAGTAATGTGCATGTCTTGGCAGATCCCTATGAAGTATTGCTACGTTCTTTTAATCCCAGAGGTTTAGAATCAAGGTTGAGTCAAGGCTTCTATTTGTCCCCCCACTTCCATAGCAGCAAGAATCAGTGGTGGTAAGAATACACATATTATTTACATTGCATTACAGAGTAGCCTACTCAGACCTATTTCTCAGACAACCCTTTGGCACATTGTTGGGTTCTTGACCTTCTCGAACGTAGAAATCTTCTGTCTATTAGACAGAATAGATAGTTCTGGGCAGTGAACAGCAGTTAAAGCCCCCCATACACCTTTAGATCATTACATACAATTTCCTTTAGATCTACCAACAATTATGTAGTGCCGGGTCCTCCCTGATAGAATACATAGTGATTGAAAGGTTTAGAAATGTCCTCATATTACATGGTTTTGGTAGAAGAAAAGTGGATTGTACAGAAATTGTATGGTAAGATTGTAAGGTGTATGGGGGCCTTAAGGTGGCCATACGTTAATCAAATTTCCTATAGATCAAGGTAAATAAATTTACCTTGATCTTTTAGAAAACCAATTAATGTTTACCTGTTTAGATGGACCAAAGGTGGTTGAACATAAAATCGATTTAGCCTTAATGGGACATGTTTGTAAATTCCTGTCTATTGTACAAGTATCTGACGTGTTTTTTTTAGGTATTTCGAAGAGATTTTACTCAATGGCATAGAAATGGTCCAAAATGTTATATGTAATAATTTAACAAATAAAACTAATCTTATATGTAATTTATTACAAATGTAGTGAATATAGGGGTCGTATTGAGCCCTTATTCATTCTCAAAGGGTTAAAATATACCCAGCAATAGACACTAATATAAAAAATACACTCTTAAACATCCCCCTCAAAACGTGTATATGTAACAATTGATCAATGTTAGACTGACAGCTGATTTTGCAATCTCACAAGCCTATCAAATCTAACATCGATCTAGCAAAAATCAATGCGTATGTGGCGAGCTTTACTCGTCTGCCAAGTAGGTGTATGCTTTGTTCCCACTTAACATAACACTAAAAAGACACAGTAATGTACTTAGGGCTTGTTTCCATTGTACGTCGGGACCCCTGCGCTAAGCGTATACGCTTAGCAGGGGTCCCGACTTATCCCACAGACTTTGCCTGCTGGCGGATGGTCTGTTTACACATCCGCCAGTGAAAAGGCTGAACGTACCCGACTACGTTCAGCCTTACACCGGCGGATCGGCTCGGCGCAATGAAGACAGACCCGTCCGCCGAGCAGGTGTACGCTTAGCGGAGGGGTCCCAACGCAATGGAAACCAAGCCTTACTTATACAGATAATATACAAGCTATCATTATTGGAGTTAATAAACAAAAAGTTTTAAAATATAAAAAGTAAAACTACCAGTACTAATTTACTTGACTAAGTAACATGTTTGCATATTAAACCTTTTGCTTACAAAGCCATTTTCACACATACCTTTCATTCGCAGAACTTCTGCCTCAGCAAATGACTATACCGTATTTTTCAGACTATAAGACGCACCCAGTTTTTAGGGCAGGAAAACCAGAAAAAAAGATTTAATATTTTTTACATCAATTGGGTTAATGCAATGAATTCAATGAATGCAATATTCAATTTAGCCAGTAGGTGTCACTAGCAGCAGTACACTCTCAGCATGACATATCATTCTCCACACTGATCTGGAGGAGGAGGGGGGCAGACATCTGCAGATTCTCTCTTCTCAGTCTCTGCTCTCCTCTCCTCTCCGGCTGGCTGTTACTGTGTCCGTGGGAGCTGCAGAGTGATTGCAGTTTCCACGGATGAAGAGAGGGAAAGATGCCAGTTCATCTATCTATTCCAAATACAGCAAGTGACACTTTGCAACATCACTTCCGGGGTCGAGGATCTAAAAAGTTTGGGAACCACGGCTGTATGATCTATAAGTTTCAAGATACAGTTCATATAGTCTAACCTACAATGGGGAGGTACACACGCACCAACTCCTACTACTGTAGGCCGTCACACCTAGAGACCATTTGGACCTGAAGAAACCCTATAATTTCTATATTCTGCATTGGCTGTTGAGATATAATGGGTCATCATGAATAATACATGGTTTAAAAGACCATTTTACTTTACATGTTCACACTGATGGCCCCACTCCATGGAACCACAACTGACCAGGTCTACAGAGCGGGGGAATAAATGGGGCAGCCACCTAGCAGCCATGGTCTTATATGGTGTCTCACCACCAGTCTGCGGTTTCTGGAATGTTTAGATGCAATAATAGATCATGTGATTTATAAAGTATATAATCATACTCCATATGATTAGTGTGAAGCCATATCTAATGGCCAGCCAACCATTGTACTTTAAACACAAGGCTGAGTCTTCAGGTTATGCTGTGAGGGGTTGAGCAGAGGAATTGGGAGCTGCATCATTCAGTCTGTATGTGTATCTTTCAATTGTGATACTTTTGTTAAAATGTTTTATGTAAGCTCTAAAACCCCCCAGAAGAACAAGTCTTTACAGCTCCCATTGTAATTACGGTAGCCTGTTTCTTTAAGTTCTAAAAATAATAGTTATTGCTGCCAGTGAAGTACCCATTGTGCGTCTGAGCACACATGGTTAGTTTAATCAGTACAGCAATGATTGTGTCTCAGCACACATATATATCTAGTTGTGTCAGTAAAGCTAGGCACACACGGTTCGATTTTACTACGATCAATTTCCGTTCTTGATATTTTTTCTTAGAATAAAAGTTTTATTGAAAACAATAAAGATAACAGCACACATACAAAAAAAAAGGCAGGCCAACATTATAGGCATTATCCGGCATGCAGGCACGGGAATCATAACACATACCCCCACACTCCCGGCAAATATGCGGTAGGAGCAACTTTCGGTAAAGCCCCCCATACACGTCTAGATTTTTCATCCAATCAACTTAATTCAATAAATGTTTTGGTTGATTGATTGAAAATCTATGGCAGCCCACATGGTTAGATCAACCTAAAACAATTAAAATTGGGAACAAAATTGATTGAAAAATGATTGGACGCGCTGGTAAATTGTAATTGGTTGTATTGGAATTGATGACACTTTCAGTCGATCCTAAAAAAGTTGATCAAATATCTGTTACTACAGTTGGCAAACATTCCAATCAATCACAGATTTCCCTGACCCCAAAAAACTGATCTTTTTAAGTTGATTGAACATAAATTCTAGACGTGTATGGGGGGCTTAACACCCATCCCAGGCGTGTCACCACCGATCTTGATATTTTGATCAGACACCGATTGTAAGCGCATCCAAAGTAGATCCACATGGTCCGATCGGAATACGACCAAAAATGTTGATTTTAGTTTCGTTTACAAAACACAGAAAAGAGTCATATATAAAATGTTCATCAAATACAATCGCCCTGACCAACAAACACAATGCTACGATTTTAGTTCGATCATTGTACTATCGATGAAAATTTTCCAACATGTCCAATCATTTTCCAATAGATGTTTTGATCGGTATCGAACAATTTTTGCCGATTGAACCATGTGCGCAGTATACGTTTTAAATCCGAACAATCTAAACTTTAATCGTTTTAGGTTGATCGAACGCTAAAATCGAACTGTGTATGCCTAGCTTAAGGGTCCCCATTTCCCCCCATTTCCTTTAGATCTCTTTTTGTTTGACTAAAACCATGTAATATGAGGGACTTTCTAAACCATCAAGTCTACCTGTGTTCAATCGCAGAGGACCCGGCACTACATAGTTGTTGGCAGATCTAAAGGATATCTGACAGAGAGATAAAGGTGTATGGCCAGCTTAAGAAATTAATTCTGTCTCTGAAAATGTTTATCTGGTTATGTCAGTAAGCTACTGATTGTGTCTCTGCATATATATATATATATCTGGTTGTATCAATCGGGTGTTGATTGTATCTCTGTAAATATATATCTGGTTGTGTCAGTAGGTTATTGATTGTGTCTCTGCAAATACATATATCTGGTTCTGTCAGTAGGGCGCTGATTGTGTCACTAGGGACATCTATCTTGGAGTCTCTGTGGCTACGTTTCTGGTTATGACAGTCATTTTCTGAGTCTTTAGGGACATGTCATTGACTGTGACAGTAGAGTCTCTCTAGAATCTAGTAAAAGTATTTTATATGATTATCCAACCCCTAAAGCTGTGTGATTATAATTATGTGTTTAAGAGAAGTGTCTGGTAAATGATGATTGCCAGGGCTGTTTCTAGCTTTATGGGGGCCCTATGTGAGATCTTGTTGGGGGCCCCTTTTATGTATGCTGGGATGCTGAGTTTTAGGGCCCTTTCAAATTATGTTGCGTTTTTACAGTATTGCATTTCATAGAAAACCAATGTTACTATTCACACTGCATGCATTGCATTTATACAAATGCAGCATTACAGCATGTGTTTTTATAACTCTCTGCTGCACGCATTTTTGATGCTTTTAAAAAAAAAAAATATTTTTTGTACATTTTTTTTACAGCTGTGCTGGTGTCAACTAGGCATATAGTGCCCATTTTTTCATGCTGAAAAGATGGCAAAGTGCTCAGGCTGCGTCTTTTGTACGCATCCAATTAATTTTAAGTGGCCAGTACCCATGATGTGTGCACGTCTCTTCACGGAAGGTTAGCTGCATTCTTGGCAGAACATAATGGAGTCTCAGCCATTATATCATTCACATTCATAACAGTCATAACTGCCGCCCAAGCACCCTCACACCGAACACAAATGGCACTCACTGTGAGCAAATTCTTCACCTTGATTGCAAATGGCGCACATTGAATACAAATTGTGCACACTGCAAGCGCACACTGAAAAAAAATGATGCACACTGAGGGCAAAGACTCTCATAAATGTCACACACTGAGTAAAAATTGTGCACACTGTGAACAAATTTTTCCCCTTTGAGTATAAATGGCGCACACTGAATACAAATGGTGCACAGTGAGCGCAAATATTGCAAGCTGATGGCAAATAGTGCACAGTGAGCGCAAATTCTTCACCTGGAGTATACATGCTGCAGACTGAATAAAAATGGTGCACACTTTGCGCAAATGCCACACACTAAGCGCAAATACTGCTCAGCAAGGGCAAATGGCACACACTGTGAGCTAATGCTTTGCTTCTGAGTGCAAATTGTGCACACTGCAATCAAATTCTTCACCTTGAGTATAAATACCACACACTTCAAATCTTGAACCCTTCCCCCAGACTGGTTCAGCTAGTTTGTACTACTTTGTAATTAAATAAAGTGATACAATGGGGTTATTGGCCATAGGTTCCGTTGTTGTTGTTTGGGGGGATCATAGCAGTTACAGGCTTCCTGTAAATCCTAGGCTGCTGATGGACTACAGAGTGGCATTTTTGCTAACAAAAATTCAAAGTCCCAACTTGCTGTGCTGAGAAGCTGCAACTGCAAGAATTATTTTCTGCCAGTTGCTGAAGAACTACATTTCCCAGCATGTCCTGCTACCTTTTCTGCCTAAGGCTAGGTTTCCAAGGCTTCAAAATCCCTCCGTTTGACGTACATCAACTGGAAGGATGTTGACGCAGCCCATTATATTGATGTTGTATCTGAGGCTGTATCCACATATGCTAGTATTATTAACATTATTAACATTTATTTACATAGCGCCAGCATATTACGCAGCGCTGTACAATACATTAGAGTGGAGATACAACACAGTATAACACACAGGTACAGGTATGACACAGGAGGAATAGAGGACCCTGCCCGGACGGGCTTACAATCTAATAGGTAGTATGACACGTTGTGCTCCGTTGCATTAAAATCAATGTATAGCACTACTTGATCTTGACGCAGTGAAGACCAAAGCAAAGTGTGGGTGCGCTGACACACCCATAGACAATGCATTGAATCTGTTACAAACAGATAACTGACTGTTTCCCCCCCAATAAAAGGTTAACGTATGCCCTGACGGATGCTTAACACATGTCCCCAATGCATCATGATTGCGTTGAGGGAGGGACCTTGACGAACTGAAAAACGCAGTCTAACTGAAACATAGTCTAACACACACACATTCTGCCTTACACACACATATTACATGCGCATATTTCGCGTTTTATACACACGCACACACAATTATTCAATACACTCTACTTACTATATGAAGCTTCTTCCACGTTCCTTTTAGTTGTGCTTCCTGCTTGTCCTTCCATCAGGCTTCCGATTCGCTGGCAGTGCTAGGGGAGGGTATGGAAACTGTGTACAGTCCGCAGAAGTAGAAAGAGAACTGAAAGCTTATGCCTGCCATACACCCACAGATGGGTGCCGACAGACATGCTCCGATATGCACCGGAATGCAAACGTGATGACGTCATCACGTTTGCACCCTGGTGCATTATGGGGCCCCTTCAGTCGGCCGGCACCCTTTGTGTGCTGGCCATTAGCTTCAATGAAGACGCCGGTCTTCATTGAAGCTAATGCCATTGGCTTCCATCGGCCAGATTATTGGACATGTCCGTTCTCTGGCCGGCCGAGTTGTGGGGCAACAGGGATCTGTCGCCCCATGTGGGCACATGCTGATAAGCGCCCGATTTTTCCGCTGACCGATGGCGTGAGCGCGCACGCCCGCCAGTCAGGTGAAAAATCGTCCGCTTATCGGCATGGGTATGCCAGGTATTACATCAGTTCTCTTCTCCCCTCTCCGGCTCAGACTCCAGCCTAGCATCAGGAAGGTTTACAGCTATGGGGGGTAGGGGGTAAGGAGCAGAGCTTGAGGGCCCCCTAGTGATCAATGTAGCACAATACACATGCATAGTCTGCATAGCGTGACGATTGCTTGTACTATAGGCATATAAACACAAAAAAAATGTATATGATAGTGTAGCCATTATTAAGAGTGAATCTTATTGTTCTGACCACAGCACTATGTAATTTATATTGTACTTTGCAATGTCCTGACCACTGCCATAAGTATATAATAAACACATCTAAACTCAGAAACCACATTTTCTGTTTCAATATTTTTATCGAATTTTTACAAAATATAAAATGCAAACAAAAACACCCAGGTCCACATTACACAAGAAAGGCATTACATATAAAAAACAGGGGTGCGAGTAAACGGCTCCAAGGGCCGCCTATGCGGCACAGCGGCAAATACATAAACAAAAAATATGTAGCGTTGAAAGCGATAAATTGTGGAACCGGAGAACACCAGGGTTGCATACCCTGGCAACAGGCAACTTAACTGGCAAAAAACAATTAACTAATCAAACAACTGGGGGGAAGAGGGGATGGGAAAGCCAGAAACCACATTTTATATATATATATATATATATATATATATATATATATATATATATATATATATACATTCAATACCTGTTCATCTCTCACTCTCACATTGACACACATTGTATCTGGCGGCCCACGTAGGCCTCCAGCGTTACTGCAGTCTTAGCCCATTCAAGACTGGAAGCTAAGGGCTTGTTTCCACTTAAGCGGAAGCCCGCGGTTGTGCACGGCGGATACATCCGCGCCCATTCTGTTCAATGGGCTAGTACCCGGCCGCGGTCAGGGGGCGGCCGCCGCCTAAAAACTCGGGCAACCGAGTTTTTAGGCGGCGGTCCGCGCTATTCCGCGGCCGCCCAGCACTGACCACGGCCATAGAGGTGAATGGCCGCCACTAAAAACCGCATGAGATGCGGTTCTTAGCGGCGGCACTCGCGCCGCCGGCTTCCACACAAGTGGAAGCAAGCCTTTACACACACTTTTTTTTAGGTATTTGAGCTATTGGGACAATTTAGAGGTAAGTAGTATCTATTAGGTAATCTATTAGATTGTAAGCCCAACCGGGCAGGGTCCTCAACTCCTTTCTATTTTTATACCTGTACCTGTGTGTTATCATGTGTTTGTATCTCCACTTTAATGTATTGTACAGCGCTGCATAATATGTTGGCGCTATATAAATAAATGATAATAATAATAATAATAATTAAAAATGTGATTAAATGTTTTTGCTGTTTTTTTTATTTTTGAGTTTAGATGCGCTTAAAGTAAAAATTTTATTAAATCTTTTTTTGGGGGTTTCTGACTTTAGGTGTGCTTTAATGAACTTACAAAGGTCAAGCATTAAACTATGTTTTTCTTTGGGTTGTCCTGCACTCTGTACATTAATTTGTACTTTATCTGTACATTATTAAATATATAATTTAGGATCATCCAAACAGGAAGATAAACAGGGTGAGCATTACATGATGTTCTTTGCATTTTCCTGGCTACTGAACATTATATTGTAATTCAGTAGTAAACTTTACATGCTGTGTAGTACGTTATATAGTCCCAAGTAAAGTGTTTATTGTTACAATGTTTGTTGTGCATTTTCAAACTATTTTAATGACATCTTTCGGAAAAAGTAGGATTTATGTTTGTGGGTCTGCTTTGTATCAGAATTAAGTGGAATATATGTTTCATATGGGTAAGCTTAGCCATGCTGCTTCCATGTGCAGTCTCACACATTATCCTGCATGTTTTCCAGTGTCACTCTTACTGAGTCCTGATCATGGGATCTGTGTCACTTTCCTTTCATAGCAATTGTTTGTGTCTTTCAGCATTTGTTAGCACACTAATTGGGCAAACAAAACAAATATTAGAAACCCCCCAAATCCTAATAAATCTAGAAGCAATCGAGCAATTCTGCTTTCCCTGCCTTTGTCTAGTAGGAACGCTCGAATCCATTCACAGAACACTTTCTCACATTGATTAGCAATGGGAAGCATGGGGCTGTGAATAGGATAGTAACAGATGACTCTCCCTCCCCCACTCATGCAGCTCGCACAGGCCTGCTAGTGCAATAACCTCCAAAACTACGTGCTGACTGCAGAGAACGTCCCAGAATAAATAGACACCACAGTCTGCAGCCAGAACATAATTAAGTATCATGCAAACAGGAAGATAATAACTTAATGAGCTTACAAAGGATGAGCAAACAGCCGGAGCTTTCCACACCCATATAAGTAAACATGGCGTCTGTTTGTATTCCAGTCATGAGAGGTAGACTGGCCTTCAGGCCTGCAGGATGGAGCACTGTGTATATATATATATATATATATATATATATATATATATATGAACAATATTATAACTAGATCCATCATGTACAGCTGCTTTATATCCATTACCTCAACAGAAACCTGAAATAGACTTTCCTGTACTGGATCTCATCTCTGCCATGTTCTACATGCAGCTAAATAACATTGTTTATTAGTCTCCACAGGGGTGTGTGGTCCGTCGGGACCCCTACGTTCAGTGCTTGGCGCAGTGCTTGGCGGGGGTTCTGACGGATCACATACACATTAACTTCCGTTGTTCAGATATCCACCAAGCACTGTGCTTAACATAGGGGTCCCGACGGATCACACAACGCTGTGGAAACATGCCCTTAGTGTGCAGTACAGGGACGTAGCTAGAAATGACTGGGCCCATAGCAAATTATATTTATGGGGCCCCCTCTCCCGGACCTGGCACTCCAATTCCCCCCTCTTCCTCCCGGACCTCCATTCCCCAAAACCCCTCCTGGACTTCACACCCCAACATTGCTCTGTTCCCTAACATCCGGAAACT
Source organism: Ptychadena robeensis (assembly GCA_036250615.1). Classification (NCBI taxonomy): domain Eukaryota; kingdom Metazoa; phylum Chordata; class Amphibia; order Anura; family Ptychadenidae; genus Ptychadena; species Ptychadena robeensis. Next base: position 47,405,566 of record CM070032.1, on the reverse strand, counting down.
AAGGATTATACCCCTGGGGCTCTGATTCAGTGCAGTTTTCTGTTCCAAAAGCGGTATGAAAACTGTAATCAGCCTGGCGGTCCACTAAGATCCAAAAATTTTTCCAATAAATATCAAGGTTTCAACATCTTTTATGTTGGCCCCCTGAGGATTTAAATTTGTCCCCCCGACTTCTTTTCTGGTTATGTAGGACTGATTCATATGTCACATGTTCACCTGGTGTCATTAGTGGAGATGGTCATATATTTTTTTGACCAGCTAAATTTGTGACTTATTTGCACGACCCCTAAATAATGTATCATCACCAAAATTTATGGAGATAAAAAAATTGGTTGGTGGAGCACTGCACAATAGAACGTAGTTCTCTAGCACGAGCAGTTTTTGCGTAAATCAAATTCAAATTTGAGTGGAAAACTTGACTTTGAACTTTATTTGTGGAAAACAACAAGTGCTAAAGCAATAGTTTTTTGTAATATTCATCCAACCCTTATCTACATCTCCTGTAATTTGAGGGGATGATTAATGATTAGGGGATGATCATTTTGTGATTAACCTCCCTAGCACACTACTGAGGTCCAGATTTCTGTACCAAAAGCGCATCATAGACTTCAATGGTAAATTTTTCTTCATGTTGTAGGCCTGTAACTTCCCCAATTTGTCTGTACAAGGGTCTAATAGACATCCTGAATATATTAATGTTTGAAACAAACAATTATTATATATAAGTATGCGCTCCCGGAGCCCCGATGTGTGCTGGACAGCACCATCTCGTCCAGTGCTATAGTAGGAGTAGCAGCCCTGGGCGAGATGGTGCTGTCCCTAAAGCTAGGGTGAATTCAGATGCAATTCCACCATGTCTAGTATAAATTAGCAGAAGGTCCACAGGATGGCGTTGACACTTTCTACATATCACGAGCTCCAGTCCAGATTTCAGTAAATTTTATCACCACGAGCTGGAATCTGGAATGCCGTCCAGGAGGGTAACTGTCAGATACCATGACAGAGAGGAGGAAATAAAAGAAAGTTCAGCCAGCCAGGAGTGGTGGGCCCCTTTGTGGCTACGTGCCCTATAGCAGCTGCAATGGTGATTCCTACGATACTGGTGCAGTGTCAGGTTATCTGGCTGGGCCTGTCATCTTGTATTCTGCAAACTGTGAGGGCTCTTTTATTCTATGTGCATGAGTTGTATACTGCCAATGCACACATAGACACACACTTTTATTTGGAGGTTATATAGAGATTTGGACTTAGTGACAGTGATTATGTGTTCTAATTTATGATCACAAGGGTAGACATTGATAGAGAGACGGAGCACTGTCAGGAATGCATGTACATTCCTGGAAGTACATCAATATCTATACATTACATGAGCTGCATCCAAGTCCCTTGATACTGTTATTCCAGTCCCTGTGTACTGCTGTGTGTGATACTATGTCTGTGTAAATACTTTCCATAGATCTATATGAAGTGAGTCTGTAGGTCATAGGACCAAATACATTACCTTACATTGGTTTTACTCATCTTCATGTTTTACAAGATCTCTCTTCCAAGTTATTGACACAAAGTGATGAGCAGCACAAGCAATATTCTTATTCACAAAATATCGCAAATTTTTTACCTAATGTTTTCAACAAATTAGAGAATTTGTGATCTCTTGTCATTATTAACTTCACTGCGAAAAAGATTTCACAATAAACAGTGCCATAAAAATAAAAAAGTTGAATATGAAGATATAGCACCCAGGTGCCCAACCTGCAACCCTTTAGGTGTTCTTTGGCGGCCCCCTCAGTCCTCCACTTCGGCCCCTGAAACCTTATTGTTAATGCATAGGGCATAGGAACTCACCTGTCTGCTGAATCGAAGGTTATGTGCCCCATCAATATTATCAATGGCTTTGATGATATCTATGAGGCACATAACTTTTGATGATATATATGACACAAAATGTGCATTACCATACTACAGTGTTCCCTAATGCTTGAAGTATAATATTAATCACATTTTGTTATTTAAAAAAATAAAAATAATGTCTTCTAGCTCTCCATGCTTTAATTGTTTTCATTAAAAACTGCTAATACAAGTCAGTATAGACTGAAAATGTTATGTGCAGCACTTTAGTCATGCTGAGCACACTTGTGACCCTCCATATCAACCCACTGATATAGCACTATATTCAAGATATTCAAAAAAAAATTTGCAATCAACACTATTGACACAAGAAAGAAGACAATTAACTAGATTCACTTTAGTAGCCTTCTTATACTTCTTGATATGCAGAGGCAACACCGGTGTGACAACATTTTACTCCTAGAGGAGGGGTGACAAAGCTTTTTTCATTAAAAGTTCTATCAGGGCTTTGGTTTGAACCCCACTGAATGATACAGTCAGGGGTTTACAAATAGCTGTGCTGTGCCTCTGTATAACTGCTTCATCAGGCAGATTATCCCTACTATCAGGATGCAGCATTAAGGTGAGCAGAGCTGGGGAATATTCACATGGTATAGATCATTTGCATTTAATGGTATTGGTTCAAAGAATATCAGGCTGAATGGTCAGTTCACGCACATTTCATTTTACATAAACTGTCCCTCTTTGCAAAAAAATAGGATACCCCTGGTATAGAATGTGTATGTTTTAGAAGCTGGTCTTAATTATGTTAGTATCTCGATTTCGGTGATCATGGATGGTCAAGAGTAAAGCAGGGTACACACATGTAGATATGGGCCAGATCGATGGCTGCTTCAAGCGCCGTGCGTGCACACAGCCATCTATCTGGCCTATGTCGTATGCGGCCATCCAAGTTTTCGAGCCGGCTGATGTCCGTTCCTTTGCATGGAAACCGCTGTCTCTCCAGCTCCTCCGATATCTGACAGGAGCGTGATGGCGTCATTACGCTGCTGCAGGGAACATCGGACGGCTGTATTATCGAGCCGTCTGTACCCTGCTTAGGAGTAAGTATTCATCAGGGACATGGACATCACTAAAAAGTTGAAATATACAATCTTCAGAAATATGTTTTATCCAGTTTACTGTGGAAAGGTACATTTATGTGAGGACACCCATTTAATATTCTGGTTTTTTTATTAGGGAATGTTCATTCAGTTTGTTTTGGGTCAAGTTCTGCTTCAGTTGTAATTTTCCAGCATAGGGTCCCACCTTTTCTGCAGCGCCCTCTGATATATGATAAAATTCATGACTAATTCATAGTGAATTCTATGATTCACCGCTTGGTATATTATTTGCAGAAGGTGAAAGTCTTTTGGGATTTTTTTAAATCTGTTACCAGATTTATAAACTTTTACGATCTATCTATCTCTTTGTCATTAATGTTTATTGAAAAAATAAGCTTTAATAATAAAGAAACAGTAATAAATTGCCAACACCGGACCTGCAAATAAATTGTTCTGATTCCTAAAGGTACACAAGTCTTTTGATCTCACCATGGTCTTCACTCATACCTAAAAAGTCATGCCGAACTAAATTGGACCATTTTATGTGGGAGTAAAGCAGGGAACAGATATTCGATATTCGAGCCGTCCGATGTTCCCTGCAGCAGCGTGATGACGTCGTCACGCTGCTGTCAGATATCGGAGGAGCTGGAAAGACAGCTCTGCTCTCCCCAGCTCAGCCGAAGCTTTGTCTGGAGACCCGCAGTCTCTATGCAAAGCATCGGACATCGGCCGTATTTACGGTCATGCCCGATATGGCTGTTTTCGAGCAGGATTGATTTGTTCCGTTTGAAAACAGCGATGGGCGCATATTATATGGACCAGATAGATGGCCTTGAGCGTGCCCGGTGCTCGAAGTGGCCATCGATCTGGCCCATATCTGCAGGTCTGTACCCTGCTTAAATGTTGTGTCCTGATTTATTCCTCATCAAAAATTACTGTATTTTTCTATTTTATTTTTTATTTTCTATTTTATAGGACGCATTCTATACAATGGCTCATTTGATCCCCGAAAAATACTTCTGTTTTTTTTCACTCAGCTGGCTGAAGCTCTAAAAGAGTGCTCCAAAGAGTAGCTCAGGAGTTAAAGATGTAGGGAGGCTGCATCTGACAGCTTCCCCGCCTCCATCCCAAACCAGCAGAGCTTCTACAGGGCCCGCCAGAGGCTCTCCTATCTGCTCTATCTATCTGCTCCCTGTTCCTGTGAGAGTTGGCAGCGTGAGTCCAGCTCTCACAGACAGACAGACAGCCATATGCACAGGCAGCTCTTTTATTTGGGGCTGGTACTGCATTGTTTATGTCAAGGGGGCTCCAGCTTCCCGATGACATAGACAATGCAGTACAGATGCAAGATCTGCCTGCGGTCATGTGACAGCTCCTTATCCTCTCTGGCTAACTTATTGCTTGGTCAGGTGGCCACAGTTGGTCATGCCTTCACACTATAAGATACATGCACCCCCCCCCCCCCCCCCCCCCCCCCCCCAATTTTGGCAAGTGCATCTTATGGTTCATTTTGAAAAATGGCTTTTCTTCTGTTTTAAACGTTTAGTAATTACGTGAATCGTCATTACATATCCATCTCTTTTACATTTCTATGATGCTCAGGGCGGCATCATGCTGGGGGTCGGCATCTGGGCATAGGAAATCTTTTCCGATTGTTTAAGCAATAGGGGGGGCAGCCATCAGACGGGGACCCAGGGCGCCGATCTCCTTAGGACCGCCCTTGTATATACAACTTTCTGATCTTATACTTGTACAATGTAATTAGGACTGTCATTTTAAAGCTAAAAGCTCATCAAACAGGTAAATTCACATATTTACGTAGAATGTTGATATCAGCAATATCATAGGGAGCATCTTGATTTTAGATGAACAATGAAAGTGCAGTCTGGTATGTAGTTATACATAGACACTCCTGGGCCTGCAGGTTCATAGGTGTATATCTGCAGTGTGAGATTAAAATAGGGCTAAAGCTCCGGATCCTGACCCCTCCCCCTCCCCTACCCTCTTTTACCCACCTTGTTATTTATGTTTGATGCATTCTATTACAATGTTTATTACAATGCTTGTATCTCAAGAGTGTGGCGATGGCCACTTTTTGCATCCTGTATGTTACTATGCTTTTGTCTTTGAAAAACAATAAAAACTTTATTGGAAAAAAAAATAGAACTAAAGACAAACCGTATTGTTGGCTTTGCATGGAGTGGTGCAAGGTTATAATTCGTGTCAGGTTTGATAATCAAATCTGTTCTTATTTTCACTGTCCGAAAAATCAGAATCACTAAGAATAAAAATGAGTGTAAATCCACAATTAGTAGCTGCAAGAAGATCACCATAATAAAACACAAAAAGTAAACAAAAACTGTGTATTTGCATAAGCCACTGTGGTTGAGCTGTCTTAAGACTTTTCTCCCTTTGACTGCTAGTCGCAGAAGAGAGATTTGGCAATGTTCTGCTTACCGGAGGCTCTTATATGAGGAAGCAAAAGCTCAGGCTTTACCATGATGACTCACTATAGAGGGACAGTGTGCACAACAAGGCATAGTAGACATACACGGTTAGATTTGAGCATGATCAATTTTCGATTCGATTTTAGACCTTGATCTTTTCATCGGACGTAATAGAATACAAAGTAATACACATGAAAGGTTAGATTACGACCAAAATCAACAATTTTAGTTTCGATCAAAAAACACAGGAAAGAGTCATACATAAATGTGTTAATTGAATACAGACGCCCCGACCAACAAACAATGCTACGATTTTAGTTCCATCGTTGTACAATCTACAATCTACTAATGTCTAATAACTTTTCGATGTTTTGATCGGTGGCAAACAATTTTCGCTGATCAAACCATGTGTGCAGTATACGATTTAAGTTCGATCGACACAAACTTTCGCGAAAATTGAACAGTTAGCTAGCTAGCTAGCTTAACCTGCCAAAGGATATGTTTCTGTCCCTCAGACTATTAAAGACACCTGAAGGCTCTGAACATAAAAGTTGACCAACAAAGCCGTTGTATTGTTGGGATGGATGAAGTGAGAAATTATCTTATAATGTTGAGCATATTTGTTCATTAAAGAAAAAGCTTAGAGAGGCCCATTTTACATCAAATAGATTAGTTTAGCTCTACTTATTTTCTTTTTATTTGGTCTTGAATATTGGATTTTCCCATATATATAATATATATATGTATATATATGTATATATATATATATATATATATATATATATATATATATAAAATGAATTAAACTTTAACTTACCTCTGAGCTTTCAGGATAGTGGCTCCACATTCCTTAAAAATATATTCCTCTACTATTCCCTAGACTCCTAAAAGAGATTCCATACTTATCTGCTTATCTTCAGTGCAATATCACTGGTAGCCACTGGGGGTGCCACACAATGTTTTTCAAAGGATAAGAAGTCTTTGTGTAGTTTTCATTAAGCTAGCCATACACTCTGAGATTAAAATTACAATCCATTAAAACAGACCAATGTATCCTGACGGTGGTATCGGTTTGGATCGTAATATTCAGCAAAAAAGCTACCACATTGAAAATCCAATTTACGATCGTATTTTTTTTTACGAGGATGTCATTGAAATTAATTGCTGTTCATATCGGCCATTAAGATGTATTTTTTTTTTAAAGGGGAAGCCTCGGCAGTAATTGGTCGGTAAACACTATGAAAACATAGTGACGTTTCCCGATGTTCCCAGACCAATTAAAATGTTTCAACATGTCCAATAAATTACGATCGTAAAAAACGGCAATTACGATCGTATTTTATTGGTTGTACCATGTGGACATGTGCAGATTTCAGGCCGATAAAATGCTTTCATTGGTCGGTTTTAATGGATCGTAATTTTAATCTCAGAGTGTATGGCCAGCATTACAGCAGAAGCGTACACTGCGTCACAGGAGAGAGATGTCTTTACCTCGAGGGCATGTATATATTTCTGTTGTGATGCTAAGGGTATGAAGTGCAGGACACATCCGCTATCTACAGACCTCTGTGCAAGTATGTAATATGTTACATAAAATCAAAAAGACTCAAAGGTGTTTTACCACACTAAACATTAATTCGACTTCTATTGAAAGTAAATTTATTGAAAAGCTTGTTCTTAAAATAGTTTTAGTTTCAGTAGTACTTTTCAGTGAAACTTGTTATTTTTGTGTATTGGTGGTGGGGACCTCTTTCAGGTCTCTGCAGAAAAGGGGGCACCCAGCATTGAAGAGGGAGAGCTTAGTTTGGAAGTTGCAGTTTACTTGCCATTGCTTTGGACACTATTCAGCAGTGAACGTGCAGGTTGCTACAGGGTAGCCACCCTGCAACTGACCATGCACACTTATCCCACAGAGAATTTATAAAGGTATCAGGATGTATGTGCAGGAATACAAGATATCTGCCTTGCATTACTTTTGACACTTATATATTGAAAATATGTACAGGTTCAATTCAAGTGCTTTGGATAGATGAATTGCAAACTAAAGCTGGGCATACACTGCTCGATTTCCTGTTTGATCAACTTAAAAAATTATCATTTTAAAATAATTTTGGAAAATTATGTTATAGATTCACAACTGACCAATTCTTTTCCTTAGTTCCGTGCGCATGCTCCAATAGTACGATCAGATACACATACATCCAAATACCAAGAAAACACGTCAGATACTTAAGCAATCGACTGAAATTTGTCCAATGACGGCTCAATTGATATTTTTTCAGTATCACTTTTAGTTTATTGACTCGGCTAAAAAGGAATCGATTTTAAAACAATCGTTTTTAGGTTGATCGAACAAAAAAATCAGTCCGTGTATGCCACCTTAAGGGTGTCCATACACAGGTCGATATTTGCATCAATTTGGGTACACGCAGGGCGCGTGCACCCTGATCTACTGTACTCAAATTGATGGCGGCCACTGGTTTGATTGATCTTGCTTGAAGAAACTCTATCGAACAGGGAACCAACATATTGGTAAACCCTATTTGATATACATTGCTTTGGATGGGGACCGAGGGTCCCCACCCACAGCATCGGCGACATCAGGCGCAGCGCGATGACATCATCATGCTGAGCTCGATGGCTCCTCTATCTCACGAGCATCGACCTGTGTATGGGGAGCCTTAGGCTGACCTCTACTACATTCTGCCAAAAATCACTACAGGCACGGTAAGCCACATTCCAAAAATTTGCGTCACAAGGGGACACACGCACAACGCAGGTATGCATCCATTTAAAATGAATGGCATGGTTAAAAAAGACTCTTTACAAAAGATATAGCGGAGCCTCAGCCTAAAGGAAGGCTTTTTCCACATGTCTCATTTTTATAAAGAGTACAACACAGCATGTATGTGTTACCGCATGGTACACAGGTTTCCATAGAAGACCTGTTCTACCATTCATACTTGTGCATGCTGCGTTATGTGTTACTGCAATAACACACTGCTGTACACATTTTGCTTACTGCAGGGCAAACGCTCCCCATACTCTTATATGTAAAGCATTAGCACAGTGTATGTACTAACCCATGTGGTGTGTACTCTGCAACACATGCATTTGTGTTAATGTGTGTACACAATCCAAAGTAAAGTGTAAGAGGACATGGAATGGATGTTTTAGCACATCAGGTCTAGAGTGACTCAAAATATTCAAATGTAGGCAATGCAAATAATATTATTCTGAAGCAATAAAATAAACAATACTCCACTTTGTATATTCCGGTATCATTGTTCTTCTTTTGTTAATGCTTCACATGGAATTGTCCTGTGTAGTGCCGGGTGGTACTGATGGACAGCTCCCATGGTAAATTCCTGGGGTGACCCCATGCTTTCACAACAAGCCTAAACACATATGTGTCTGTGTTTCTCTTGGTGCGTGACAGGTCATTTTCTATTGGTCCCCTGCCTCTTGGTTTTGTCTCCCATCCCCCGTCTGAAGAATGTTATTACCAAGCACTTTCATTTCCTCCTCTGATGAATGTAAAACAAGTTATTTCAAAGTGCATAGTTTTAAAGTTAGAAGCTTTCCTGTCAAAACAAAAATGCAGGTGCTGTACTTTTTATGTATGAAATATATTTTTTTATTCAAAAAAGTAAGTGAAAAAAACAAAAGTACACAGGGACATTCAGAAATTATTGTCGGAGTCTGAAATTTTGGGTTCTCCAAATCTAATTTTGAACGGATGTGATCATGCTGCTTTCACCATCAATGGACACACAGTTGTGGTAGCCAGTATAAACACAGGCTGTGAGCCTATTGTTAGAGTATATATAAATACAAAGGGTACACATACACCAATAAAAACCTTACAGTAGTTCTAACCCATCACCACATTATCTAAATTAGGTTTTTTTCTATATATACTTAAAAGAGAGGGCAGCTTTTCCAGAGCCCACTACTGACAGTCGCCAACAATAATGAGAAAGATTTGCTTTTCAGTTCCTGTCCAGGTAAGAGATTTCAGAAAGAACAGGAAGTGCAGGGATCACATAGACACCATCTTGCCAAACCATATTTTGTTATGTTTGAGAAAATATTCCAAATATTTGCTGAAAGAGTCGGGACCCATCCGCTAAGCATATTGCTTGGTGGGAGGTCCCAATGTAGCACATAGACTTACCTGCTCGGCGGATGTTTGGTCTTCACTGCGCTGAGCCATATTGATGTTAGGCTCAACGTAGTTGAGTACGTTCAGCCTCTGCATGGGTGGATGTGTAAACAGAGGGTCCGCCGGCAGGCAATGTCTATGTGCTACGTTGGGACCTCCCACCAAGTAATACGCTTAGTGGAGGGGTCCCGACGTAAATGGAAACAAGCCCTAAGACAAGTGTACATAAGGTCCCTTGCATCATTGCCAAGAGATGTACTGGCACCAAATCTCACCCTCTGTCCCAGCCAGACACACGCGCACCTAAACTCAAAAATAAAAAAAAACACTACCAGGGGCCACTAGATACAATGTGTGTCAATGGACACAAAGTGAAAGGAAGAAAAAAACATTGTGGACAGCTGCAGAGGCATTGTCCCGTGGCAGACACTGTGAGGAGCTCAGCGCCACGGCCCTAGTAAGATCAGAAGGAGGAGTGAGGAGGCAAATATACAGATATCTCCTCACAGGTAAAGGTTTTTTGTACATCCAATAATGTGGAGTTGGCTAGCCAGGGGAAAAGTGTGACTGGTGGGTTTAGGTGCGCTTAAAAGTGAACACAGTCCATGGACACACACCCACATACGAACAGACACATGCAGGAA